>BLSH010488764.1:57391-123265 GCA_018402905.1 Glandirana rugosa | reverse complement strand
AAACTGGTGGCAAGTGGCATCTTGGCAGCTGTACGCTTGACTTTTCTCAGTTCACGGGCAGTTATTTTGTGCCTTGGTTTTTCCACACGCTTCTTGCGACCCTGTTGGCTATTTTGAATGAAACGCTTGATTGTTCGATGATCACTCTTCAGAAGCTTGGCAATTTTAAGAGTGCTGCATCCCTCTGCAAGATATCTCACTATTTTTGACTTTTCAGAGCCTGTCAAGTCCTTCTTTTGACCCATTTTGCCAAAGGAAAGGAAGTTGCCTAATAATTATGCACACCTGATATAGGGTGTTGATGTCATTAAACCACACCCCTTCTCATTACTGAGATGCACATCACCTAATATGCTTAATTGGTAGTAGGCTTTCGAGCCTATACAGCTTGGAGTAAGACAACATGCATAAAGAGGATGATGTGGTCAAAATACTCATTTGCCTAATAATTCTGCACACAGTGTATTATTTTCTGTTCTATTCAAATTCATATGTATTCTACTAGAAAGGATGGTTATATTTTTTCTATTTGATTTTATTCTGGTCTTTTTTTATTATATTCTATTACTTTATCTTCTGTTTTATTTTATTCTGGTCTTTTATTTTCTATGCTATTTGTTCTTTTTTACTCTATTCTTTTCTGTTCTATTCAAATTCATATGTATTCTTCTAGAAATTCAAATTGCAGAAGATGGTCATACAGTGGCGGCTGGTGATGTTTTAGGATGGGAGGGGGTGCCAGGCCCCGTCCTTCCTTTTTGACCCCTCCTACTTCTAATAAGCCCCACCCCTTATAGAATCCACCCACTGCGTCCCCTGTATTCCCCACATTATGTCAGGAGTACACAGCTCAGCATCACAGGGCACAGTATACAGCTCAGCATAACAGGACACAGTATACAGCCCCAGCATCACAGGACACAGTATACAGCTAGGCATCACAGGACACGGTACACAGCTTAGCATCAAAGGACACAGTATACAGCTCAGCATCACAGGACACGGTATATAGCTCAGTATCACAGGACACAATATACAGCTCAGCATCACAGGACACAGTATACAGCTCAGCATCACAGGACACAGTATACAGCTCAGAATCACAGGATACAGTATACAGCTCAGCATAACAGGACCCAGTATACAGCTCAGCATCACAGGACACAGTATACAGCTCAGCATCACAGGATACAGCATACAGCTCAGTATCACAGGATACAGTATACAGCTCAGTATTACAGGACACAGTATACAGCTCAGCATCACAGGACACAGTATACAGCTCAGCATCACAGGACACAGTATACAGCTCAGTATTACATCACAGGACACAGTATACAGCTCAGCATCACAGGACACAGTATACAGCTCAGCATCACAGTACACAGTATACAGCTCAGTATCACAGGACACAGTATACAGCTCAGTATCACAGAACACAGTGTACAGCTCAGCATCACAGGACACAGTATACAGCCCCAGCATCACATTACAGGATACAGTATACAGCTCAGCATCACAGGACACAGTATACAGCTCAGCACCACAGGACACCGTATACAGCTCCCAGTATCACAGGGCTCAGTATACAGCTCAGTATCACAGGATACAGTATACAGCTCAGCATAACAGGACACAGTATACAGCTCAGTATCACAGGACACAGTATACAGCACAGCATCACAGGACACAGTATACAGCTCAGTATCACAGGATACAGTATACAGCTCAGCATCACATCACAGGATACAGTATACAGCTCAGCATCACAGGACACAGTATACAACTCCCAGTATCACAGGGCACAGTATAGAGCCCCAGCATCACAGGACACAGTATACAGCTCAGCATCACAGGACACAGTATACAGCTCAGCATCACAGGACACAGTATACAGCTCAGCACCACAGGACACAGTATACAGCTCCCAGTATCACAGGGCTCAGTATACAGCTCAGTATCACAGGATACAGTATACAGCTCAGCATAACAGGACACAGTATACAGCTCAGTATCACAGGACACAGTATACAGCACAGCATCACAGGACACAGTATACAGCTCAGTATCACAGGATACAGTATACAGCTCAGAATCACATCACAGGACACAGTATACAGCTCAGTATCACAGGACACAGTATACAGCTCAGCATCACAGGACACAGTATACAGCTCAGCATCACAGGACACAGTATACAGCTCCCAGTATCACAGGGCACAGTATAGAGCCCCAGCATCACAGGACACAGTATACAGCTCAGCATCACAGGACACAGTATACAGCTCAGCATCACAGGACACAGTACACAGCTCAGCATCACAGGACACAGTATACAGCTCATAATCACAGGACACAGTATACAGCTCAGCATCACAGGACACAGTATACAGCTCAGCATCACAGGACACAGTATACAGCTCCCAGTATCACAGGGCACAGTATAGAGCCCCAGCATCACAGGACACAGTATACAGCTCAGCATCACAGGACACAGTATACAGCTCAGCATCACAGGACACAGTACACAGCTCAGCATCACAGGACACAGTATACAGCTCAGCATCACAGGACACAGTATACAGCTCCCAGTATCACAGGACACAGTATACAGCTCAGCATCACAGGACACAGTATACAGCTCCCAGTATCACAGGACACATTATAGAGCCCCAGCATCACAGGTGGGGTATATAGGAGCCAGTATCACAGGTGGGTGGGGTACTTTGCAGAGACCCCCCTCCCCCGAAGTCGGGACAAGTCCCACACTTACCCCATCTAATGGGCAGGCAGGAGTGTGCAGAGATCGGCTTGCTTACAGCGGGCTGACAGTGTGCAGAACTGCGCTTGCGGTGAGCAGGCTGGAGCCTGGAGTGGATGGTCTGTGGCATGGGAGTTGGCGGGACTGAAACCCGACGGAGTGTTGTACGTCCGCCACAGTCCCGCCCCCGTCCACAGCATCGAATGCCAGTCAGTCGCTGGCTCAGGGCAGCCAATCAGACGTCAGCCTGTTCAGCGCACACACATAGTCTTTAATGACTGACCAATCGGCTCACTACTTGCTGTCAGCAGACAGCTAGGAGCCGAGAAAAAAAAAGAAAAGAAAAGTCCATATACCGGCACCTCCTGGAGGGGGGCCAGGCTGACTTTTTTTTACTTTTTTCTTGTCAGTGGTGGGGAGGCGGCACCCAAGCGCCCCTTATTGACCAGCCGCCGCAGTGGTTATATTCTTTCTATTCTATTTTTTTTTCATCTATTCTATTACTTTATTTTCTCTTTTATTTTATGCTGCTCTTTCATTTTTATGCTATTTTGTTCTGTTTTACTCTATTGTTTTCTATTCTTTTATTTTCTATTCTGTTCTGTTTTACTCTATTATATCCTATTTTTTTATTTTCTACTCTTTTCTATGCTAGTCTATTCTTTTCTATTCTATTGCTTTATTATCTATCCTATTTTATTTTCTTCGCAAATTCGAATTTGATTCGAAAACAATTCGAATTCTCTTAGAAAACGATTAGAATTCAAATTTTGTCCGAAATTTTGTTTCATTATCTCAGATTCATTTAAATTCATTGCTGTTGTCATTCAGAAATTAGGACACCTTTGAATTTCCAAATAAAGAAAAATTTCTTCAAATGTCAAATTGGAATGAAATGAAGCTCACATGTGTAAATTTTTGTTTGCACATTATTGAATAATAAAAATCAGCACAACCTCACCTCGTTCGCTAAGCTTCAAAGGGAATTTTCAATTGCCTTAGTGAGATAAAGTTGCGCTCGCTTCATTCCTCCAATCGTGTTCGAGCAAAAATCCTATTTTTATTAATTTTCCTTATATATACTATATTCTTTTCTGGTACATTTTTATTTATTTATTTTTTTTTAATTTATTGAAATTTCACAAAATATTATTTCATTCAGTTCTATGCACCACAGTGCGGTGCGCTGACACGCGATGACGCGCGTTGGATTGCATAATAATGCGTTGGATAAATAATACAATTCTGTGATGACCAAATAATATTAACCACCTTATTTCTAAAACAACTCTGAGCCTGAGATCCCCCTGCTCATCAGGGCTTAGGACCTCCCCAATTCATTTGCCCCCTCTCCTCCTTGGAGCCCCCAACCCAAAAAATAAAATATCTGTATATCCACATTTATTTAGGTGTCTTCAGTCAGGTTGCTTGACGTCCCACTTCCTCTTAGCCATTTTCTTCCTCCATCGGTGGGCAAGGATGAATGCTGCAGAGAGAATCGCCATGTAATGCGATGCAGCATTCTCCATTCCAGGGTGGCAGCAGAGCTTTGATGCCCTGGGCTCACAGGTAGTGAGTTGAGTGATGCTGGGCATCATAGGAGTGTAGGCATGTGCACTGCCAATAAATTCATTCATTTTCGTTTCATTTGTTTGTTTTTTCTTCCTTTTTCGGGTCATTCGCGACTCATAAATTCGTATATTTGTACTTTCGTAAATTCGTAAATGCATATATTCGTAAATTTGTATATTCATAAATTCGTATATTTGTACATTGGTAAATTTGTATATTCATACATTCCTAAATTCGTTTATTCCTAAATTTGTACATATGTAAATGCGTAAATGTGTACATTCGTAAATTTGTAAATTTGTATATTTGTAAACGCATACATTTGTAAATTTGTATATTCGTACATTCATAGATTCGTAAATGCGTACATACCTAACTTTGTAAATTCATACATTCGTAAATTCGTATATTCGTAAATCTGTATATATGTAAATTCGTACATGCGTAAATTTGGAAACGCGTACATTCGTAAATTCGTATATCCGTAAATCTGTATATATGTAAATTCGTACATTCGTAAATTCGTATATCCGTAAATCTGTATATATGTAAATTCGTACATTCATAAATTCGTATATCCGTAAATCTGTATATATGTAAATTCGTACATTCATAAATTCGGAAACGCGTACATTCGTAAATTCATACATTCGTAAATTCGTATATTCGTATATCCGTACATATGTAAATTCGTACATTCGTAAATTCGGAAACACGTACATTCGTAAAATTCGTAAATTCATAAATTTGTATATTCATAAATTCGTATATTTGTATATTCGTACGTTCGTAAATTTGTATATATATATATGAAAACGTGTACATTTGTACATTCATAGATTTGTAAATATGTATATTCATAAATTCTTACATTCGTAAATTCATACATTTGTGAATTCGTACATGCCTAAATTCGTACATAGGCAAATTCGTACATTCGTAGATTCATACATACGTAACTTCATACATACGTAACTTCATACATACGTAACTTCATACATACGTAAATTGATACATACGTAAGTTTGTAAATATGTACGAAGTTACGTATGTATGAAGTTACGTATGTATGAATCTACGAATGTACGAATTTGCCTATGTACGAATTTAGGCATGTACGAATTCACAAATGTACGAATTTACGAATGTATGCATTTACGAATGTACAAATTTACGTATGTACGAATGTACTAAATTTGTACATATGTAAATTCGTACATACGCAAATTCGTACATTCGTAGATTCATACATATGTAAATTCGCACATACGCAAATTCGTACATTCGTAGATTTGTACATACGCAAATTCGTACATTCATAAATTCGTACATTCATAAATTCATACATACGTAAATTCGTACATACGCAAATTCATACATTCGTAGATTCGTAAATTCATACATACGTAAATTTGTATGTTCGTAAATTCGTACATTTGTAAATGCGTACATTCGGAAATGCGTATATGCGTAAATTCGTAAATTCATACATTCGTAAATTCATAAATTCGTACATTCATACATACATAAATTCATAAATTCTTATTCATATATTCATACATTTATATATTCGTAAATTCATAAATAAGCAAATTCGAAAGAACGAAAACCCAAAAATTTGAAATAATATCTAACTAACCAATAATAAATAACTATTAAATTCCAGGTATTGGAATTTCCTTTCAAATGTGGCTGTTAGTGAACGTAACGAATACGAATTCATCCAAAGTTACGAACTATCCGAAATAGCGAATGCCGCATCTAAACAAATGGAATGTAACGAATTAATAATAGTAAATAACAATAATAATAATAAAAACTTTTTATGATTATTAATTATTAATTTGTTCCGTTCCATTTGTTTAGATGCTCCATTCGTTATTTAGGATAATTCGTAACTTCGGATAAATTCGTATTCGTTACGTTCACTAACAGCCACATTTGAAAGGAAATTCCAGGACCTGGAATTTAATAGTTGGTAATAGTTATCGTTAGTTAGTTTTTTGGGTGTTCGAATTTTCGGATTTTCACTCTTATGTTTTAGGGCCGTCTGATTCCTACTGTATTTAAGTGTTTTGTATTTGTACTGCCTACCCTCAAGTTGTAAAGTGATGCGTGAACCGTTGGCGATTTTCGTTCCGTTGAATTTTCGCTATTATTTTCCAGATTTTCGTTCTTTTGAATTTTTGCTCTTATTTTCCATATTTTCGTTCTTTTGAATTTTCGCTCTTATTTTCGAATTTTCGAATTTACGAATTTATGAATGTTGTAATTTACGAATTTTATAATATTTGAATTTACGAATATTCTGAAAAATGGTTTTCGTTAATTTGGAAAATTCAGAATTAACGAATTTGTAGAAATTAGTTTAAGAAAAAACAAATTCGGAATGAAATGAATTGCACGTCTATAGGAGAGGACCAGCGCTGGATCGCTTATCGGTCTGCCCCCTACAGGAAGGATGGTGAGCATTGCAGCCATTGCTGCTGGAGGATCCATTTTTGATATTTGCCCAAGCTTGACATGGACTTTAAATGGAACTCTTTACCAGCACTGGTGATCCAGTGATGATCTACGGGACAATTATTTGTTTCTTGGGGTCAGTAGCATACCTGGGTTATTTTATACAAATGTGTTCAGTGACAACCTGTTCTATGTGTTGAGCTTATTGTATATTCCTATACAGGTCAGGTACAGTGTGGGCAGATGCACTGCAGACTCCCCTACGCTGCTCCCCCAGTGCATCTAAAAAGTGACATGGAAGCAGCACTGTCAAACAGAGGAGAGAAGGTACGTAGTATGATCAGTCTTATCTAAACAAAGTGCACCCTTCACTTAAAGTGAATCTAAATGCAAAACTTTTTTTTTTCATTTTGGATAGCAGCAGGGAGGGTTATAGCCCCTGCCAGGCTTTTTTTTTCATCTGGGCCCCAAACAGAAGATTTCCCTTCACTGTCCCATAGCCAAAACAGGAAGTGATAGAACGGCGCGCAGTGACCAGCAGGAATGCACATCTAAAGGGATGTTGGGAATGTGTTCTTTCATATAATGCTTAATGCATAGTGCTGTGACATTTACAGGAGCTTGGCGACAAATTCAGTCTTACTACAGAGCAAACAGACCCAGTAACATCATCACTGGGCCTCAAAAGAGTAGCACTCAGTGTACAGCAGGAATGCACATCTAAAAGGATGTTGGGAATGTATTCTTTCATATAATGCTTAATGCATAGTGCTGTGATATTTACAGGAGCTTGCTGCCAAATTCATTCTTACTACAGAGCAAACAGACCCAGTAACATCATCACTGGGCCTCAAAAGAGTAGCACTCAGTGTCCAGCAGGAATGCACATCTAAAGGGAAGTTGGGAATGTGTTCTTTCATATAATGCTTAATGCATAGTGCTGTGACATTTACAGGAGCTTGGCGCCAAATTCAGTCTTACTACAGAGCAAACAGACCCAGTAACATCATCACTGGGCCTCAAAAGAGTAGCACTCAGTGTACAGCAGGAATGCACATCTAAAAGGATGTTGGGAATGTATTCTTTCATATAATGCTTAATGCATAGTGCTGTGATATTTACAGGAGCTTGGTGCCAAATTCATTCTTACTACAGAGCAAACAGACCCAGTAACATCATTCCTGGGCCTCACAAGAGTAGCACTCAGTGTCCAGCAGGAATGCATATCTAAAGGGATGTTGGGAATGTGTTCTTTTATATAATGCTCAAGGCATGGTTCTCAGACATTTACAGGAGCTTGGCACCAAATTCAGTCTTACTGCAGAGCAAACAGACCCAGTAACATAATTCCTGGGCCTCACAAGAGTAGCACTCAGTGCTCAGCAGGAATGCACATCTAAAGGGATGTTGGGAATGTGTTCTTTTGTATAATGCTCAAGGCATGGTTCTGTGACATTTACAGGAGCTTGACGCCAAATTCAATCTTAAAGGAGTTGTAAAGGCAGAAGGTTTCTTTTTATCTTAATGCATTCTATGCATTAGGATAAAAAACCTTCTGTGTGCAGCAGCCTCTTCAGCCCCCCTAATTACTTACCTGAGCCCCTTCTCTCTCCAGTGATGTCCAGAAATATCTAAGCTGTCTGGGACACTCCTCTTGATTGGCTGAGACACAGCAGCGGCGCCATTGGCTCCCGTGGCTGTCAATCAAAGTTAGTCAGCCAATCAGTGGAGAGAGGGGGTGGAGCCGGATCAGGGCTCCATGTCTGGATGGATACACGGAGCTCTGACTCGGCTCGGGTGCCCCCATAGAAAGCTGCTGGCTGAGGGAGCACTCAATAGAAGGGAGGGGCCAGGAGCAGCGAAGAGGGATCCGAGAAGAGGAGGATCCGGGCTGCTCTTGCAAAACCAACTGCACAGAGGAGGTAAGTATTACATGTTTCTTTTTTTTTACAATCACTTTAACTCAGAGCAAACACCAGCAAACAGACCCAGAGACATCATCACTGGGCCTGAAAGGAGCAGCACTCAGTGTCCAGCAGGAATGCACATCTAAAGGGATGTTTGGAATGTGTTCTTTTATATAATGCTTAATGCCTTGGTGCTGAGACATTTACGGGAGCTTGGCACCAATTTCAATCTTAATTCACAGCACACACCAGCAAACAGACCCAGTGACATCATCCCTGGACCTCAAAGGAGCAGCACTCAGTGTCCAGCAGGAATGCACATCTAAAGGGATGTTTGGAATGTGTTCTTTTATATAATGATTAATGCCTTGGTGCTGAGACATTTACGGGAGCTTGGCACCAATTTCAATCTTAATTCAGAGCAAACACCAGCAAACAGACCCAGAGACATCATCACTGGGTCTGAAAGGAGCAGCACTAAGTGTCCAGCAAGAATGCACATCTAAAGGGATGTTGGGGATGCATTATTTTATATAATGCTCAAGGCATAGTGCTGTGAAATTTACAGGAGCTTGGCACCAAATTCAATCTTAATTCAGAGCAAACACCAGCAAACAGACCCAGCGTTATCATCACTGGGCCTCAAAAGAGTAGCACTCAGTGTCTAGCAGAAATGCACATCTAAAGGGATGTTGGGAATGTGTTCTTTTATATAATGCTTAATGCCTTGGTGCTGAGACATTTACGGAGCTTGGCACCAATTTCAATCTTAATTCACAACACACACCAGCAAATAGACCCAGTGACATCATCCCTGGACCTCAAAGGAGCAGCACTCAGTGTCCAGCAGGAATGCGCATCTAAAGGGATGTTTGAAATGTGTTCTTTTACATAACACTTGCTGTGGCATTTACAGGCGCTTGGTACCAAATTCAATCCTTCTACACACGCACGTCAGCAACTAGTCAAAGCCAAAAGTTGGGAAGGGTTAACCCCCTGTCAAGTTCCGTTTTGCCATGTGTGACCCTTTGGGGGGGGGGGGGATTTCCCTTCATTTTCTGTCCTGGAGACGCAGCGGGGAACGGAACCATTTGTTGCGATTAGAGGATTTTTTTCCTCACCTCTGATAGCAGCTTGGAACATTTAGACTTCCCTTCATTTTCTATCTCGCAAAAATGGTCAAACCCAATAATAATTATTCCCTAGGGTGTAATTAATGCGCTGGGGAGTGGGCAACTGGCTTATTAGACGAGGAAGGGATCGGGGGGTCGGAGAAAGTTGGACCGCATTTTATAGGGTTCTTTTTCTTTTGCCTTGGCTCTGGATCAACTTTATTTTAAAAAAAAATCTTTTTATTGTTTTTAACCACTTCAGCCCCGGAAGGATTTCACACTTTAGGACCAGAGCACTTTTTGCGATTCGGCGCTGCGCCGCTTTAACTGACAATTGCGCGGTCGTGCGGCGTTGTACCCAAACAAAATTGGCGTCCTTTTTTCCCCACAAATAGAGATTTCTTTCGGTGGTATTTGATCACCTCTGCGTCATTTCTGATCGCCGCTATAAACAAAAAAAGAGCATCAATTTTGCAAAAAAAACTTTTTTTGCTAATAATACAAATCCAAAAAAACATTTTTTTCATCGGTTTTGGCCGATTTATATTTTTTCTCATATTTTTGGTTAAAAAAAATCGCAATCGCCGTTTATTGATTGGTTTGCGCAAAAATTGCCGCGTTTACAGATGATGAGAATTAATTTCTGGGGTTTTTATTTTTTTAAATTTTTTACTAGTAATGGCGGCGATCTGCGATTTTTAGCAGTACTGCGATATTGCAGCGGACATGTCGGACCATTTTGACACTTTTTTGGGACCATTGGCATTTATACAGCGATCAGTGCTATAAAAATGCACTGATTACTGTGTAAATGCCATTGGCAGTGAAGGGGTTAACCTGCAGGGGGCGCTCTAAGAGTTAACTGTGCTCCCTACGTGTGTTCTAACTGTATGGGGGCTGCCCTAACAGGAGAAGGGAAGTGATCACAGCTTCCATGTAGAGGAAGGCTGTGATCACAGCCCTTCCCCCCTCACAGAACGGAGGTCCGTGTTTACTTACGCGGACCTCCGTTCTTTCAGTGCGGGGGGGGGGCATCGCGGGTAGCCGGCGGCGATCGAGTCCGCCGCACCCGCTCCCTGGCTCCCCCCGAACACAGCGAGCGTGCGGGCGCGCCTTCGGCGGCGTGCACGCGCTCACAATGCTAGTTATCGCGGCCGCCATCCTGTGACGGCGGTTCGCGATAACGAGCCACCTTGTCGCCGTCACGCTGCGGCAGGCGGTTGGCAAGTGGTTAAATCAGGTGGTGAGGAGGCAACATATCGCCTCCTCACCACCCGTTAAACACACTCAGATCTCTTTTCACTCTTCTTCCCTGCTGCTGGCACCACTCTGGAGACCACTGGCAGGGATAGGAGGTATAGTTGGTATCAGTCAGAGGAGGGATCGGCTTATACGGCTCTTGCTGCCTACTACAGCTCCAACTTTACAAGTAGTCCCTCTGCATTGCACTCTGTGTGATGCTCTGGAATGGTGGGTCAGCAAGCCCAGACCGTGATCTACCAATCACCTGTCTGTGATCTACTGGTAAATTGTGATCTACAGGTTGCTGACTCCCGAACTAGATGGACTTTTGGCTTCTTTTTTAACCTAACTATGTGACTTTGGGTATAGTAAATTACACCATAGGGCAGGGTTTCTCAACCAGGGTTCCGTGGAATCCTAGGGTTCCTCCAGAGGTTGCAAGGGGTTGCTTGAGCAATGGTCAATTTCTATCTCTCAGATAAATTCCCAATGACATCATTGATCTTTTTATCTATCTGTAAGGGAGTCATTCTTCCCAATGACCACAAGTGTAAGGAGCATTCTTCCCATTGAACACAAGTGTAAGGAGCATTCTTCCCATTGAACACAAGTGTAAGGAGCATTCTTCCCATTGACCACAAGTGTAAGGAGCATTCTTCCCATTGACCACAAGTGTAAGGAGCATTCTTCCCATTGACCATCACACTAATGTATCATGAGTTGTAGATTTTTAATTTTTAGCAGGGGTTCCCCGAGCCCGGAGAATTATTTCAAGGTTTCCTGTTGAAAAGGTTGAGAAAGGCTGCCATAGGGAGTATGCAACTGGCTCATTAGATCAGGAAGGAATTTTCTCCCTGTCGGAGAAAGTTGGACCACACTTTATAAGGGTTTTTTTTTTCTTTTGCCTTGCTCTGGGTCAACTTTGATTGTTGATCCAGGGAATCCAATTGCCTTCTGGGGGATCAGGGAGGAATTTATTTTTTCCCTGCTGGAGCCAATTGGGCTATGCTTCATATGGGGGGGGGGGTTACCTTCTTCTGGATTGTGTATATGGAGGTTCTCTGTTTATTTTTTCTTCTACTGGTTGAACTAGATAGTCTTTTGGCTTTTCTTATCCTGATTAACTATGTAACTTTGGGTATAGTGTTCCAAGGATGCATGTTTTCAATGTATGTACAAGGGCTGTAATGCAAAGTGGCATGACTTTTTATTAACTTACATAGGTTGTCCAAATTTCTCATGTTGGTAGAGTAACTCTTCCGCTATAACAGTGGTTCTCAACTCCGGTCCTCGGGAGCCACCAACAGGCCAGATTTTCAGTATTACCTTGGGGAGATGCAGACTAGAATACTGCAATCACTGAGCAGCAAATGATATCACCTGTGATGTGTTTCAGTTATCCTGCAAAACCTGGCCTGTTGGGGGGTCCCGAGGACCGGAGTTGAGAACCACTGCGCTATAGTAACTCTTCTTCTTTTTCATTGCAGGTAAATAATGGATTCCAAGCCAAAGCAACATGCCGTAATTGAGTTCTTGATGTAGGGGGAGGGTGGTCAAGGCTGTCCAACAACCACAGAAGGATACAGAAAGTTTACAGAGATAATACCATTAAGAAGAGCAATGTCTTGTCATTGCTGACTCTTGTCAACGTGCCATCTCCATAAACATTCTGCAGCCCTCTGTGGATGTTGGACAGCCTTCACCCCTCCTTCTTCGAGAACTTAATGGCAGCACATTGCTTCTGCTTGGAATCCATTATTTACTTGCAATAGAAAAGAAGAAGAAGAGTTACTAAAGAGCAGCCTTTCTCAACCTTTTTCCCCCACAATGAAACCCTAAAATGATTTTCAGGTCTCGAGAAACCTTTACTAAAACCGATTAATTGGGGTTAGTGGAAAAAATGCCCCCCCACCCCACATTGATGGTCCGTAGGAAGAGTGCAACCCTTACAGTCAGCTAAAAAGATAAATTGGTGTCATGCTGTTGGCTTTGTCAACTTTGTTGGCTTAGTGGTGTTGGCCCCAAAAAACTATGCAGGCATTGGATTGGAAGAAAATCAACCACAGCTCAAGGGACCCCTTGCAACCTCTGGAGGAGCACTAGCGTTCCACAGAACCTTTGTTGAGTGTGAAGGAACGCCTGGCACCCAGCTTGGGTGCTTCCGCCATACAGTACCTCCTGCTCTCCAAACCCTTCCAGCAGACTGAGAGCTAATACCAGACCTTTTACCCCAAGCATCGTACATATACAAAATGTTGGTATAAGAACCAAGGAAATGACTGTTGAACAGAAATGCAGGTTTTTATACACTTCAAAAATATGGCAATCACCACATGAACAATAAAACCAAATATTACCCAAAACATCACACAATGGGTAGATAACGAGGTAAAGTTGACACACGGCTAATCCCTTCATGTAGGAACCTCCAATAGGATTAGCCAATAGACAGAAACAATAGGTGACTCAGTTAACTCAATTAACAATGGAAATGCACACATAGGAGGAAAATTATACCAGGGGAGAAAGACACCTTAGTAAACAGATTATAGCAGGAGACCCCAACACCAGGTTGTTTGAGCCGATTATATTACCATCTGCTCTGAGTCTCACAGTCTAAAGCAGTCATTGCTGGTTTGGGCACAAAGGCCCCAAATCTGTGTGTTTCAGGGAGACATGGACCCGAATACAAAGCGAGACCACTCCAAGGGTCCTCCAGGCACACACCTCCCACAGTGCTCCCTCAAAAGCCAGGGCCCATAGTTAGTAGGCAAGAGGCCACCCTGCAGTCCCCTCCAAAAGCCCCTGACCTGGTTGGGTCTGTCACATTGAGAATGGCTGCTTTAGGGGAAGAGTTACTCTACCAACATGTGAAATTTGAACGACTTATATACGTTAATAAAAAAAGTTATGCCCACTTTTTTATTACTTTCGGTACAGTATTTTTCTATTATTGGGTAAACATGTTGAACTTGCGTCTTAAATGGACTATGTAATTATGTAACCAGTATTGTAATCTTGAAACTGTACAATTTTCTTCTGGCAGGTAATCCTATTTCAATACTGAGGGACAACTTCTGTTATTGGAGACGACATGCTGCCCTCTAGGCCAGGGGTTTGTAGAGGATTCAGCAGAGAAAGACACCAAGCAAAGGAGACAATATCTGTTATTTGCTGTCTTTGGCTCTGTTAACAGAGAAGCAGCCAGGTCAATTCTGGAAACTCTTGAAGAGCAGATAAGGACCACAATAAAACCATATGAGTGGGTTTATTATTAATATTAAATTATAACAAAGGTTTTAAAATCAAAGCTACCCATTCTCAGAGTGAAGCTATCACCTCTTGCATTTTTACTGAACATCAACTGCCGCCACCCGAGAGGACATCCGCCAACTGGAATAACTGTGAAACGGATAGAAAAGGTGAACATTTGCATTTGGTTTACATAGCGGATTGTACTTATTCCGGTTGGTTTTCACCCTGACAATTATCTGAGTTATGCATGAGAGAAAAATGAGATTGAAATCCCTCAAGAGAAAATATCACTTCTTACCACTGAAAGTGCAAGATAGTTCACCGCCTTTGCTATTCTCCCATTGTGTTCCACTGCAATTTGCCAGATCTTACTTTTTCCATTGCTTCAATTCTAGACATCTGTCATACATGATATTTGGTGATTGAATATTTTCCATTTTAATGACATCACAATATTAGTCATCCTTGGGAAACAAAGGCTCGAAATTCAAAATGTCTTCTGATTGGATAAAAGCTAAACCAATGTGGTACCCTGGGGTGCTGTCTGAGTTGCCCTGGGGGGGGGGGGGGCGTGAGCATGGGACCCATTTTGCCCTGCATCAGCTTTATAGGTTACCATGGTGCCGACAAGCTGACCGCCAACGCCATAACATACAATGACTCTCTAGGGTCAGGAAAAATGGCATCATTTGTTGCTTTGATGATGGAGAATGGTTGTCCTGCACCATGGCAATTCATGAATCTGATCAAGGGCAGATGGCTTGAAAGGCCACCCCCAGTATTCAGGAGAAGATGGAAGTCCACCTCCTCCAGACCTTCTTCACCTTCTGCCAAAAGATCAGGCTCTGATGTGACGATAGGAACTTGTGATTGGGGGGCTCTGAGATGTGGAGGCTGCGTGACTAGGGGAGGGTCTGTGATGGGGGGACTCTGGCATAAAGTTAATTTTATCAAGGCGGTTGTGTGCATTGTCCCAGGTTCAGGTTTCCTATTGATAAGGATTATTTAATTTTTTTTTACATTTTAGACTGGGGGGGGGGGGGGCCATGAGATTTTTTCATACTTTTAAAGGGTGTCGTGACTAAAAAAAAAAGGTTGAGAAATGCTGAGCCAAACTTTGGTGTGATAACGATATTTGAAAACCAGCTCAGTTTGGAAAACTCTTGATTTCTTGACCTACAAAAGGGGGAGTTTTGCAAAACTGATCATGGTTCTGTCAAGCTTTGGGCACCTTAGACCTCAACCTTTTGTTGACCCTTAGACTGGACTTCCAAACAAAAGTAAAAATGAGGTGCCGGATACTGTTTTGTAGTTTTTGGGTCAATCGAGTTATCACTGGGCGCTTTGGCTCCGGTTCCGCGGCACTGGACAAAATGGCGACACCCCTTAAAAAGGAGGAGAAAACCCAGAGCTGGGAATCCACGTATATACATAGTGCACCAAACAAAATTATTTATGATAAAATTGGTTTCTAGCAGAAAAAGTCCAATGTGTTTCATAGGCCAAACAGACTCCCCCTTCAACGAGGTCAGGAAATTTGACTGTGCTCCATTGCTGCACTCTTACGGTTTCAAGCAGAAAACCGTAGAACTATCTGGTATCTGCTTATCTAGGTCTACTTAAGCACAGTCAAAATTCCTAAGCCCTGGTGAAGGGGGATCTATTTGGCCCCTGAAATGTTTTGGCTTTTGCTGCTATGAACCAATTTTATCATAAAAAGAACTTTGAACTCGGAAACTTGGACGTTTGGCTTCATTGGATTGTATATACATAGGCTTAAAGTTGAAGTTTTGGCTTTAGCCATATCATAAAGTGTACGTTCAGCCAAATGCTAAACCTACTCCCAGCTCCAGTCTAAACTTATTCTATATAACCCGGTAAAGAAAAGATCACTATACTTACCTATTCTGAAGCAGATCCAGCTTGGTCTCCAGCGGTGGCTTCTGCTTAGAGAGAAAGTCAACAACAGCTGGGAAATGCCTGTGAGATGACGTCACCCATAGACTTACTATGGAGCATCCATTGTCAGCTTGCTTCTGCTCTACACAGTAGCTCAGTCTTGGGACTGGACCGGAGTGGCTTCAGAATAGGTAAGTATTTCAATCTTTTCTTTACATGGTTAGACTTAAAATGGGGTTGGGAGTAGGTTTAGCATTTGGCTGAACTTCGGCTTTAAGATATGGCTAAAGACAAAACATTTTTTTTCCCTTTTGTAAAGAGTATGGAATGGCGTTCTGTGTCCCATTTAAGATATTTTCCTTCACTCTTATACACACAACAAGAAAAGAGAGGCAATATCTCCAAAGTGAGGTCAATCCACACTTAGATGGCTGTATCTGTTCTCTCTGGAAGATGGACCCAATGTCCCTGTTTGGTAACAACTCAAAATTTCAGAATTTCCCTCACTTTCAGTTCCAGTGATAATAGTCACCAGGACAAATGTGTGAATTTTCCCAATGGGGACACAGACAGCAATAAAAACCTGGGTACGTAAACAGATCTCCTACTGGTATCCAATGCTGTGAATGACCATCTCATTGATCATGCTGACTTGCTGTGATGAGGCTGCTTACATGTACCGTAACAAGTTCTGAGAAAGGCCAAATATATAAGAACCAGAAAGGTCCCCACACCAATGGTCATATAGTTCAGAATGGTTATTTGATAAATAATGAATGGAATATAAGCACCAACATGTTTCAGGTGTTCAGAGACTTCTCCCTTCTTTTATTAGGGCTTATATATTATATGTAAAATCAACACTTGCATCACACGGCTGGTGGTACTATCTGATTTTATACATATAAGTGCTAATAAAATCCTACTGAGTCCAGCCATTATTGAGGTCACATAATATATAAGCCCTGATGAAGGGGAAGTGTGAACCCCCGAAACGTGCTGGCCCTATAATTTTTTTTTGGATTGGACGTCACAGCCATAGGTGTGGTGCCTCTACTGCTTCTGACAGGGGTTCCACTTTGGTTCCAACCAAGGGTGCACTCTATCCAAAACTTTAAAAACTGAGAACACAATCTATAGATCATGGGTGTCCAACCTGTGGCCCTCCAGCTATTGCGGAACTACAGGACCCATGAGGCATTGCAAGGAAAGTCCCATGAGGCATTGCAAGACTGACAGTTGAAAGCATGACTCCCAAAGGCAGGGGAATGATTGGACTTGTAGTTCTGCAAGATCTGGAGGGCCGCAGGTTGGACACCCATGCTATAGATAATCATGATGCAGGGCCGGATTAAGAGCATCACGGGTCTGGTGCTGTGGATTTTGTTGGCCCTTTTTATGGAAATAAATACAATGAAAATGCAAACAAATTTTGTTAAAACAAATTAAATTAACTAGAGAGGGGGGTGAGAAATAGAGAAAGATGGGGGTGAGAGTGAGGGGGTGGGGGATGGGAGAGAGAGGAGGGTGAAAGAGAGGGGGGTGAGAGAAAGATTTACATATCAATGCCTCCGCAATTTACATATCAATCTTGTGTACAATGCACACAGAGCAGGGCCGGGCAGCATTAGTGACTCACTCACACCACTGGGCCGGGCCTATCTTAAGGAAGGGACCTGGAGCTGCAGCTCCAATAGCCCCTATGTTAATCCGGCCCTGTCATGATGAATGTTAAAAATAATCTAGGGAAATTGGAAGGGAATGCTGAGAGAAAAGAATAGAAGGAGCCGATGGAGAAGAAAGAATGATCGGTAAGATGACTATAATGAATAAAATAACCTTATTCCATGATTCATAGAACTATGGTCAAAAGCTAAATCAGATTTGTTATGCAGGCTGCCCATACCTTTAAGACAGCACTGTTTGTTTTACACACCCCACCCCCTTCCCACGTAACATAGTATTTGTACCTGTTGATCCTGCCAGGAAAGTCCTTCACTTGCCACAGCCTTCAATAGAGTAACAATTCTCTTTTCCCTGTAGTCACTGCAATGTTGTTACCCATTGCATGCACTCTACCTCCATGGACTACAGCTTTCTTTGCTTGGGACCTAAGCAGTACGAGAGGCTACAGACTGTCTTTCATCAGCTGGCCAATACAGGAGCTTCAGCTCCCAACTCCTCTGACCGATGGGTGCAGGTTTCCAGTCAACTTCATAACCATAATATTGAAATAATGAAAGGGAAGCCACTCTTCATCACAAAAGCCTTTTATAAAAAAATGTATCGATCCTTCCAGAACATAGGCTGCTCCACCGGTTTTTCTGTCTCTAACATGTTTCACTCTTCCAAGAACGTAACCGTAGAGTACAGTTAATTGCTTGATAGATTAAAACTTGGAGCAGCCGATGTACTGGAAGAATTAATACATTTTTTAATAAAAGGCTATTATGATGTAGAGTCCCTTCCCTCGTTTGAATCATCTTT
The DNA here is from genome assembly GCA_018402905.1 of Glandirana rugosa. Taxonomy (NCBI): domain Eukaryota; kingdom Metazoa; phylum Chordata; class Amphibia; order Anura; family Ranidae; genus Glandirana; species Glandirana rugosa. Next base: position 104,567 of record BLSH010488764.1, on the reverse strand, counting down.
GGCCAGCTTTAGAGTAATCTTGTTGAACTGCAGTTGATGAAGGACTCAAATTTTACCCTCTCACCATTTTTTGGATTGAAGAATCCTTCGCAGTTGGCATATAATGACATGCCGTATGGCATCCCCATTGGTATGATCCTTTTGGTGATTTTGATAACCATTTTTTTTTTCATTCTACGTGGGCTGTACTTTAATGCAAAAGTGGGCAGTTTTTTACTAACTTATGAAGGTTGTTCGGTTGATGGGTTGTTGTAACCATGGACATTATTGGTGATGGAGGGAAGGAAGGCACTATGGGACCTTGATGTAAAAGAAGTGAAGAAATGTCACCACCAGCACACTGGGGATTTCTCAAGAAGGATCCAAAGCTTTATTCTTGTGTTAACATGGTACACATAAGGCAATGTTTCGGGTCATGCTTGGGCCCCTTTGTCAGGCAAGTCAATTAACTGACGAATAAGCCCTGCCTGGCTCCAAAACGTTGCCTTACGTGTACCATGTGACCACAAGAATAAAGCTTTGGATCCTTCTTGAGGAATCCTTGGTTTGCTGGTGACATTTCTTCACTTGGATTATCTACGGTCCCCAGCCAATATCACTTAATAGCCATTTCCTGGAACGTGTGTGTGGGGAATATTGCATCTTGATGTAAAAGAGGTACAGTTGCCTTCTTTCCCTGTCTCCTCTCACTCTAAAGCTGAAGTGAGTAGAAATCTGCAAGATAAATTGGTGCTCAGCCATCTTGAGACATTTCAAAGGAAAGGGCTGTACCAAAAGAAACCCAAAAGTGGGCATAACCTTTTATTAACTTACAAAGGTTGTTCAAATTTCACATGTTGGCAGAGTAACTTTCCTCTATAGTAACTCCTCTCCTTTTTCATTGCGGGTAAATAAGGGATTCCAAGCATAAGCAACATACCATCAGTGAGATCTTGATGAAGGAGGGGTGCAGGCTGTCCAACATCTACAGAAGACTACAGAATGTTCAGGGAGATGACACCATTGACAAAAGTCATCAATGACAAGACATTGCTCTTGTCAATGATGCCATCTCCCTGTACATACTGTAGCCTTCTGTGGATGTGGGACAGACTGCACTCCTCCTTCATCAGGAACTCAATGACGGCATGTTGCTCCTGCTTGGAATCCATTATTTTCCTGCAATGAAAAAGAAGAAGAGTTATTTTAGATCGGGATCTCTATACTTTCAAACCAAAGGGACAGTTTGTTGTTCTTCAGGCTTTAGGGGGTCAACCGGTGGCCAGTGGGAGTAGAAAATGCCCTGGCATCAGTGGGAGTACACTATGCCCTATTAGGGGGAGGATTAGTTACATAGTCTGATTGACAAGTTTTGGTACCATCATACAAATTTGGTTATAACGAAATTGAAAGTTAACCAGAATTTTCTGACATATCAGATATTTTCTCTTTCAAATCGATCCTAAAGTCCCATTGTAACTTTAAAAGGAAAGACCTATCCCCTTTTCCGCATTTTAGGCAGTCACTCCACCTGGCTTTGGTCCTTTTCCTCACCTGGCTCCTTTCTAGGCCAGGGACCATGGCAGACCTGCAGAATTGAGAATATTGGGATATTGGCAAACTTCAAATTGCTGATCTCCTCTGTAATCCATCTGGTCACTTCCATGTTCCCATCATTAGTATTAGTGGGAGCAATAGTGCCCCGTCATTAATATGTGTGGGAGGAATAGTGCCCCATCATTGGTATTAGTGAGAAGAATAGTGCCCCATTATTGGTATTAGTGGGAGGAATAGTGCCCCATCATTGGTATCATTGGGATGAATAGTGCCCCATCATTGGAATTAGTGGGAAGAATAGTGCCCTATCATTAGTATCAGTCGGAGAAGTAGTGCCCCATCATTGGTATCAGTGGAAGGAATAGTGCCCCATCATTGATGTCAGTGGGAGGAATAGTGCCCCATCATTGGTATCAGTGGGAGGAATAGTGCCCCATCATTGGTATCAGTTGGAGGAATAGAGCCCCATCATTGGTATCAGTGGGAGGAATAGTGTTCCATCATTGGTATCGGTAGAAGGAATAGTGCCCCATCATTGGTGTCAGTGGGAGGAGTAGTGCCCCATCATTGGTGTCAGTGTGAGGAATTGTGCCCCATCATTGGTATCAGTGTGAGGAATAGTGCCCATCATTGGTGTCAGTGGGAGGAATAGTGCCCCATCATTGGTGTCAGTGTGAGGAATAGTGCCCCATCATTGGTGTCAGTGGGAGGAATAGTGCCCCATCACTGGTATCAGTGGGAGGAATAGTGCCCATCATTGGTATCAGCGGGAGGAATAATGCCCATCATTGGTATCAGTGGGAGGAATAGTGTCCCATCATTGGTATCAGTGGAAGGAGTAGTGCCCCATCATTGGTGTCAGTGTGAGGAATTGTGCCCCATCATTGGTATCAGTGTGAGGAATAGTGCCCATCATTGGTGTCAGTGGGATGAATAGTGCCCCATCATTGGTATCAGTGGGAGGAATAGTGCCCCATCATTGGTGTCAGTGGGAGGAATAGTGCCCCATCATTGGTGTCAGTGGGAGGAATAGTGCCCCATCATTGGTGTCAGTGGGATGAATAATGCCCCAACATTGGTATCAGTGGGAGGAATAGTAGGGCCAGATAAAGGCAAGCAAATGACCTCATCTGGCCCGTAGGACACAGTTTGGAGACCACTGCTATGGAGGATGATTTACTCTACCAACATGTGAAATTTGAATGACATATGTAAGTTAATAAGTTAATAAAATGCCCTCTTTACTATGCCTCATTACTTCTGAATGGCCTCAAGATGGCTGTGCACCAATTTATCCTCCAGGTTCCTTCTTCTGCGTTATGTCACATTCGGCTTTAGAGTGAGAGGAGACGGGGAAAGGAGGCAACTGTTCCTCTTTCACATCAAGGTCCCATAGCACCTTCCTTCCCCCCATCACCAATGATGTCCATGATTACAATACACAAGAGGCACACCTCAAAAATGTTTTGCCGATCTCCTGTATTCCATAGACCTTCCCTATACAAGAAGAGCTTTGTACCCGAGTGAATTAACATTTGGTCTTTCAGGCAAAATATTTCTTTCAAAAACAGAGACTATAAACAGCCATATTCATGTAGCTGTGGATCTCGCAGGCGCTACCGCCACTCGGCAATGCGTGTCTAGCATATTTGCCAATGACTGACTAAAGAAAATAACACATATTTAAGTATCGTGTTATCCTTTCCTATAGGTTCTACATGTCTAAAGCTACATTAAAAAGAAGCCCTAAATATAAACACAGCGAGTGCTAAAAGCTCTCTTTTCATATAATGGACTCCCCCACCAGAGACGCCCAATGGCGTTGTACATTACACAATGATGCCTTTCAATAGGAAACAACATTTCTGCTGTGTTTTTGACATTCAACGGATATATTTCATGACATACAATGTTCTTCAAATAAACCGGTGATCAGCTGAAAAACAGAGCGCTGTAATTAGCTGAAAACTCTGCATAATTATGTCATACTTGTGCAGAAAAAGGTTGAATAATTATGTAAATGATGAATTGATTGTAATGAGAATCACACTTTACAAGTTCGTTTACCGGCACTCTTTCGTTGCCAAGATTTTCAGGTGTGTAAATATAGCCGATGAATAAGATACAGGCAGCACAGGCAATCATAAGCACTGCTTATTTTAATACTGTCCTATTTTATTGCCAAGCTTGAAGCAAGTGGCTGCAAATACCAGCTGTTGACGACTGTGCCTGTGAGCTTCAGAATTTACAGAATACATGATAATGGATTCTTACCCAGATTTTTTGTCCACCGCGAGGACAAACAATCATTTTTTTCTGGCCCATCCCCAACTATTAGCCTTGATGAAGGGGTTTAAGTCCCGAAATGCATTGGAACTTCAACACATTGGTTGGTCGCTTCATCCACACGTTCTATTCTAAGCAAGGAGAGCAGAATACAATTTTTTTCTGGGGATCCCAAGTATAAGGGTGCCATTTTTCTGGGGACCTGTCTGAAAGCTTTCTCTGACTGTTGGGTTTTGGCCCCACCTTCAAAAAACGATGGTCAGAGATCAAGATCTCTTTTTTATCCTTCAAAGAACATAAGAGAAATAGGATTTTTTTTTACTGGCAGTAAAATCCCTTTTTCTGAGTTCATTGAAGGACATAACAGAGAGCTTGACCTCTGACCATTGGGTTATGGCGCCACCTTCAAGAAAAACAATGGTCAGATCAAAATCTCTTCTGTGTCCTTCAAAGAACATAAGAGAAACTAGGATTTTTTTTTTTACTGGCCATAAAATCCCTTTTTCTGAGTTCATTGAAGGACATACCAGAGATCTAGACCTCTGACCATTGGGTTATGGCGCCACCTTCAAGAAAAACAATGGTCGGAGATCAAGATCTCTTCTGCGTCCTTCAAAGAACATAAGACGAAATAGGATTTTGGTTTTTTTTGGCTGTGAAATCCCTTTCTCAAAGTTCTTAGAAGGACACAACGGAGATCTAGACCTCTAACCATTGGGTTATAGTGTCACCTTAAAGAAAAACAATGGTTGGAGATGTAAGAGAAAATAGGGTTTTCTGTACTTGCCATAAAATCCCTTTCTCTGAGTTAATTAAGTTCCCCTCACTAAGTTTATTGGGGTGCTACAGTGATTGGTGGGGATGATGAAGGCCAGAAGGCTGCCGTGCTACAAGGGGGAAGCAGGGGGAGCTGAGCTGCTGAATCAATGCTTGCAGGGTAAAGCCAAACTGAGCTAAGCTGTTGAGTCACTGTTAAGGGTGGTTCAGTAGGGGGAGCTGAGCTACAGAGTTCTTGCTGGAAGGGGGAAAGCAGGGTGAGCTGAGCTGCCAAGAGCAAAATGACATAAGTGCTTCTGCTGGGAATTTTGAGGCTGATTTGCTCCACAGTGCCTGCATCTAGAGGTCAGTGAGGGCTTGTTATAAAGCTCATTTACTGCTTGTTAGGGATAAATAAGCACTTGAATGTCCAAATCCTGGCCACAGCTTCCATGTTAAGGAAAAGGGCCATCAACATTCTTTATAAATAGGTACATATCTTCAACGTAAAATAAAACACTGGACAACAACATAGAAATCCATAACCTTCTATTATCAGTCTGATCCCATTACTCTGCTGCAGCAGACCAGTGTCTAGTTTGCTGGTCATACAACCTTCCATAAAATTCCAAAAGAGATTACAAGTGGTTGGTTCAACACACATTGCACAGGGATGGACCACTTTCATCACCATCAGGAAACCTGCTGTCACGTACCTGATGGTAGAGTCTGACTTATGCAGTAGGCAACCTCTCTTATGGCTCTGGTTTCAGAACCCTTGGTAGAGCAGACAGGGAGTGCTAGAGCGCAGGGGGGCACGAGGGCTGGATCGGACACAGAAGGTGATGAGATGTCGTCCAGAGGTTCGTGCAAGACTGAAGAATAGTGATGCAGGCCGGGTCAACAACATGCAGACAGAGCAGTACAGGAGGAGCAGGCTATCGGGTGGTGCAGGCAGATTCCGCAACAGGTGGGCAACTGAACTACAAAGGGGTCAGGCAGGAGAATGGTCATAGGCAAGCTGGGGGTCGGTGCAGACAGAGTTCAAGCAGATACAGGGTCAAGCCAGGTCACAGGTAAACAGGAAAGCTCAGAACAGATCGCTACAGAACACTGGGGTGCTGTCAGCTTCAATGGCCGTTTTGGAGCCAGTGCCGGCGCATATGTGCACGCACGGGTGGGCGCACGCACTACGTGGCATTCCAATGGCCACAGATGCTTCCTTACACCTGGAGTTGGGATTTAATTTGTTTGTTACAAAACTAAAGTCTATTTCAAACTACATGTCCATCAAAGACCACCCCATCCTACAGGAGTTTCACTGTAGAAGAAAAGGTATTATCGTCTATTATAGGAAGTGCAAAAAATATCAAATTCACTAGCAGGATCAACAGGTAATAAAACTATATTACATAGGGGGAAAAATGTAGTGCCTGCATCATATATGTCTTTTCTTATTTTGCCCAAAGTTATACTTAAAATCTGATTGATGATGTAGGGAACTAGGCCACATTGCTTTAATTTTGAAAAATCAGCATTGCTCTGGTTGCTTAACATTACTAATGACCAGCTGGTTTTGTAAACACACGCAGAGCTTCACTGAACAATCAGATCATCTAGGCATTAGATAAAGCACAATGGCATTCTCCCACCCTTTCTGCCTTGGTGGGGCCACTGGGGGGGAATACATACACTCAAATTGTCCATAACAATGGTGGCCATATTTACAAAGTAGGGGGGGGGGGTGACCTCAACTGCGCTCCCAAAGGGCTACACAAAACATTTGGTATATGTAATGCTACGGAAGATCATGGATATATCACAGGAGATGTTCAGAGACTGCAGGATATGCTACAAGACAATTCTAAAGATTGCAGAAGAGCCCTGGGGCCATTATTAAAGGCAGTGTAAACATGTTCTGACTTTTAAAGTCAGAACTCTTTGCTAAAAAAGTCTGAGTTCTGAGTGTTAACATCTGAATTCTGAGATTAAAAGTCAGAATTCTGTGCTTCATATTTAGAAATCTGTGCTTAAAAGCTAGAATTCTGAATTCCAAAGTCAAAATTCTTACTTTCAAAGTCAAAATTCAGAGATTAAGGCTGGGTTCACTCTGCCGTAAGCAGCGGCTGATAGCAGGGGTCTGGTGCATCTCTGTTCACCGTTTTAGGTCCGACTTCGGTCTGAATGTTTGGCCTAATTCGGACCTGAAAAGGACCAGAAGAAGCACAGGACTCCTGTGCAATTGGCTCTGGAGCCACACTGGAGATGTGTGAACCGGCTCCATTGAGAGCCAGTCCCAATCTCCTGACATGCGAATTGGATGCGGTGACATCGGCATCCAACACACAGTGGTGTGAACCCAGCCTAAAAATCAGAATTCGGAGCTTCAAATTTAGAAATTTGTACTTAAAAGTCAGAATTCTGAGATTAAAAGTAAGAATTCTGTGCTTAAAAGTCAGAGCTCTGCGTTTCAAAGTCAAAACTTTGAGAATAAAAGTAAGGATTCTGTGCTTCAAATTGAGAAATCTGTACTTAAAAGTCAAAATTCTGAGATTAAAAGTAAAAACTATGTGCTTCAAATGTAGAAATCTGTACTTAAAAGTCAGAATTCTGAGATTAAAAGTAAGAATTGTGTACTTAAAAGTCAGAGCTCTGAGTTTCAAAGTCAAAACTTTGAGATTAAAAGAACTCTGTGCTTCAAATTGAGAAATCTGTACTTAAAAGTCAGAATTCTGAGATGAAAACTAAGAATTGTGTGCTTAACAGTCAGAATTATGAGATTAAAAGTAAGAATTATATGCTTCAAATTGAGAAATCTGTACTTAAAAATCTGAATTCTGTGCTTCAAATTTAGAAATCTGTACTTAAAAGTCAGAGCTCTGAGTTTCAAAGTCAAAACTCTGAGAATTACATTCAGAAGTCTGAGATAAAAAGTCAAAATTCTTACTTACAAAGTAAAAATTCTGAGTTTCAAAGTCAGAATTTTGAGAATAAAATTCAGAATTCTGAGATAAAAAGGGCAAAATTCTTACTTTCAAAGTAAAAATTCTGAGTTTCAAAGTCAGAATTCTGACTTTTTTTCCCCCATACATTTATTTCGCAATGGTCCAAGGGCTCTTCTGTAATAGATCATTGGCAATCACTGCCCTTTACAAATCAATTCTCCCTCTAACCCTACTGACTGCTGGGGTCCAAGGGCTGCGTTCCAAACACCAAAGGGTCCATGTGCCCTAGGGCCATAGGTTGGGCACCAGTGGTCTGCAGTAAGGAAGAAGCCAAACACTCGGGCATGGCTCACTAGCCAAACCCGTTTGTGGGGGTTTTAGAGACATTGAAATACCTTTGTTTTTAAAGTAATGATGTCAAACTACAGTGATTTAAAACCCCTAAATTGCACGGCGAGCAAAATGAGGCAGTGTACATCGAATTACGCATTATTCGAATGATGTCTAATTTTGCAGTGAATGTGTTTGAATACACTTTGCTCGTTGCTAAGAATCATAAAAACGATCGGAAGGGTGACTATTCACCATCTACGTGGCAGTTGATGGTAAAGTAAAACATAAATAAACCGGGATAAAGTCAGCTTAAGGTTTGGCCTCTTCAGAGTCTTCACCAGGAGAATGCCAATCTTGTTCTTGTCCAGATCATCACCAAAGCGATCTCAAATGAACCATTCTGTTATCGTGTGTCAATGTCAAGCATTTCTTGGTTGGCATCTACTTAGGTAAATAAAGAATACTCCAAATGTCCTATTTATTTATATAAAAAAAGAAAAATGTGCAAGCACTTTTTTTTTAAGATTGTCTGTTTTGTTATATATACTTTCAATGTTGTGAATTGTAAGATGTCTTATTTGTGTATTAAATAAAGTTACATTTGGTGGAACTGCCGGTACTTATCTAAATGATGTCACTTATTGGATGGGTATAAAATATGAACATTGTTGACATTGGAGGAGCAAGCCAGGGTTTAGTAGCCGATAAGCGCAAGATTTCTTCTTTAACTACCTTTATTTTCTCCTCAAGGTTGCTTCTGGTGGATTCTGATGCATCCTTGAGCTTCTTGGCTTCAAGTACCTGTTTTCATCCTCAGCATTGCTTTTGGTGGATTCAAGCTCATCCTTGAGCTTCTTGACATTGTCATGGTCTGGAGTCAGGCTTGTAGGCCAGTAGCTATAGCATTGAAGCAGCACTCACCGATAAGCAGGGCGGGCTTACAAACAGGTCACCCTGGTGGATGATGCAGGTTCTCCTGAGGTGCGGGGGTCTAAGTACTAACCGGTATTAACTAGAGCTTCTGATGGTGGAGATGGGTTTTGTTGTGTGTTAGTACCATGTCACGGCCCTCAGGGTCACCCCAGTAGGAGATGAGCAAGCTGGGGTTCAGTAGCAGATATAGCAGGTAGTGATCAAGCAGAACCATAGTCAGTAAACAAGCCAAAGGTTGGTAACAAGTGGTTGCAGATTGGGATCAAGCAGAAGCGTAGTCAGTAAACAAGCCAAAGGTCGGTAACAAGTGGCTGCAGATTGGGACCAAGCAGAAGCGTAGGCAGTAAACAAGCCAAAGGTCAGTAACAAGTGGTTGCAGATTGGGATCAAGCAGAAGCGTAAGCAGTAAACAAGCCAAAGGTCGGTAACAAGTGGTTGCAGATTGGGATCAAGCAGAAGCGTAGTCAGTAAACAAGCCAAAGGTCGGTAACAAATGGTTGCTGGTTGGGATCAAGCAGAAGTGTAGTCGAAGAGCAAGCCAAAGGTTGGATGATGCAGGTTCTCCTGAGGTGCGGGGTCTAAGTACTAACCGGTATTAACTAGAGCTTCTGATGGTGGAGACGGGTTTTGTTGTGTGTTAGTACCATGTCACGGCCCTCAGGGTCACCCCAGTAGGAGATGAGCAAGCTGGGGTTCAGTGGCAGATATAGCAGGTAGTGATCAAGCAGAAGCGTAGTCAGTAAACAAGCCAAAGGTTGGTAACAAGTGGTTGCAGATTGGGATCAAGCAGAAGCGTAGTCAGTAAACAAGCCAAAGGTTGGTAACAAGTGGTTGCAGATTGGGATCAAGCAGAAGAGTAGTCAGTAAACAAGCCAAAGGTCGGTAACAAGTGGTTGCAGATTGGGATCAAGCAGAAGCGTAGTCAGTAAACAAGCCAAAGGTCGGTAACAAATGGTTGCTGGTTGGGATCAAGCAGAAGCGTAGTCAGTAAACAAGCCAAAGGTCGGTAACAAATGGTTGCTGGTTGGGATCAAGCAGAAGTGTAGTCGAAGAGCAAGCCAAAGGTTGGATGATGCAGGTTCTCCTGAGGTGCAGGGTCTAAGTACTAACCGGTATTAACTAGAGCTTCTGATGGTGGAGATGGGTTTTGTTGTGTGTTAGTACCATGTCACGGCCCTCAGGGTCACCCCAGTAGGAGATGAGCAAGCTGGGGCTCAGTAGCAGGTATAGCAGGTAGTGATCAAGCAGAACCGTAGTCAGTAAACAAGCCAAAGGTTGGTAACAAGTGGTTGCAGATTGGGATCAAGCAGAAGCGTAGTCAGTAAACAAGCCAAAGGTTGGTAACAAGTGGTTGCAGATTGGGATCAAGCAGAAGCGTAGTCAGTAAACAAGCCAAAGTTCGGTAACAAGTGGCTGCAGATTGGGATCAAGCAGAAGCGTAGGCAGTAAACAAGCCAAAGCTTGGTAACAAGTGGTTGCAGATTGGGATCAAGCAGAAGCGTAGTCAGTAAACAAGCCAAAGTTCGGTAACAAGTGGCTGCAGATTGGGATCAAGCAGAAGCGTAGTCAGTAAACAAGCCAAAGGTCGGTAACAAGTGGCTGCAGATTGGGATCAAGCAGAAGCGTAGGCAGTAAACAAGCCAAAGGTCGGTAACAAGTGGTTGCAGATTGGGATCAAGCAGAAGCGTAGTCAGTAAACAAGCCAAAGGTCGGTAACAAATGGTTGCTGGTTGGGATCAAGCAGAAGTGTAGTCGAAGAGCAAGCCAAAGGTTGGTAACTAGTGGTAGTGAAGAAGTGGACAGTAGCAGGAGTGACAAAAGCGAGATATTGCCTGGAAAGAGCACAATGATCTGGCAAACAGGAAGTGCAAAGGCATGACTTAAATGAGAAGTTCATGGGAGGAGTGAAGAGTTCAAGGTTCATCAGAAACAATGTACAAGGTAAGATTATCCAAGGATCTGTTTGGGGGGGATTGTCCAGTATCACAAGTGGCTTAGTAAGAAGAAATACAGCCAGACACAGCAGAGGTTGCAGGTTCAGATCCGGGTCCTGGCTCAAGCAGATCATTTTTCCAGATTTTTTTTAAGAAAGAGAGATAAGAAAATACACAACAAAAGGGAAAAATTATTTTTAAAAATATCGTCTTGGACCTTTCATCTGTTGTTGTTTTGTAATCTTTTTTTTTTTTTTTGCATATTTTGTTTTCTTTCATTCTTTATTTTAAAAAATCCTCAAAAATGTATTTAAAATATACAGATAGTCTTTGGACCTTTCAATTTTTGTTTTTTTTTAAATTTTTTTTGTTTATTTTGTCTCTAGTCTTTGGACATTTCAATTGTTGTTCTTTTTTTGTAATCTTTTTTTGTGTATTTTGTTTTCTTTCTTAAAAAAGTCCTCAAAAATGATTTTAAAAATATACAGATAGTCTTTGGACCTTTCAATTTTTGTTTTTTTATTTTTTTTTTGTTTATTTTGTTTTCTTTCTTCCGTTCTTAAAAAAAGTCCTCAAAAATTATTTTAAAAATATACAGATAGTCTTTCGACATGTCAATTGTTGTTCTTTTTTTGTAATCTTTTTTGTGTATTTTGTTTTCTTTCTTTCTTAAAAAAGTCCTCAAAAATAATTTTAAAAATATACAGATAGTCTTTGGACGTTTCGGCTGTTGTTCTTCTTTGTAATCTTTTTTGTGCATTTTGTTTTCTTTCTTAAAAAAAAAATTATTTAAAAAACATACAGATAGTCTTTGGACTTTTTCGTTGATTTTTTATATATATAAATATATTTTTTGCATTGTGTTTTCTTTCTTTCTTAAAAAAAAAAAATCCTCAAAAATTATTTTAAAAATATACAGATAGTCTTTGGACGTTTCGGCTGTTGTTCTTTTTTGTAATCTTTTTTGTGTATTTTGTTTTCTTTCTTAAAAAAAAAAATTATTTAAAAAACATACAGATAGTCTTTGGACTTTTTCATTGATTTTTTTTATATAAATATATTTTTTGCATTTTGTTTTCTTTCCTTCTTAAAAAAAAAAATCCTCAAAAATTATTTTAAAAATAAACAGATAGTCTTTGGACTTTTCAGTTGGTTTTTTTTTTTTTTTTAAGGATTTTTTTTTTTTATCATCACAGCATTTATGATCAAGATCTCCCAAGTTTTACTAATTTTGCCTTGCAGTTCTGGAATTTAAAATCAGAGGGCAATTTAGGTAAAATTTTAGCAAGCGCAAAATCTACAATTTTGCCGCAAGATCAATTTCGACTGAAAATTCGCCAATCGTCTTTAGTTGTGATAAGCTCCTATCTTTAACTCTATATTTAAGTCAGACGGCCTCTGTTTTTGATTTATTCCTCCCCTCTGATATGTGATTTGAGATGTCCATTTGTTAGAGGAATAAATAATTGTAGTGACTGGCGGGCGTACTTTTCCTGTGCTGTGTAAGCCCTATAATATTTATGGCGGTCTATTCAGCGATAAGACGCTGCTCCTTCTGCTCCGCGAGGATTTACCCTGAAATTATAGGATTAGCCTGTCAAAAAAGTCAGCGCACTTGGAATTAAGAGTTCAAATCACCAGACCCACACAGCGAAAAACATCTCGCCGCAGACAGCGCTAATTAAAAAATGATGTCGCCGTTTAAAAAAGTTGTATTTTTGAAATGACTAAATTATTAAAATCAGCGCTGGTTAATTCCGCGAGCTCAGGGATGTTGGATGTAAGGTCAGCAGAGGTTCTTCCTCTACGAGGATATGGACTGCGGGGTGATTTAGAGGAAGGGTTCCAATTACATTAAGGTCAAGGTCTACGCAGTCTGATTTTCTCAAAAGAAAATCCCGAGGGGCTATAATAAATCCTAGCACACTTATTGCATGGTGGGTAGGATAACCAAGAATAAACAAGCCATCAACAATGCAAATAAATGATTTTGGGCAGACGGTACCATTAAAGGCCGATATCGTTTTACAAGGTATATCATAGTAGCATGAAAAATGATCGGGGCTTCTAAACTCAGGAACAAAAATGTAATGCAGGGAGTCGGCAACGTTTTTCTTTTTAAAAAAGGGGCAGTTTACTGTCCTTCAGACTTTAGGGGGATGGAATGTGGCCAGTGGGAGTAAAAAAAAATTACATAGCTCCTATGGTCAGTAGTGGGAAGAATAGTGCCCCATCATTGGTATCAGTTTGAGGAGTTGTGCCAGATCATTGGTATCAGTGGGAGAAATTGAACCCTATCATTGGTATCAGTTGGATAAATAGTGCCCCATCACTGGTATCAATGGGAGGAATTGTGCCCCATCAGTTGTGTCAGTGGGGAGACTAGTGCTTCATCATTGGTGTCAGTGGGAGGAATAATACCCCATCATTGGTATCAGTTGGAGGAATAGTGCCCCATCATTGGTGTCAGTGGGAGGAATAGTGCCCCATCATTGGTATTAGTTGGAGGAATAGTGTCCCATCTTTGGTATCGGTGGGAGAAATTGAGCCCTATCATTGGTGTCAGTGGGAGGAATAATACCCCATTGTTGGTATCAGTTGGAGGAATAGTGCCCCATCATTGGTGTCAGTGGGAGGAATAGCGCTCCATCATTGGTATCAGTGGGAGGAATTGTGCCCCATCAGTTGTGTCAGTGGGGAGACTAGTGCTTCATCATTGGTGTCAGTGGGAGGAATAATACCCCATTGTTGGTATCAGTTGGAGGAATAGTGCCCCGTCATTGGTATTAGTGGAAGGAATAGTGCTCCATCATTGGTGTCAGTGGGAGGAATAGTGTCCCATCATTGGTGTCAGTGGGATGAATAGTGCCCCATCATTGGTGTCATTAAGAGGAATAGTGGTCCATCATTGGTGTCAGTGGGAAGAATAGTTCTCCATAATTGGTTTCAGTTGGAGGAATAGTGCCCCACTGTTGGTGTCATTTAAAGAAATGGTGCCTCATCACTGATAGCAGTAGGGGGAATAGTGCTTTGTATCAGTGGAAGGAATAGTGTCCCAGGGCCAGGTAAAGGCATGCAAAGGGCCACATCCAACCTATGAGCCACAGTTTGGAGACCACTGATGTAATGTATTGCAGCTTAATAGACCCTAGATGTGATGGCGGCATTCATTTTATTTTATTTTCTCCCAGGGACCCTGCCAGTGGCACATTTCCTGTCCTAGGGTGACAATGTTCACTCTTCTGCAGCCTTTCCCAACCAAGGTTCCATGGAACCCTAGGGCTCCTTCAGAAGTTGCTGATGGTGCCTTCATAGATCCATGTCCATCACCTTTTAGAAAAGCCGGTAGAATGACACCAAAGATCTTTAAAGCATTCTGTAAGGGTGGCATTCTAACCACCACTGTAAAGGGGACATTCTTTCCAAAGGGCCCCAATGCACCAATCTTAGCAGGGGTTCCCTGAGACCTAACAATTATTTAAAGGGTTCCTCTGGGGTAAAAAGTTTGAAAAAGGCTGCTGTACTATATCCTTTCTAACCTTTTTTACCCCAGAGGTACTCCTACAATAATTTTCAGGTCTTGGAGAACCCTTAATAAAACCAATTCATCGGGGGGTCAATGGCAACATTTCTTCTTACATTGGTAGTTGTTGGAAATTATGAATTTATAATATTATTTTGAATAATATTGGGCTCTGAAATATATTAAATGTATTAAATAATGTTAGTTATATTTGTAAAGGTTATTCAATGTGCTTCTGTACAGAGAAAGTGTTGTATGTGCAATTCTATTTCAATACTCATGTGAAGTAATGCTAGAGGAGACATGATCATGTGTGTCTCCTTATGGATAAAAGCCATATAAGTAAAGTGTAGGTTGCTTTGAAACAGCTGACCTAAAGGTTTCAAACAGTATAAAAGAAGTGACTTTGTAATGTCAAGTTAGGAAGGACAGGAAGAGAGAGATGAAGGAATGGACGCCTACACTCTCGGACACGTGACGTGAACACCTGTCAGAACCCTTCCTCCTCCTGAATGACATCTGAAGCCATACCATAATCTCATCATCAATTATGTTGCTACGTAAGTTTGTCTCATGTGAACTGATGTTATGTCTTGAAGAATAAACCCTTAAAGATTTTTCTAATGATGTCGTTCATGCAAGTTCTTCGTTGGAAGCTGATAAAGGATTTTCAACAGTAGTCAGCAGGAAGAATGCAACCATAACAGTGGTGGCCAAAATGCCACCCGTACAGATAATTGGGGTCATGCTGCTGGCTTTGCCAAGTGACGTTGGTCCCACATCCGTAATTATACAAACACTACAGAAAAACTATGAAGCCTCGTACACACGCGCCGATTATCGTACGACCGCACGTTCAACTTTTGTCCAAATTGGCTGTCCGCTGGATGATAATTGGAAATTGGCTGTCGAATCGTGCGTACTAACGGTCGGATTATCGGACAACAGGCTGTCGTACAACCGATAATTGTACTGTGTGTATGGGCCTTAAGGCTCCATGCACACTGGACATTCCAAAAAGTCGTTCTGGACGTCAGATTGCTGGCAGGAAAACGCTGCTTTAAAAACAAGCTCTTATCAGCGTTTTGTAATCGCGTTTATGAACCTTGTCAGCATTTTTGAGTGTTTTTTTTTTTTTTTTTTTTAATGGATCAAAAACGTCCAAAAATGCTGGCGAGCCACGTTTTTGAGCGTCTTAATTTTTTGTGGTCAGAAAAACGACTCTTGAACACGATTTTAGGGCGTTCTGACAAAAGCTCATAAACGCCACTACTGATAAACAACAATAAACGTCCATATGTGCATGGACACATAGGATAACATAGAGGGGCGTTTACGGGCTGTTAAAAAAAAAACGCCCAAACACCCAAAAACGACCATTTAGCAGCTAGAGTGTGCATGGAGCCTAAGAAGACTTCACTGGTACCACATAGGAGGCAAAAGAAATGTAAAAATATATATATACATTATCTCACAAAAGTAAGTACACCCCTCACATTTTTGTAAATATTTTATTCTATCTTTTCATGTGACAACACTGAAGAAATGACACTTTGCTACAATGTAAAGTAGTGAGTGTACAGCTTGTATAACAGTGTAAATTTGCTGTCCCCTCAAAATAATTCAACACACAGCCATTAATGTCTAAACTGCTGGCAACAAAAGTGAGTACACCCCTAAGTGAAAATGTCCAAATTGGGCCCAAAGTGTCAATATTTTGTGTGGCCACCATTATTTTCCAGCACTGCCTTAACCCTCTTGGGCATGGAGCTCACCAGAGCTTCACAGGTTGCCACTGGAGTCCTCTTCCACTCACATCACCTTTACCCTCAGCTTCTTTAGCAAGGCAGTGGTCATCTTGGAGGTGTGTTTGGGGTCATTGTCATGTTAGAATATTTGCCTGCGGCCCAGTCTCTGAAGGGAGGGGATAATGCTCTGTTTCAGTATGTCACAGTACATGTTGGCATTCAGGGTTCCCTCAATGAACTGTAGCTCCCCAGTGCCAGCAGCACTCACACAGCCCCAGACCTTGACACTCCCACCACCATGCTTGACTGTAGGCAAGACACACTTGTCTTAGTGCTCCTCACCTGGTTGCTGCCACACACGCTTGACACCATCTGAACCAAATAAGTTTATCTTGGTGTCATCAGACCACAGGACATGGTTCCAGTAATCCATGTCCTTAGTCTGCTTGTCTTCAGCAAACTGTTTGCAGGCTTTCTTGTGCATCATCTTTAGAAGAGGCTTCCTTCTGGGACGACAGCCATGCAGACCAATTTGATGCAGTGTGCGGCGTATGGTCTGAGCACTGATAGGCTGACCCCCCCACCCCTTAAACCTCTGCAGCAATGCTGGCAGCACTCATACCTCTATTTCCCAAAGACAACCTCTGGATATGACGCTGAGCACTGCACTCAACTTCCTTGGTCAACCATGGTGAGGCGCTGTTCTGAGTGGAACCTGTCCTTTTAAACCGCTGTATGGTCTTGGCCACTGTGCTGCAGCTCAGTTTCAGGGTCTTGGTAATCTTCCTATAGCCTAGGCCATCTTTATGTAGAGAAACAATTCTTTTTTTAAGATCCTCAGACAGTTCTTTGCCATGAGGTGTCATGTTGAACTTCCACTGACCAGTATCATAGAGTGAGAGTGATAACACCAGATTTAACACACCTGCTCCCCATTCACACCTGAGACCTTGTAACACTAATGAGTCACGTGACACCAGGGAGGGAAAATGGCTAATTGGGCCCAATTTGGACATTTTCACTTAGGGGTGTACTCACTTTTGTTGTCAATGGTTTAGACATTAATGACTGTGTGTTGAGTTATTTTGAGTGGATGAGGGGTGTACTCACTTTTGTTGCCAATGGTTTAGACATTAATGACTGTGTGTTGAGTTATTTTGAGTGGATGAGGGGTGTACTCACTTTTGTGAGATACTGTATCTATAACAACTTTAGATTTTTACATTAGAAGAAAAGTTTGGGTTTCAAAAAAAACAAACAAGCACACTCACCTAGGTGGATGTAGCATCAGTCTGAAGCTGCATCTTTACCCTGCTGCCCCTAAGACCGAGAACTGAGCAATCAAACACCACTGATCGCTCAGTACTCTGCCTTTAGTCCGCAGAGACGGTGACTGTCTCTGCTCTGCCCCTCCAGTGCTAACTGGAGCGCCGGGCAGTGTTGCCAACCACCTGCAGTGTTTTTTACTGGCAGAACATGGAAAGTTTACTGGCAGAACACATTTTTTACTGGCACCTTGAAAAATAACAGAACTCCTATTAAAAACTAAGACAATTGATATTTAAACACAACATAGAAACACTGACAATACCCATATCAAGTAGTTTCCCTGGTTTACACTTAAAAAATCCGCACAGCATGACAAATTATCAGACCCTGATATTCATAGACAGTTGTAAAAATCACTGATTTTTACGAACTGTCAGTAAATTTACTGGCAGTTGGCAACCCTGGCGCCGGGCTGTGTAGGGGGTGAGAATGGCTGGCTCAGGTTCTCAGCAGCTCGCTGAGAGGCTGAGCCAGCTGCTGGTCCAGGCAATTGGGTGGACCCAGACATTAAATTCAGTATATTTCCAGAGCCTGGATCGTCTGAGTGACATCAGCCGACAGCGGGCTAAAACAGATCACAGGAGTGCACTGGAACAAAGTGCACTCCTGTGGGCCAAAGTAGCTTTGGCCAGACTTCTCCTATGACAATATTTAAAAATATGTTGGACCAAACGGTCCTAAAAACATCATACCTTGGCGCATGATAATACATACATATAAAGAGTCCAGATGGAAAGTCAACAATCTTTCACCAACCAAACATATACTACAAATTACTGCCATACAATTGTTAGTCCGGTATACATTGCTTAATGATGTAATGAGAGATGGAGCAGCTTTCCTTGGACATTGACATGTTTTGCGGACTTAGTTGCCTTCCTCATGATGGAACGGTAGTGGTTACATGCCATATGTGTTTATATATTATATGTGTACAACAGCCAGCACAGGCCCAAACCACTCCCCGGGTGGACACAGGGGTAGGAAGTGGACAGGGTAGGGAGTAAGCGAAGGCAGGGACGCAGGGCAGAAAAATCCCACCCTAATTGATTTCAAAGCAAGCGCTTGTGTAGATTCACTTGATCCCAAAGCAGGCTTTGTTCAATGGGTTACTATAGCTCTTTAGAATCAATATACTGTATCCTTATGGCAATAAAGGGAACTTAAGTAAAGATTATCACATATTCCAGAGGGTAGAAAGTAAACCCAAATAGGACCTATGATAAGTCCTATTTATTGTAGTTTGGGTTTTCGTAGTTTGGGTTTCTGCTCAGGCTAACAAGATCTGATGAGTAGGATGCCGCTGACTAGTAAGGGTGCAGGTCCATCCAGACCCAAAGTACGCTGCAGAAATAGGAAGAGATAGCCTGGCTGCTGCACCCATCGCCTGGCCGGATGGTTAGCAGATAAAAGCAGCCTGACCATGATTCATCCAGACCACATCCCCAACACGTTTCGCCCCGCCTCTCCATGATTAAGCCCCTGGGGCAGGGCGAAACATGTTGGGGATGTGGCCTGGATGAATGGAACTGAGCCTGCTTTTATCTGCTTTCTAATTCTACAAAAAATAGGAGCTTGCTAATTTGGTCATACACGACTCAAATGTGGGAGCCTAATCCTCTCCCAGTGTCCTAGGACTTCATGCAGGCACCATCAAAAGGAAGGTTGATCAGTTTCAGCTCAAGGAACCCCTGGAAACCTCTGGAGGAACCCTGGGCTTCTACTGAACCCTAGTTGAGAATGGATGTTCTTTATCTATGAAAGAGCAGTTGTGTTGTCCACCCAGGACAGGGTTACAAAATAAATCAGTGACCAATCCAAGAGGACACCTCTTCCACTGACCTTCAACTTAAGGGACCCTTCTCCACTGTCCACAAAGGTGTAGTGCAGACCCCCGATGGGCCAGATTTGTCCCAGGTTCTCTTCCCAAGTGTGTGTAAAGGCAGCCAGGCACACAGCAGCATGGACAGTATTGCAACTCAATAACCAGGCAGGGAATGTGTTTTTAGGATTTAATGCTCATTGAACTTGGTTTGGGTGTAGGGATTCTCCAACTTTAGTACACAAAGTAGCAGATGGACACTCTCTGCCTTGACTATACTATTCAGGATTATTCCCCTCCTGACTAACAATAGGAGAACAAGCAATTCAGGGACTTCAAGAACAGGAACAGTGCCAATTCAGCAACATTGGCAGCGAATAGTCACTAGGATCCAACACTCCGGCCTATACTCACAATGTCCCTTGGATGCCTCCATTCAATACTGGCCAGACACTACTCCCGTGAGCTCCAAGGACACATCCTCAGTGAACCCCCTTTGGATTTGGCTCCAGCTCCTCTCAGAAAGTCGGTCCCCAGGTCCCACTGAGCTGGGGCCTTGATGAACTCCTTCAGCTATTCTGCCCAGAAGGGCCCTCCTGATCAAGAAACCTGCTGCTCCAAGCCCCAGACTATTTATGCATTCCTCAGGCACCTACTGGGCATCCTCTTCCCCAGGGATCGCTGAGACCACATGAATATTAAGGCCCAGGGTCTGCCCCTTACAACCCACCATATTCTACATTTTGCTAGAAGGCAGGGGGAAGCAGTTGAGCCTACGGCCAGTGAGACCCAGAAAAGCCAAAAATAATCACCCACTGCTCCAATGATTATAGTGGAGCTTAAGAACTAAATTTACATGAACCTCTCAAGCAACCTATTCTAGGGGGGGGGGGGGGGGCTCAGATAAGTAACCACTGACACCAGTGATATTTTTAGCTGTCTGTAAGGGAGGCATTCTTTCTACTGACCACCAAGGTGAGGGGTTTATGCTCCCACTGACCACCAATCCAAGAGGACACCTCTTCTGCTGACCTTCAACTTAGGGGACCCTTCTCCACTGATTACCAAGGTAAGGAGGTTCTGCTTCCACTGACCACCAATCCAAGAGGACACCTCTTCCGCTGACCTTCAACTTAGGGGACCCTTCTCCACTGACCAACAAGTGATCATTGCGCTAACCACTAATGTAAGGGGCACTTTTCCACTGATGTCCAATGTAAGGGAGCACATCACCGGTGACCACCAATGCACGGTAGCCCTTTTACCAATGGCCAAGCCAAATTGTTTGTTCTACTGATCAGATGCACAATACCTTATACACAATATAGGTGTATTCTATACACTTGATACACTTCAAGAACTGTAAGAAAATGGCATATTTATTGAAACATCAGTACTTATGTACGCTGGAGACAACATACATTTGGTGGTATTTTTGTTCTTTAATATTCAGAAGATCAGTTCACACATTTATGAAAATAGCTTACAATAACTGAGATGATGTTGAGCTAGTTGTTGGATCATGTTTAGGTTTGTATCCTGTAATTTCGTCCCATCCCTTTCGACAGGTCCGAATTATCCACTCGTGTTCATCATCATCTGTAAAAAAAAAAAGAAAAAAGGATTTGTTCTAAATCTACACCAGTGCAGGTATTTAATGTTTCAAATACCGAAATGATGGTATAAGAGGCATCAAAACATTCACAAATGTACCTGGAAAGATCACTGAGAATTATGTAGATCGGTCCCATACATTGTAAACTTTACAAAGCCATGATGGATAACACAATTATGTTCAGATAATGCATGAATAAAGTATGCCCCCAGGCGATGATGTCACATGGGGGCGGGGTCACCCACTGATGTAATTGGGGGGCCACGCCCCTTAGTTATATAATGGCGGAGCTGTCAAGGTGCCTTCATTGGGTGCAGAGCTCTGTTTTTATTTTGGGGTCAGCAGCCAACGTTTATCATGATTGACGCTGGTCATTTATTTATTTATTTATTTAATAAGGGACTTGTCAAAAACTGGTGTTGTTTTTTACTCACTCGCATAAAGGGGCCCCCCAGATCCCAGCCCCCCTTGTTAAAGTCATCCCCTGCACCACAACAACCCCCGGGCCAGGGTTGTGGAGAAGAGGCCCTTGTCTGCATCAACCCCCCCCCCATATTGAGGGCATGTGGCCTGATATGGTTCAGGGGGGGGAGGGCTCGCTCACCCCCCTTTCCTTGCCTGCCAGGTTGCATGATCTGATAAGGGTCTAATATGGATTTCAGGGGGGGGGGGGTTCGTTTTGGCATGGGGTTCCCTTTAAAATCCATACCGGACCTGGTATGGATTTGGGGGGGCGTGCTGTTTCTTTCCTGATTTTTAATTTCCCGGCAATTCTGTTTACATTCAGCTGTCAGTGGGGAAGCCCTCTGACAGCTGATGAGTCATCGGTTGTTAAGGAAGTGGTGTGGGGTTCCTCTTAAAATCCATACCAGATCCATACCCAGATCTGAAGGGCCTGGTATGGATTGGGGTGGACACCATGCTGTTTTTTTTTCTAATTTTCCCGGAAATTCTGTTTACATTCAGATGTCAGTGGGGAAGCCCTCTGACAGCTGATGAGTCATCGGTTGTTAAGGACGCGGCAGCCGCCTCCCCGGCACGCTCCTTAGCAACCAGCTATTCTTCACACAGAATTGGAATTGGTCAATCATTTTTCAACCACTCCGAATTCGAATCGTTTTGGATAATTTGGAATTTGTTCGAAAATGAATATACGAGACGAAACAAAATGAATTTCAACAAAATTTGATACATCCGTATCTCCGAATAACCAGAAATTCATCCAAATTTATATTCGCAAGAAGAATTGTTATATTGCGAAGAATTGTGCAGAATTGCACATGTCTAACTATTTACATACAATGGTGGTTACCATACAAAGTCACCAGATATCTGTGTATCCTATGTGGCAAATTGAAAGAATTACCTTTCTAGCATATGCAAGTTCTACACTTTGAGAAAAATCGGTTGTTAAGGACGCAGCATGGGGTTCCTCTTAAAATCCATACCAGACCTGAAGGGCCTGGTATGGGTTGGAGGGGGGTTTTTTTCTCTCATTTTTAATTTCCTGCCAATTCTGTTTACATTCAGCTGTCAGTGAGGAAGCCCTCTGACAGCTGATGAGTCATCGGTTGTTAAGGAAGTGGTATGGGGTTTCTCTTAAAATCCATACCGGACCTGAAGGGCCTGGTATGGAATGAGGTGGACCCCACGCTGTTTTTTTTTAAGTGTTTAATTTCCCAACAATTCTGTTTACATTCAGCTGTCAGTGGGGAAGCCCTCTGACAGCTGATGAGTCATCGGTTGTTAAGGACGCGGTGGCCGGCTTCCCGACACGCTCCTTAACAACCAGCTTTTCTTCACACAGAATTCGAATTGGTCAATCATTTTTCGACCAATCCGAATTAGAAAACCCTGCACGTTCTACACTTTGAGGAACATAGTGGCTTCTGGGGTGGCTGGCTCAAGCTGCCTAATTCAGTACTACATTAACATCTGTAAATTAGGCGGATTATTTATTGTATGAATGCTTATTTTTATGTCTGTCAAGATAGCGTATCTGGAAACCTTATAGCGAACATCTGGGATTCATATCTGTGTTTGCGGTGGAATCGCATTTCAGACTCAGAAATCCCAACTTTTTCATTTTTTTTTTAGCAAAATATGTGGTTTTTTTTTTTTTTATATATTATCTGAATATAATTATTTTATACTTCTAAGCACAGCAGACATTATTTTATCTGCGTATGTGGGACTCAATATTTGTAAGGAGTGCAACAGAAGGAGTTTCTTTTTAAAATATTATTATTATTTTTTAAGGTTTTTATTTTTTGATTTTCATTGAAAACGTTCTAAACATATTACCAGATGTGTGGTGAAAGTCTGGAAGGCTACGCGGAGCCTATAAGACATAGCAGCCAATTAGGTTATATAGAAAGCCAGCGGAAATTCACATTGACCAACCATGGCATTATTATTCTTCTTATTACTATACAGGATTTATATAGCACCAACGGTTTGCCCATCGCTGTACCAATATAAAGGGAGACAGTACAGCAATAATACAAAACAAGAGGGTTAGGAGGGTCCTGCTTCTGAGAGCTTACAATCTAGTATATTGTTTTTAACCACTTGCTGACTGCGCTATAGCCGAATGACGGCGTCCCGTTTCCCGTGTGCTTACAGTGCCGGACCTTCAGAGCCTGTGCCAGAAACGGCGGCTCCCGGTGCGCATGCGTGGGAGTGACATCATCACGCCCCCGGCCACTCATGTAGCCGGAGAATGCCAACCCAGGAGAAAGACCGGGGGACGATGTCAGCCGTCTCAGCGGTGACACTGGGGCGCTGGAGGGCTTCGTTCTCAGGTAAGTCTATCATAATCTGTAGAATATATAATACAGTGTAGAATAGAGAATATATAACACAGTGCAATGTAGAGACTATATAATATGTCACATGAGGTCAGAAGGGGGCGGGGTCACCTGGTAATGTCACTGGGTGGCCCCGCCCTTGCTTATATAAGAGCTGTCAAAGTGAAGAGAGCGCGTACGGCGGGTAGCCTCCCATGGAGGCGGAACGCTTCCCATATTTGCTATTTTTTGGGCCCTTGGGGTGGCGTGATTGATGGTGGATTTACGTTGCGGGAGACTTTTTAATATTTCTTTATAAAGAATTTGTCAAAAACTCTTGTCTCTTGTGGTTTTTACTTTTTGACACTTTTTTGGTGAATGGGTAGGTGTACAATGTACCCGATACCCATTCACATGGGGGGGGGGGTCGGGATCTGGGGGCCTGCTTGTTAAAGGGGGCTTCCAGATACCCATAAGCCCCCCGCCTGCAGATCTCGACAACCACATTCCAGGGTTGTCAGGAAGACAACCCCGGACAACCCATCAACATGGGGACAGGGTGCTATGGGGTGGGGGGCGCAGAGCCCCCCCTGCCCCAAAGCACCCACCCCCCCATCTCGAGGGCATGGCCTGGAATGGTTCAGGAGGGGGGGTGCTCGCTCGTGAGACCCCACGCTGGTTTTTTCATTTCTTTTCAATCTGTATTGCTCGGAGCCGGCAATACATTAGAGCCACAAGCAAGTTGAAATGCCTTTTTTCCTTTAGAAACGTCATTATTGCTGCGGCACTGTTCTATACAGTGCACAGATGCACCACTTTACAGGCAGACTAAAGGGACCCCCCAGGCACGAGATTTAAAGGAATATTTAATTGTTATTGTTTCACTTTAAGCATCATTAACCACTTGCCGACAGTCAATCGGCAATTGACGGCGGCAAAGTGGCGCTGGAAGGCGAATCGCCGTCATATGACGGCGGCCGCCATATGACGGCGGCTGCCAGATCGCGCACAGTGAGCGCGCGCGCGCCGCCGGAGGCGCGCCGCGTGCTCACTGTGTCCGGGGAGGGCCAGGGCGCGGGTGCGGCGGCTTCGATTGCCGCCGGCCACCCACGATGCCCCCCCCCCCCCCGGAGTGAAGTAGCGGAGGTCCGTGTAAGTAAACACGGACCTCCGCTCTGTGTGAGGGGGAAGGGCTGTGATCACAGCCTTCCTGTATACGAAGGATGTGACCACTTCCCTTCCCCAGCTAGGGCAGCCCCCATACAGTTAGAACACGCCCAGGGAACATAGTTAACCCTTAGAGCGCCCCCTGCAGGTTAACCTCTTCACTGCCAATGGCATTTACACAGTAATCAGTGCATTTTTATAGCACTGATCGCTGTATAAATGCCAATGGTCCCAAAAAAGTGTCAAAATGTTCTGACATGTCCGCCCCAATATCGCAGTCCCGCTAAAAATCGCAGATCGCCGCCATTATTAGTAAAAAATAAAAAAAAAATAAAAACCCCAAAAATTCATTCTCATCATCCGTAAACGCGACCACTTTTGTGCAAACCAATCAATAAACGCCGATTGCGATTTTTTTTATCGCAAATATGAGGAAGAATATAAATCGGCCAAAAACGGTAAAAAAAAATGTTTTTTTATATTTTTTTTGGATTTGTATTTTAGCAAAAAGTAAGAAATTTGTTTTGCAAAATTGTCACTCTTCTTTTGTTTATAGCGGCGATCAGAAATGACGCAGCGGTGATCAAATACCACCAAAAGAAAGCTCTATTTCTGGGAAAAAAAGGACGCAAATTTCGTTTGGGTACAACGTCGCACGACCGCACAATTTTCAGTTAAAGCGACGCAGCGCCGAATTGCAAGAAGGGCTCCGGTCCTAAAGCTGGAAATCCTTCCGGTCCTTAAGTGGTTAAAATCACTGCTCCTTTCACCACTTTCCGACCACGTAACGACTATAAGCGGCGACAGTGTGGCTCTGTCCTGCGAATTGCCGCTTATAGTTGGCGCTCGGGGGCACGACGCTAGGGGGCGTGCTCCCTGAGCAGGGCCGTGGGTCGGGCGGACTTGATGTCCGCCAGCGACCTGCGATCGCCTGTGACAGAGCCAGAAAGGGAGACCGCTGATGAAAACACGGCGGTTCCCCGTTTTGACAGGCGGCATGTCAGAGATCTACTGATCCCTATACTCGGGATCAGTTAGATCTCTGGTGCCCCTGGTAGCCCAGCCCCCTCACAGTTAGAACACGCCCAGGGAACACAGTTAACCCCTAGAGCGCCCCCTGCAGGTTAACCCCTTCCCTGCCAATGAAATTTATACAGTGATCAGTGGATATTTAAATTTCTGATCGCTGTATAAATGTCATTGGTCCCAAAAAAGTGTCAAAAAAGTTCCGCCACAATATCACAGTCCCAATAAAAATCGCAGATCGCCGCCATTACTAGTAAAAAAAAAAGAATTGTAAAAACGGCAGAAATTAATTCTCATGGTTTGTAAACGCGGCAACTTTTGCGCAAACCAATCAATAAACACCGATTGCGATTTTTTTTTTTTTTTTTACCAAAAATATGAGGAAGAATATAAATTGGTCAAAACCGATGAATAAATTAGTTTTTAAAGCGGTTGTCTACTGAAATTTTTTTTTTTAAAAAAATAAAAACCTGCAAGATAATAGCATAATGAGCTAGTATGCAACGCATACTAGCTCATTATGAAATACTCACCTTGAACGAAGATCCGACCGAGCCGCTTGGTCCCCTCAGTGGCAGCGGACATCTTCACCCGGATCTTGCTTCCAGGTACGCCGCTCCGGCGCTGTGACTGGCCGGAGCCGCGAGACGTCACTCCCGCGCATGCGCGCGGGGCTCGTTTTCCCCGGCAGGGTCCGGAACAAATGCCGGCTTTTGCCGAGACATACACGGCGCATGCGCCAAAACATACACGGCGCATGCGCCGTAACGATTTATTACATTAGAAAGGGAATATCTTCTAAACCATACAGGTTTAGAAGATATTCATTTTACCTACAGGTAAGCCTTATTCTAGGCTTACCTGTAGGTAAAAGTAAACAAAAAGGGTAGACAACCGCTTTAAAGATTTTTTTCTTGGATTTGTATTTTAGCAAAAAGTAAGAAATTTGTTTTTTTTTGCAAAATGGTTGCTCTTCTTTTGTTTATAGCGGCGATCAGAAATGACGCAGCGGTGATCAAATACCACCAAAAGAAAGCTCTGCGTGTGGGAAAAAAAGGATGCCAATTTCGTACAACGTCGCGCGACCGCGCAATTGTCAGCTAAAGCGACGCAGTGCCGAATCGCAAAAAGTGTTCTGGTCCTACGGTGGGAAATCCTTCCGGTCCGTAAGTGGTTAAGAACGATCATTTTAAAAACTTTTTTCTTTGCATTGATACATGTCCCCTAGGGCAGGACACTTTTTAGGGCAATAACATTGCATATAAGCCTTTAAAAATGAGCCCTTTTGATTTTTCATGTTGGGGTCCCATAGACTTTAATGGGGTTCGCATGCTCGGTAGAGCTTTTTGCCTGTTCGCGATGTTCTGGTGCGAACCGAACGGAACCAAGGGGGTTGTTTGGCCCACCCCTACTTGGATGTTATAATACAGCTGGCCTGTCTATCTTCATTTCAGGCTGCGAGGCAACAAAATGTGTTTATCTTAAAGGGGGGGGGGGGTATTCTTTTCTATACCCCCTGTATGTAACGTGCTGCATGAGTTGACAGCGCTATATAAGTACCTGTAATAAATAAAAAAATGTAAAAATATTAATATAATAAAACAGAAGCAATAGCAAATGCAAGACGTGACCGCGTCGGCGGTGCCGCGCCTATCCTGTAGCCCATACGTACGCCAGGACTTAAACAGTTACTTGTTTGTATATAGTGCTTCCAGAGCGATTGCCGGGTAATTGCTTGCAGTTCCGAGGCTATTCGAATCCGTGCAGCTGCAACCTCTTCAGCGGTAACCCGTGAAACAAGACAAACTGGGCTTATTATACTGAATAAGCCTTCAAGCCACTCCCTGATTGTTAGTAATTGGCGGCAATGGACTTAACAGCCACTTGACTATCCTTTTCACATTACCTGGCGGTTCAGCCAACGATTTGAATGACAAAATGTATGTTTCTTACTGCAGCTGTCTCTGCTCTGATCTCCTTGCCTTCTCCCCCCCCCCCAAAAAAAAAAAAAATCACAAACTACGCCTGAAAAGCAAACAGCATCAATGTTTAAGGAGCAATTATTTCCTAAGTATTGATTAGCGCTGGCAAATGTAAGTCTTATAATGACCGTTCAATTTTCAATATGATAATGGGGTGACACGGACTGCTTTATAATGCGACAGTTTGAGGTTTATTATAAATGGGGAATTCTAACCTCAATTTCCAGCTCTAGTGGATAATTCCAACGACCAGCCCGTCTACCTGTTCTATGCAATCCTATTTAAAAGATAATCGGCGCTTTGTTTAACATTCATATGTGCGGGGCCGGCTATGAAATATCTGATGTTGTGTTCTGCCAATTATGGCCGAGGCCAGGCTGAGTGGTCATTGTGCAAAATGGAAATCGTTTTTATTGAAGAGCGTGTAAAAAAAAGGTCTCCTGAAATTGCCCGGGCCCCCTCTTCCTTTACAACTCACCTACTGGTAGGGCCCACTCACACTGTGAGGTCGGCTCATTAAACATTTGCTGTATTAATGTCAGGGCTGGATTTAGTCTAACTGAGGTGGGGGTGCGGTAAAAAAAACACTCGTATGTATTAGGTTGTCATTAGATTAGGATGATTAAACAGAACCTGTGCCCCCTTATATCAGGTGCCCCTATCAGAGTGCTCCCTTACATCAGGATCTCCATCAGAGTGCCCCCTTACAACAGGTGCCCCAATCAGAGTCTCCATCAGAGTGCCCACTTACATCAGGTGCCCCCATCAGAGTGCTCCCTTACATCAGGTGCCCCCATCAGAGTGTTCCCTTACATCAGGTGGCCCCATCAGTGTCTCCATCAGAGTGCCCCCCTACATCAGGTGCCCCCCATCAGAGTGCTCCCTTACATCAGGGTTTCCATCAGAGTGCCCCCTTATATCAGGTGCCCCCATCAGAGTGCTTCCTTACATCAGGTGCCCCCGTCAGAGTGCTTCCTTACATCAGGTGCCCCCATCAGAGTCTCCATCAGAGTGCCCCCTTACATCAGGTGCTCCCATCAGAGTGCTCCCTTACATCAGAGTCTCCATCAGAGTGCCCCCTTACATCAGGTGCCCCCATCAGAGTGTCCATCAGAGTTCCTCCCTTACATCAGGTGCCCCCATCAGAGTGCTTCCTTACATCAGTGTCTCCATCAGAGATCCCCCTTACATCAGGGTCCCCATCAGAGTGCTCCCTTACATCAGGTGTCCCCATCAGAGTCCCCCTTAGATCAGGGTCCCCATCAGAGTCCCTCCTTATATCAGGGTCACCATCACAGTGCTCTCTTACATCAGGTGTCCCCATCATTGTCCTCCCTTACATTAGGTGTCCTCATCAATGTCCTCCCTTACATTAATTGTCCCCATCAGAGTCCCCCCTTACATCAGAGTGCTCTCTTACATCAGTTGTTCCCATGAGAGTCCCCCCTTAAATCTGGTGTCCCCATCTGAGTACTCCCTTACATCTGCATCCTCCTCAGAGTGCTCACTTACATCAGGGTCCCCATCAGAGTTCCCCCTTACATCAGGTGTCCCCATCAGACTCCCCCCTTACATCAGGGTCCCCATCACAGTGCTCCCTTACAACAGGTGTCTCCATCACTGTGCTTCCTTATATCAGGGTCCTCATCAATGCCCCCCCCCTTACATCAGGGTCCCCATAACAGTGCTCTCTTACATCAGGTGTCCCCATCAATGTCCCCCTTTACATTAGGTGTCCTCGTCAATGTCCCCCTTACATCAACTGTCCCCATCAGAGTCCCGTCTTACATCAGGGTCCCCATCAGAGTGCTCCCTTACATCAGGTGTCCCCATCAGAGTCCCCCTTACATTAGGGTCCCCAACAGAGTGCTTCCTTACATCAGGTGTCCCCATCAGAGTCCCCCTTACATTAGGGTCCCCAACAGAGTGCTTCCTTACATCGGGTGTCCTCATCAGCCTTTACATCAAACAATAGTATGTATTAGGCTGTCAGGATTAGGATGATTAAATAGAACTTGTGCCCCCTTATATCAGGTGTCCCTATCACAGTCCCTCTTCAAATAAGGAGTCCCCATCAGAGTTCCTCTTTACATTAGTGTCCCCATCAGAGTGATCCTTTACATTTAGGTCCCCATCAAAGTGCTTCCTTACAACAGGTGTCATAATCAGAGTGCTCCTTTACATCCGGGTTCCCATCACAGTGCTCCCTTAAAACAGGTGTCCACATAAGAGTCTCCCTCTTACATCAGGTGTCCCCATCAGAGTGTCATCTACTGTATCAATGTCATTGCCAATGATCTGGGGGTGTAGTAAAGAAACTCTAGTATGTATTAGGCTGTCATTAGATTAGGATGATTAAACAGAACTTGTGCCCCCTTATATCAGGTGTTCCCATTAGAGTGCCCCCTTATATCAGGTGTCCCCATCAGAGTGCCCCCTTACATCAGGTGTCGGAATCAGAGTGCCCCTTTACAATGGGTATCCCCAATCACCGTGATTCCCCTACACAAATTGTTCCAATTATAGTGCCCCCTTACATCAGTAAGTCCCATCGCAGTGCCCCCTTATGTGGATTGTTCCAATCAGAGTGCTCCTTACATCAACTGCCTGCATCAGAGTGTTCCCTCAACTCAATGCCCACATAAGGTTGGCTCATGGATGAGTGGTTGTTTTTGTGAAAGCTTCTTCTCTGTAGCGGCCGCCGCCATATTGACTCCTGTCTTCTGCGTCAAATACCATGATAACGTCCTGCCTTACTCCCTCTCCATGGCCATAATCTTGCGCGTGCGCAGTACTCATCGATCCAAGCCTCGTTTTCATTACGGGGCTACCATGACAACCACGCTCCGCCAATCTGATCCGTGGCGCTCACCGCCTCATCAACCCCTGTGACGTAGTGAGTCACATGGGGTTAAAGCTCTCGCGGGATGTCGGGCTGATGCCTGGCAAAGGAAATGAGGTAGCCCCAGCACGTAAACGCCATTTTTCCGGCACAAAGAGCTTGCCGGAAAAGTGGGACTAAATACGCATGCGCCAATGATGTCATTAATCGATACAGGACCGATTGCACAGAAAGGAAGGAGGTAGGAAGCGATTAAAACAGAGCAGCGTGATGACTATTTTAGAATGAATAATATGCGGGAAACTTAACTGGATGGGTTTACTACATCTTTAAATAGGTTGTTCAGGTGTCGCTAGAGTTGGAAGATTAACTCTTCCTCTATAGTAACCCTTCCTGTTTTTGTCAGGTAAATAATGGATTCCAAGCAGAAGCAATGTGCCGTCATTGAGCTCTTGATGAAGGAGGGGCGTAGGCTGTCCAACATCCACAGAAGGCTACAGAATGTTTACAGAGATGACACCATTAAGAAGAGTCACCAATGACAAGACATTGCTCTTCTCAATGATGTAATCTCTGTAAACATTCTGTAGCCTTCTCTGGATTTCGGACAGCCTGTACCCCTCCTTCATAAAGACCTCAATGACAGCACATTGCTTTTGCTTGGAATCCATTATTAATGGCAATGAAGAGGAGCTTCTTTAGAGGAAGAGTTACTCTACCAACATGTGAAATTTGGATGATTTATGAAACTTCCTCTTAGTAACTTTTCTCTTTTTCGTTGAATTTAAATAATGGATTTGAAGCCGAAGCAACGTGCCATCATTGAGTTCTGGATGAAGGTGCAGGCTGGCTGACATCCACAGAAGCCTAAACAATGTTGCACACCAATGACAAGACATTGGTGTCATCTTCATGAACATTTTGTAACCTTCTGTGGATGTTGAGAGCCTGCAGTCCTCCTTCCTCAAGAACTTAATGACAACACATTGCTTCTGCTTGGAATCCATCATTTGCCTGCAACAAAAAAAAAGGGGAGTTACTACAGAGCAAGGGTGGACAATAATTTAATCCAAAGGGGCCACATGAGAAACTTGGACTGTTGCGAAGGGAATCCACTGTTATACATGCACCTGGCATTTGAAATAATTTCTGCAAGCAAGGCGGAAGTTAAGCGACTAGTGGGGCCACTTACTTGTGGGGTGGAGAGTGGGACCTGGCAACACCTTATCACATGCCCTCACCCGCATCATAGCCTTGTTGCCCACCTCCCATGTTCCACCCCAGATGTTTGAGCAGCGGCGCCACCCTTTCTACACACCTGAGGCCGCTCAAACGGCCAGAAGTGCAACCAACACCCCCTTGGTGACTGGCGGACCAACGAGGACGGAAGCACAGCCACTGACTGACTTGACTGGCAAGCCTGCAACCAGAGAACCCACATTCCCACATTTCTGAATGACCTCATGCAGGCCGGACAAGGACAACCAAAGGGCTGGGCTTGGCCTGGAGGCCATGAAATGCTCAGGTCTGGTAAAGAGAAAGAGTTACTCTACCAACATGCGAAATCTGAATGACCTATATTATTATTATTATTATACAGGATTTATATAGCGCCAGCAGTTTGCGCAGCGCTTTACAAAAATGAAGGCAGACAGTACAGTTACATCACAATTTGGTACAAGAGGAATCTGAGGGTCCTGCTCGTTAGAGCTTACAATCTAAGAGGGAGGGTCAATTGATACAAAAGGTAAAGGCTGTGGGGGATGAGCTGATGTAGAAAGAAAGAGTATTAGGTAGAAGCAGGATAGGATTCTTTAAAGAGAAACGTTTTCAGGGATCGTCTAAAGATGGATAGATTAGAAGACAGTCGGACTGATTGGGGAAGGGAGTTCCAAAGGATCGGAGAAATTTGGAGGCAAGCATGGGAGGAGGTGACAAGTGAGCTAGAGAACAGGAGGTCTTGAGAGGACCGAAGAGGGCGGCTTGGTTGGTATTTTGAGACCAGGTTAGAGATGTAGCTGGGGGCAGAGTTGTGGATGGCTCTGTAAATTATTGTTAATACTTTGAATTTTATACGTTGGGTGAGTGGAAGCCAGTGGAGAGATTGGCAGAGAGGGGTGGAGGACACTGAGCGGTTGGCAAGGTAGATAAGTCTTGCAGCAGCATTCATTATGGACTGAAGGGGGGATAATGTATGCAAAGGTAATCCAATGAGGAGAGAAAAATTGTTGCGCTCGTATGTATAACTCAATTATGTACCTATGTTTTGATAACCAAAATACAGTGAACAAGTGATTACATAATCCACCTAAGTACTCCTAGGGTACGTGAATAACTTAGTCCATAAGAACATATCAAACTGGGCTCCAAGTGAAAAGTAAAAAATGTAGAAAATGTGAAAAAAATGGTATGAAAATATGAAATGTCCAATCCTTGTGCACATAGTGATATCCTTCTAATCATCCATATGTGAACATGCATCCAACACACCACCAAGTAGGGAGAATGTATCCTCCACCAGAGAAGATGTATCCTTACCGAATCTCCTGGACCCCTTATTATAGGGGGTCAGGAGGCACTTATGTGGATATAAACCTCCACGGGGCTACACCGATCAACTCCCTGGAACTCCTATTTTCCACGGGTCATCACAGTCACTCAAAAGAACGAAAGACCGCACATAGTGTGATATTGTTAAAAACACAATGGTTTAATAAAAGTATTGCATGGGCGGAAGTGCTGTCTCGTATTCACCGCTGACTTTACCACGCTGTTGATCGGTACAAGCGCAATTTCTCTGGATAACTGTAAGTGCAATACTTTTATTAAACCATTGTGTTTTTAACAATATCACACTATGTGCGGTCTTTCGTTCTTTTGAGTGACTGTGATGACCCGTGGAAAATAGGAGTTCCAGGGAGTTGATCGGTGTAGCCCCGTGGAGGTTTATATCCACACAAGTGCCTCCTGACCCCCTATAATAAGGGGTCCAGGAGATTCGGTAAGGATACATCTTCTCTGGTGGAGGATACATTCTCACTACTTGGTGGTGTGTTGGATGCATGTTCACATATGGATGATTAGAAGGATATCACTATCTGCACAAGGATTGGACATTTCATATTTTCATACCATTTTTTTCACATTTTCTAAATTTTTTACTTTTCACTTGGAGCCCAGTTTGATATGTTCTTATGGACTAAGTTATTCACGTACCCTAGGAGCTCACGGAGGAGTACTTAGGTGGATTATGTAATCACTTGTTCACTGTATTTTAGTTATCAAAACATAGGTACATAATTGAGTTATATATACGAGCGCAACTATTTTTCTCTCCTCATTGGATTACCTTTGCATACATTATCCCCCCTTCAGTCCATAATGAATGCTGCTGCAAGACTTATCTACCTTGCCAACCGCTCAGTGTCCTCCACCCCTCTCTGCCAATCTCTCCACTGGCTTCCACTCACCCAACGTAACTATTTTTATGTATTTTGTATCATTTGGGTGCTGGATTCACACCGTTTAGTTGCAGCTGTAACAATAATCTGCAGTAACGTAGGGCGAGCGCAATTTTTCTTTTGATATTTACCAGTGAGGAGAGAGTTACAGTAGTCGAGGCGAGAGATAACCAGAGAGTGAATTAGAAGCTTGGTGGTCTCATTGGTTAAAAAGGGGCGTATTCTAGCGGTGTTGCGTAGGCTGAGGCGGCATGATTTGGACAGGGATCCTATCCTATATTGGACCTATATAAGTTAATAAAAGGTTATGCTCACTCTTGCATTACTTTCGGTACATGTCTCGAAGGTTACCATTATATTTTGTATTCTTTCAGTTCCTCCTATCCTGCGTACAATGCAAAACAGAGTTTGAGTCCATGCATGTCATTGTTTGTGTCGCTGTATGATTTGGCTCAGTCTTCAAAATCCCATAAAAAGTTAATCTACACCCAGGGACAGAGGTTTAGGCACAGGTAGTAGGAAAGAAGAATATTGTTTTGCTTTCCTAGTGAATTGTCTTCAGTGTGATCTTTGACTCCATCCACCATTTAGTCCTTTCTGTAAAAACAAGCCACATCTGAACTCTGCTACGATGGACATCCTAAAGAAGCCCTCCCAGAGCTCAGCATAACTTCTGTTAAACCTGTTTTATTGAGACACCGCTACAGAGGACTTCCTGAAGGTTTCCTACCATCTGCTTTAGATACTTTACTGGGCTAGTCTGCAGCCTTGGAGTTTTCCTGCTCCTTCCTGCCCACCCTGTGCAAGTTGTTCTGGATGAGTTCCCTATCACTGCAGATCCCTTCCTCGCTTTCTTTGTTGCCTAAGTCATGTGTTTTTGTCTTCCGTTAGTTCATGGCTCTGTGCCTTGAGGGGTCTCTTCTAGGCCTACTGTTTCAGAGCTGCTACATCTGTCAGAGGTTTGAAATCCACAGCTGTGCCATGCTCTTACCTGTTAATCAGGGCTCTCCAAACATTCTAAACAAAGGACCATCTTTAAAGGGTCGGACTATAGCCAGCGGTAGTATAAAATGCCTCAGGCTTGATGCTTAGTGGGACTAAAATAATTACAAAGTGCCTGTGGTCAGTAAGACGTGGAATATTGCCCCATCATTTGTATTAGTGGGAGGAATAGTGTCCCATCATTGGTATCAGTGGGAGGAATAGTACCCCATCATTGGTATCAGTGGGAGGAATAGTGCCCCATCATTGGTGTCAGTGGGAGGAATAGTCCCCCATCATTGGTATCAGTGGGAGGAATTGTACCCCATCATTGGTATCAGTGGCAGGAATAGTGCCTCATCATTGGTATCAGTGGGAGGAATAGAGCCCCATCATTGGTATCACTGGGAGGAATAGTGCCCCATCATTGATATCAGTGGAAGGAATAGTGCCCCATCATTGGTATCATTGGGAGGAATAGTGCCTCATCATTGGTATCAGTGGGAGGAATAGTACCCCATCATTGGTATCAGTGGAAGGAATAGTGCCTCATCATTGGTATCAGTGGCAGGAATAGTGCCTCATCATTGGTATCAGTGGGAGGAATAGTGCCCCATCATTGGTATCAGTGGAAGGAATAGTGCCTCATCATTGGTATCAGTGGAAGGAATAGTGCCTCATCATTGATATCAGTGGGAGGAACAGTGTCCCATCATTGGTATCAGATGGAGGAATAGTGCCCCATCATTGGTATCAATGGGAAGAATAATGTCCCATCATTGGTATCAGTGGGAGGAATAGTGTCCCATCATTGGTGTCAGTTGGAGGAATAGTGTCCCATCATTGGTATCAGTGGAAAGAATAGTGCCTCGTCATTGGTATCAGTGGAAGGAATAGTGCCCCTGTCGTTGGTATCAGTGGGAGGAATAGTGGCCCATCATTGGTATCAGTGGAAGGAATAGAGCCCCATCATTGGTATCATTGGGAGGAATAGTGCCCCATCATGGGTATCAGTGGAAGGAATAGTGCCTCATCATTGGTATTAGTGGGAGGAATAGTGCCCCATCATTGGTATCAGTGGGAGGAATAGTGTCCCATCATTGGTATCAGTGGAAGGAATAGCGCCCCATCATGGGTATCAGTGGGGGGAATAGTGCCCCATCATTGGTTTCAGTGGGGGGAATAGTGCCCCATCATTGGTATCATTGGGAGGAATAGTGCCCCATCATTGGTATCAGTGGAAGGAATAGTGCCTCATCATTGGTATCAGTAGGAGAAATAGTGCCCCATCATTGGTATCAGTGGAAGGAATAGTGCCCCATCATTGGTATCATTGGGAGGAATAGTGTCCCATCATTGGTATCAGTGGGAGGAATAGTGTCCCATCATTGGTATCAGTGGGAGGAATAGTGCCCCATCATTGGTATCAGTGGGAGGAATAGTGCCGCATCATTGGTATCAGTGGTAAGAATAGTGCCTCATCATTGGTGTCAGTGGGAGGAATAGTGCCGCATCATTGGTATCAGTGGTAAGAATAGTGCCTCATCATTGGTGTCAGTGGGAATAATAGTGCCCCATCATTGGTATTAGATAGAGGAGTAGTGCCCCATCATTGGTATCAGCGGGAGGAATAGTGCCTCATCATTGGTGTCATTGGAATGAATATTGTCCCATTGTTAGCGTAAGTGGGAGGGACAGTGCCCCAGTGTGAATGTGTCAGCGAAAGGAATAGCAATTCATTGTTGGGGTTGATGGGAGGAATAGTGTTCCAACATTTATATCAGTGGAGGAAGGAAGTATGTCCCTTGGTGTCAGTCATTGGATCATTGGTGTCAGTGGATGGAATAAGGCCCCATGGTTGCAGTGAGTGAGAGGAATTATGCCCCATTGTTGGTGTCAGAGGAAAGAATAGTGCTTCATCGTTTGTATCAGTAGGACTAACGCCTTGTTTTAATGAAAGGAATACTGCCTCAAGGACCGGATAAAAGCAAGCAAAGGGCCGTGTCCGACCTGAGGGCTGCAGTTTGACGACCGCTGCTGTAGAGTGATTAAGAATTGTAGTGACACAGACTGGGGGACTGCTACTGCTGTCACACCATGCCGACTATCGCCCCAACCACCCAAAGCTGATAAGAAAAACACCGTGCATGTACAACTACCTGCAAGAAGGCAAGTGATTGGCCACACGAGTGTGGGTGCACATTACAAGCCAACTACTGTATGTACAGCCAGAGCAAGAGGGCAAAGAATGGGCACATCCATTCTACACCATGCATTATCAGCGAGCGGGGAGGGGGTTGAATCCTTGCCTTTGGCCCTGGCTGAACCTGTCCCAGTACTGACCTGTGCATCCACCAGGGGGGGTAAACATGGCCCTTCATGGGTGTCCTGTGTGAACGAGGCTATAGATGCAAATACATAACCCAATATTATCTAAATATTTTTTTTTCATATATTTTTATTCTTTTGCTCTTCCGATTTCTCCTGTGGCTTTTTAGTCCTCCTTCTCTCTCTCCTTTTTTTGGGAGTAACACTATATTATATTATGCAATGCACACTGACATCATCACGTGGCTGTTTAAACAGCGGTTTTGTCATAGACAGGATATCATATAAACAAAGGTTATAACAACGAGTTCAAAGCCTATGTGAGGACATGGGATGCATGGGTGGTTCCCGCTATATTGTTAATCGTTACAGGTTCCTGTGTTTTTGGAACGCTCGCTGCTTATCTCAGTTGATATAATAGTTTCGGCATACCAAAACTTTTGGGATGAATGCCAACCTAAACTATACATGAGCGGTTGTAAAACATGGTGTGAGACAGGACAGTGGGATAACGCTCACAAGATAAAAATCACTTTCATTTTCCTCCAATCTTTATTTTGTACCAAATCAACATTTCTACCATTTATTTACATGGTATGTAAGTTTTATACCCTCTGCCCCAGTGCCCTCCCCCCCCCCAACTCTAGGCTACAGCCTCTGCCCCAGAGCTCTCCCCAACTGTGGGCTATGCCCTCTGCACAGTGCTCACCCAACTCTAGGCTACACCTTCTGCCCCAGAGCTCTCCCTATCTGTGAGCTATGCCTTCTGCCCCAGTGCTACCCCCAATTCTAGGCTACACCCTCTGCCCTAGAGCTCTCTCTATCTGTGAGCTATGCCTTCTGCTCCAGTGCTCCTCCAAATTCTAGGCTACACCCTCTGACCCAGAGCTCTATCCAGCTGTGAGTTATACCCCCTGCTCCAGTGCTCCCCCCCCCACTCTAGGCTACACCCTATGCCCCAAAGTTCTCCCCAACTGTGGGCTAAACCCCCTGCCCCAGTGCTCCTCCCAACTCTAGGATACACCCTCGGCCCCCTTCCGCTCCCCAGCTGTTAGCGATGCCCTCTGCCCGAGTGTTCCCCTCAAATCTAGGCTACAGCCTCTGCCCCCAAGTTCTCCCCAACTGTGAGCTATGCCCTCTACCCCAGTGCTCCTCCTAACTCTAGGCTACACTCCCTGCCCCAGAACTCTCCCCAACTCTGGGCTAAACCTTCTGCCCCAGTGCTCCCCCCCAACTCTAGACTACACCATCTGCCTCAGAGCTTTGCCTAACTCTGGGCTATGCTCTCAACCCCAGCGCTCCCCCAAACTCAAGGCTACACTCTCTGCCCCAGAGCTCTTCCCAACTGTGGGCTATGCACTCTGTTTCAGTGCTCCCCCCAACTCTAGGCTACACCCTCTGCCCCAGAGCTCTCCCCAACCATAGGCTATGCCCTCTGCCACAGTGCACTTCCCAAATGTGGGCTATGCCCTCTGCCCCAGTTCTCCCCCTCAAGGCTCCCCCTTGTGGTATTTTATGTTTATTTTATACTCACCTTTTCCATAAGTTATCAAGCTGGTCACATGATAGCGCAGGGTCTTCTCAAAGCTGGGTGGTCCTCAATGATGCAGAGTGGCTTGTAGACCTCATTAACATGGATGTTGGAAAAAAACAGGCCACCATTTTAACTACCCGACTGACCAGTTGCAAGTTACTATGGCCAGTGGCCATGTTTGTTCACAGTGTCGCGGTCACGGAGTAGTCAAATTATACCACAGGTGGTGTTCAGCAGTCAGTACTGCTGTCACATGTGACTCATTCATGGCTTGCAATGCACTCTTCCCAATGCACATGTTCCTGTGAAAGTGGCTGTATGCCTAAGTGGGTGCTGAAGTGGTCACCGGCTTGAACCATGAGCAATTAGAACAAGGAATGTTACCAGCACACCATGGGTCTCCAAAAAAAGGGGTCCAAAGCTGACCAATGTGAAAATGTGGGTCCAATGTGACATGCTTGATGAAGGGGTCCTGCGAGGCTCCGAAACATTGCTGTTTGCTGTAACGATGTAATCGCTGAATAAAGCTTTGGATCCATTTTTTGGGGATCCATGGTGTGGTGGTGACATTCCTCGTTCATGGTGGCTTGAGCTCGCAGGAAGTGGGCTGAATGAAGCTAGGAGTCATTCAGCCCAAAAGAGAGAACTTTAGAAGGACGAGAGAACCACAAAACGTGTTTTGTGATGTGAACAAATCCTTACTAGACTTACTCCAGCTTGGTGGTGCTTTCATCCTTCTAATGTTCATTAGACTGCTCTAGGACCTTTTGGCTTTCCTTGCTTGACAAAACTGCGACGAAGCTCTAAAACATGCTGGCTTTTCGATTTTGTGATGTGAAATACGTTTTTACTGGACTTATTCAAGCTTTGTGGTGCTCTCATTCTACTAATGTTCTATAGACTGCTCTAGATACCCTTTGTGATACCCTGGTTGACAAAGCTGTGATGAAGCTCCAAAACGTGTTTTGTGATGTGAATAAATCCTTATTAGACTTACTCTAGCTTGGTGGTGCTTTCATCCTTCTAATGTCCATTAGACTGCTCTGGGACCTTTTGGCATTCCCTGCTTGAGAAAACTGTGACGAAGCTCCAAAACATGTTGGCTTTTCGATTTTGTGATGTGAAATAAATTCTTACTGGACTTCCTTGAGCTTTGTGGTGCTTTCACCCTACTAATGTTCATTAGACTGCTCCAGGGACCTTTGGGATACCCGGGTTGACAAAGTTGTGACGAAGCTGCAAAACGTGTAGGCTTTTTGATTTTGTGATGTGAAATAAATTCTTGGTGGACATACTCCAGCTTGGTGGTGCTTTCATCCTGCTAATGTCCATTAGTCTGCTCCAGAGACCCTCTGGCATCCTCCGGTTGACAGAGCTGTGATGAAGCTCCAAAACGTGTTGGCTTTTCAATTTTGTGATGTGAAATAGATTCTTACTGGACTTACTTAAGCTTTGTGGTGTTCTCATCCTACTACTGGTCATTAGACTGCTCTAGGGAACCTTTGGGACTGCCTCTAAGAATTAGACTCTACCTTCAGCTTTTGGTCTACCCTGGGGTCCAGCGCTCCACCAACACATGAAGACCAGGGTCATATTGTGGTGATTCTGCAAGGGGCAGCATCAGAAAGAAAGCAAGTATTGCAGCAAAATCTGAATTTTTTAAATTGTATTTTTACTTGGGTTGGTTATTTATTAATTCTCGTAGAAAAGTGGATCTGGGCTTGAAGTAGTCAGTTGTGCTTTCTAAGGCTCTTAGAGGAAGCTCTCATAGGAACCCCCAAAGAAAGTGCTCTCTCCTGCAGAATAAAAGTAGGCTGTTGGGTTAATGTTTGCTTCCTACCAGTGAGAATTTGTCTTGGCGTTGACAAGTTATATATAACATGCTCTTGAATCAGTCCTCAGAGATCAGTAAGTGCTGCCTGTGGTGCAATGACTGTTCGCGGAGAGTTTCTCCAGCTAAGATGAAAAGTGTCAGGAGAGGCCTTAAGTAAGGTTTTCTACAAAAACCAGGTTCAATTGAGTAATTGCGGCAAACTGGTCTGCAATTAGATTCAGTATAATCTCCCCCAGTCTTGTTTAGCAGGTAAAAAAAAAAAAAAACAGTCTCCCCATCCACGTTTTTATAATATAGGGTAAGGAGTTGTTGGGATTTTCCCAAATCAGCAACTTGCTGACTTTCATTCTGATATCAATAAACAGGATAAGAAAACCCTGGCATGCCGCTAACTATATCTCAATTAAATTATTGGGGGGGGGGGGGGGTATACCAGTTCTTAAAGAGAACTCCTGAAAAACCAATGTGAATGGATTTGTTGTCTCGGCAGTTCAGCTCACCCTCCCAGCAGTGACTGAGCATCTGGGCTCACCCTGATCACCCTCCCAGCAGTGATTCCGCAGCTAGGCTCCCCCTCCCAGTAGTGACTCAACAGCTTAGCTCCCCACTCCCAGCAGTGATTTAGCAGCTGGCCTCACCCTGCTCACTCTCCCAGCAGTAAATCAGCAGCTCAGCTCACCCTGCACTCACTTACAGCAGTAACTCAGCAACCCAGCTACCCCCTTCCAGCAGCAATTCAGCAACTAGGCTCACCCTGTTCCTCCTCCCAGTAGTGACTCAACAGCTCAGTTTCCCCTCCCAGCACTGACTCAGCAGCTCTGATTCCCCTGCCCTCTCTCTTCTAGCAGAGACTCAGCAACTCAGTTTCTGATCCCAGTAGTGATTTGACAGCTAGGCTTCCTCTTCTCCCCCTTCCAGTAGTGACTCAACAGCTTAGCTCCCCACTCCCAGAGGCTCACCCTGCTCACATTTCCAGCAATAAATTAGCAGCTTAGCTCACCCGGCTCTCCCTTCCAGCAGTGACTAAGCAACTCAGCTCCCCTTTCCCAGCAGTGATTCAGCAGCTAGGCTCCCCCTACCAGTAATGACTCAACAGCTTAGCTCCCCATTCAAAGCAGTGATTTAGTAGCTGGACTCACCCTCCCAGCAGTAAACCAGCAGCTCAGCTCATCCAGCTCTCCTGTCCAGCAGTGACTCTGCAGTTCACCCCTCCCATCACTTACTCTGCAGCTTGCCCCTCCCATCACTGACTCTGCAGCTTGCCCCTCCCATCACTGACTCTGCAGCTTGCCCCTCCCATCACTGACTCTGCAGCTCGCCCCTCCCACGACTGACTCTGCAGCTTGCCCCTCCCATCACTGACTCTGCAGCTTGCCCCTCCCATCACTGACTCTGCAGCTTGCCCCTCCCACGACTGACTCTGCAGCTTGCCCCTCCCATCACTGACTCTGCAGCTTGCCCCTCCCATCAGACTCTGCAGCTTACCCCTCCCATCACTGACTCTGCAGCTTGCCCCTCCCATCACTGATTCTGCAGCTTGCCCCTCCCATCGCTGACTCAGCAGCTCAGCTTCCCCTGCCCTCCCCCTCTCAGCAGTGACTACGCAGCTCACCCCTCCCATCAGTC
Source organism: Glandirana rugosa (assembly GCA_018402905.1). NCBI lineage: Eukaryota > Metazoa > Chordata > Amphibia > Anura > Ranidae > Glandirana > Glandirana rugosa. The sequence continues at coordinate 62,237 of BLSH010488764.1, read as the reverse complement.
ACTAAGCAACTCAGCTTTTTTTTGCTCCCCCCTCCCTAAAGTGACTCAGCAACTCAGCTGCCCCTTTCCGACAATGATTCAGCATCTCATCTCCTTCTCCTAGCAGCGATTAATCAGCTGGGCTCACCATGCTTCCCCCTCTTTGAGTTAGCAGCTCAGCTCCCCCTACCAGCAGTGACTCAGCTTCTCAGAGACTCAGCGACTCAGCATTGATTCAGCAGCTCATCTCCCTCTCCCAGCAGTGATTAGGCAGCTGGGTTCACCCTGCTTCCCACTCTCAGTAGTGACCCAGCAGCTCAGCGCTCCCACTCCCAGCAGTGATTCATATGTAAAGCACATTCCTGTGCCGGGCTGGGAAGACTGTGACATGTTAGACTGGGGACGATTATAAGACTGGCAAGGAAGGTTGGGGGGGGGGGGGGGTGACACTACATCATAGGTGTCATTACCTACAATACCAAATCCAAATAGCTTTCCTCTGCGTCTACGCACGCGTTCCAGGAAATTGTCGCACACCCCCGGCCTTTATTTATCAGAAGATCGGAATTAAGCGTTCTCCTTTTCCCCGCCGCTATTCAGTCTTCTTTTCATTCTTCCAATTGCATGTTAGAAACCGAACTGTTTAGCGTTTTTATAGACGCTTTTTTTTTAAAAAGCGGTTGATTGCCTTGGAGAGAACGCTGAATAGCCAAGCAGGAAATTAACATTGCAGACTTTCAATGTAGATTTTTTTTTTTTGTTAAAATCCGCTAAAAGCATCGATGTCTATGACAATCCATAATGTAGCTTTACGCTGGAACGTACACAATGAGCGGCGGAATAAATACTGCGGCGTGTTATCCATGCGTCGCATTCCTTTGCTTGTTTTCCCCCAAAGAAAGCCAATGAACAAAAGGCCGCTATTCAGCGAGGGTGAAAGACGCGGAGGCTTTATTTAAATGGCACGGTGATTGCGTAATTAGCGAACGCGGCAATTCATGCTCGGTTCGCCATCGCCGCGCTGGAAGATTTTACTGCTATAGCCGAAGTGTTCCTCATTCAACACTGCTCATCCCAGCTAGCTATAATGTTTTAACCCTTTGCTGCCTTCGTTTTTTTGAACACATGTTAAATCAAACATTTTATGCCTGAAGGTTTCTAAACCCCGCCAACATATTTTCTGAAAGCAGAGGCCCTGTTGAATAAAATGCTGGCAGTTGTAATTGTTTTTCATGTCGTGTGATATCAGCACACAGTGAAGGGAATTTACTAAGAATGGAGCGGAATCGGGATCAGTTGTGAAGGGTAACCAATCCACTTTTAGCTTTCGTTTTTTTAAAGCAGAAAGCTGATTGGTTATTTTGCACAGCAGCTCCAGATTCTGACTCTTCCAATTCTGGGAAATTCCCCCGATTGTGTATTATAAGCTGCAGCAAATACATAGAGACTACCTAATTTTCTGGTTGGAGGACGTCCAGCATCTTCTAGCCCAGTGGTCTCTTTCACTGATACCACTGATGGGACACTATTCCTCCCACTGATACCAATGATGGGACACTATTCCTCCCACCTACACCAGTGATGGGGCACTATTCCTCCCACCGACACCAGTGATGGGGCACTATTCCTCCCACTGACACCAATCATGGGGCACTATTCCTCCCACTGGCACCAATGATGGGGCACTATTCCTCCCACTGATACCACTGATGGGACACTATTCCTCCCACTGATACCAATGATGGGGCACTATTCCTCCCACTGATACCACTGATGGGACACTATTTCTCCCACTGACACCAATGATGGGACACTATTCCTCCCACTGACACCAATGATGGGGGCACTATTCCTCCCACTGACACCAATGATGGGGGCACTATTCCTCCCACTGACACCAATAATGGGGCACTATTTTTCTCCTACTGACCACAGGTGCTATGTTATTTTTTTACGCCTACTACCAAGCATAAGGCATTGTTTATTCCCACTAGCAACAGTCTGGCCCCCCTAAAGTCTGAAGGAGAGTATACTGGCACTTTGTTTGGAAAGTTTGGAGACCCCTGATATAGAGGAACTAGTAAAGCCCCCCCCCCCTCAGTCTTTGGGATTGCCTGTCCTAGTTATTGGCTATTTTCCAATCCTTTGAAGATTTGGGTGCTTCCATCGACAATGGGCTGTACCACTTCTGTTGCACCATCCATACTATAAAATAGATTAAGGACCCCTTCTGCCTCATGCACACCGTCACGGGACGTTTTTGGACATTTTTACAGCTGCTGTTTTTGGCTTCAGATGTTTTTTTTTCTATAGTCAATAAACTCTCCATCATGTTCTCCTATGTGTCCATGTTATCCTATGTGTCCATGTTCTCCTATGTGTCCATGTTATCCTATTTGTCCATGTTCTCCTATGTGTCCATGTTCTCCTATGTGTCCATGTTATCCTATGTGTCCATGTTCTCATATGTGTCCATGTTATCCTATGTCTCCATGTTATCCTAGGTGTCCATGTTCTCCTAGGTGTCCATGTTATCCTATGTGTCCATGTTATCCTATGTGTCCATGTTCTCCTATGTGTCCATGTTATCCTATGTGCCCATGTTATCCTATGTGTCCATGTTCTCCTATGTGTTCATGTTATCCTATGTCTCCATGTTATCCTATGTGTTCATGTTCTCCTATGTGTCCATGTTATCCTATGTGTCCATGTTATCCTAGGTGTCCATGTTCTCCTATGTGTCCATGTTCTCCTATCTGTCCATGTTATCCTATGTGTCCATGTTCTCATATGTGTCCATGTTATCCTATGTCTCCATGTTATCCTAGGTGTCCATGTTCTCCTAGGTGTCCATGTTATCCTATGTGTCCATGTTCTCCTATGTGTTCATGTTCTCCTATGTGTCCATGTTATCCTATGTGTCCATGTTCTCCTATGTGTTCATGTTCCCCTATGTGTCCATGTTCTCCTCTGTGTCCATGTTCTCCTATGTGTCCATGTTATCCTAGGTGTTCATGTTATCCTATGTGTCCATGTTCTCCTATGTGTCCATGTTATCCTATGTGTCCATGTTATCCTATGTGTCCATGTTCTCCTATGTGTCCATGGTATCCTTGGTGTCCATATTATCCTAGGTGTCCATGTTATTCTTGGTGTCCATGTTATCCTATGTCTCCATGTTATCCTCTGTGTCCATATTTTCCTATATGTCCATGTTATCCTCGGTGTCCATGTTATCCTATGTGTCCATGTTATCCTATGTGTCCATGTTCTCCTATGTGTCCATGTTCTCCTATGTGTCCATGTTCTCCTATGTGTTCATGTTATCCTATGTGTCCATGTTCTCCTAGGTGTCCATGTTATCCTAGGTGTCCATGTTATCCTAGGTGTCCATGTTATCCTATGTGTCCATGTTCTCCTATGTGTCCATGTTCTCCTATGTGTCCATGTAATCCTATGTGTCCATGTTATCCTATGTGTCAATGTTCTCCTATGTGTCAATGTTCTCCTATGTGTCCATGTTATGCTAGGTGTCCATGTTCTCCTATGTGTTCATGTTATCCTATGTCTCCATGTTGTCCTATGTATTCATGTTATCCTATGTCTCCATGTTATCCTATGTGTCCATGTTCTCCTATGTGTCAATGTTCTCCTATGTGTCCATGTTATGCTAGGTGTCCATGTTCTCCTATGTGTTCATGTTCTCCTATGTGTCCATGTTATGCTAGGTGTCCATGTTCTCCTATGTGTTCATGTTATCCTATGTCTCCATGTTATCCTATGTGTCCATGTTATCCTATGTGTCCATGTTCTCCTATGTGTCCATGTTATGCTAGGTGTCCATGTTCTCCTATGTGTTCATGTTATCCTATGTCTCCATGTTATCCTATGTGTCAATGTTCTCCTATGTGTTCATGTTATCCTATGTGTCCATGTTCTCCTATGTGTCCATGTTATCCCATGTGTCCATGTTATCCTAGGTGTCCATGTTATCCTATGTGTCCATGTTATCCTATGTCTCCATGTTCTCCTATGTGTTCATGTTCTCCTATGTGTTCATGTTATCCTATGTGTCCATGTTATCCTATGTGTCCATGTTCTCCTATGTCTCCATGTTGTCTTATGTGTCCATGTTCTCCTATGTGTCCATGTTCTCCTATGTGTCCATGTTATCCTAGGTGTCCATGTTATCCTATGTGTCCATGTTATCCTAGGTGTCCATGTTATCCTATGTGTCCATGTTATCCTATGTCTCCATGTTGTCCTATGTATTCATGTTATCCTATGTGTCCATGTTCTCCTATGTGTCCATGTTCTCCTATGTGTCCATGTTCTCCTATGTGTTCATGTTCTCCTATGTGTCCATGTTCGCCTATGTGTCCATGTTCTCCTATGTGTCCATGTTCTCCTATGTGTCCATGTTATCCTATGTGTCCATGTTCTCCTATGTGTCCATGTTCTCCTATGTCTCCATGTTCTCCTATGTGTCCATGTTCTCCTATGTGTCCATGTTATCCTATGTTTCCATGTTCTCCTATGTGTCCATGTTCTCCTATGTGTCCATGTTATCCTATGTCTCCATGTTCTCCTATGTGTCCATGTTATCCTATGTCTCCATGTTCTCCTATGTGTTCATGTTCCCCTAGGTGTCCATGTTATCCTATGTGTCCATGTTATCCTATGTCTCCATGTTATCCTATGTGTCCATGTTATCCTATGTCTCCATGTTCCCCTATGTGTCCATGTTCTCCTATGTGTCCATGTTATCCTACCTGTGGATCCTGTTGTACCTGTGGATCCTATTGTACCTGTGTATCCTCTTGTACCTCTGTATCCTATTGTACCTGTGTATCCTCTTGTACCTGTG
>BLSH010488764.1:38748-49835 GCA_018402905.1 Glandirana rugosa | reverse complement strand
ATCCTATGAGTCCATGTTATCCTATGTGTTCATGTTCTCCTATGTGTTCATGTTCTCCTATGTGTTCATGTTATCCTATGTGTCCATGTTATCCTATGTGTCCATGTTATCCTATGTGTCCATGTTATCCTATGTGTCCATGTTCTCCTATGTGTTCATGTTCTCCTATGTCTCCATGTTTTCCTATGTCTCCATGTTCTCCTATGTCTCCATGTTTTCCAATGTGTCCATGTTCTCCTATGTCTCCATGTTCTCCTATGTCTCCATGTTCTCCTATGTCTCCATGTTCTCCTATCTGTTCATGTTCTCCTATGTGTCCATGTTCTCCTATGTCTCCATGTTCTCCTATGTGTCCATGTTATCCTATGTGTTCATGTTCTCCTATGTGTCCATGTTATCCTATGCGTCCATGTTCTCCTATGCGTCCATGTTCTCCTATGCGTCCATGTTCTCCTATGTCTCCATGTTATCCTATGTCTCCATGTTATCCTATGTCTCCATGTTCTCCTATGTGTTCATGTTATTCTATGTGTTCATGTTATTCTATGTGTCCATGTTTTACTATGTGTCCATGTTCTCCTATGTGTCCATGTTCTCCTATGTGTCCATGTTCTCCTATGTGTCCATGTTCTCCTATGTCTCCATGTTCTCCTATGTGTCCATTTTCTCCTATGTCTCCATGTTCTCCTATGTGTCCATGTTCTCCTATGTGTCCATGTTCTCCTATGTGTCCATGTTCTCATATGTGTCCATGTTATCCTATGTTTCCATGTTCTCCTATGTGTCCATTTTCTCCTATGTCTCCATGTTCTCCTATGTCTCCATGTTCTCCTATGTCTCCATGCTCTCTGATGTGTTTATGTTCTCCTATGTCTCCATGTTCTCCTATGTGTCCATGTTCTCCTATGTCTCCATGTTCTCCTATGTGTCCATGTTCTCCTATGTCTCCATGTTCTCCTATGTGTTCATGTTATTCTATGTGTCCATGTTATCCTATGTTTCCATGTTCTCCTATGCGTCCATGTTCTCCTATGTCTCCATGCTATCCTATGTGTCCATGTTCTCCTATGTGTCCATGTTCTCCTATGTATCCATGTTCTCCTATGTGTCCATGTTCTCCTATGTGTTCATGTTCTCCTATGTGTCCATTTTCTCCTATGTCTCCATGTTCTCCTATGTCTCCATGTTCTCCTATGTCTTCATGTTATCCTATGTGTCCATGTTCTCCTATGTGTCCATGTTATCCTATGTGTCCATGTTATCCTATGTGTCCATGTTCTCCTATGTGTCCATGTTCTCGTATGTCTCCATGTTCTCCTATGTGTCCATGTTCTCCTATGTCTCCATGTTGTCCTATGTCTCCATGTTGTCCTATGTCTCCATGTTGTCCTATGTCTCCATGTTGTCCTATGTCTCCATGTTATCCTATGTGTCCATGTTCTCATATGCGTCCATGTTCTCCTATGTCTCCATGTTATCCTATGGGTCCATGTTCTCCTATGTGTCCATGTTCTCCTATGTGTCCATGTTCTCCTATGTTTCCATGCTCTCCAATGTGTTTATGTTCTCCTATATGTCCATGTTCTCCTATGTGTCCATGTTCTCATGTGTCCATGTTATCCTATGTGTCCATGTTCTTATATGTCTCCATGTTATCCTATGTGTCCATGTTCTCCTATGCGTCCATGTTCTCCTATGTTTCCATGCTCTCCAATGTGTTTATGTTCTCCTATGTGTCCATGTTCTCCTATGTGTCCATGTTCTCCTATGTGTCCATGTTCTCCTATGTCTCCATGTTCTCCTATGTCTCCATGCTCTCTGATGTGTTTATGTTCTCCTATGTGTCCATGTTCTCCTATGCGTCCATGTTCTCCTATGTGTCCATGTTCTCCTATGTGTCCATGTTCTCCTATGTGTCCATGTTCTCCTATGTCTCCATGTTCTCCTATGTCTCCATGCTCTCTGATGTGTTTATGTTCTCCTATGTGTCCATGTTCTCCTATGCGTCCATGTTCTCCTATGTCTCCATGTTCTCCTATGTCTCCATGTTATCCTATGTGTCCATGTTCTCCTATGTCTCCATGTTCTCCTATGTCTCCATGCTCTCCGATGTGTTTATGTTCTCCTATGTCTCCATGTTCTCCTATGTGTCCATGTTCTCCTATGTGTCCATGTTCTCCTATGTGTCCATGTTCTCCTATGTGTTCATGTTATCCTATGTGTCCATTTTATCCTATGTGTTCATGTTATTCTATGTGTCCATGTTTTACTATGTGTCCATGTTCTCCTATGTCTCCATTTTCTCCTATGTCTCCATATTCTCCTATGTCTCCATGTTCTCCTATGTGTCCATGTTATCCTATGTGTCCATGTTCTCCTATGTGTCCATGTTCTCCTATGTCTCCATGTTCTCCTATGTCTCCATGTTATCCTATTTCTCCATGTTCTCCTATGTCTCCATGTTCTCCTATGTCTCCATGTTCTCCTATGTCTCCATGTTCTCCTATGTGTCCATGTTCTCCTATGTGTCCATGTTCTCCTATGTGTCCATGTTCTCCTATGTGTCCATGTTCTCCTATGTCTCCATGCTCTCCTATGTCTTCATGTTCTCCTATGTCTTCATGTTCTCCTATGTCTTCATGTTCTCCTATGTGTCCATGTTCTCCTATGTGTCCATGTTCTCCTATGTGTCCATGTTCTCCTATGTCTCCATGCTCTCCAATGTGTTTATGTTCTCCTATGTGTCCATGTTCTCCTATGTGTCCATGTTCTCATGTGTCCATGTTATCCTATGTGTCCATGTTCTCCTATGTGTTCATGTTCTCCTATGTGTCCATGTTCTCCTATGTGTCCATGTTCTCCTATGTGTCCATGTTCTCATATGTCTCCATGTTATCCTATGTGTCCATGTTCTCCTATGCGTCCATGTTCTCCTATGCGTCCATGTTCTCCTATGTCTCCATGTTATCCTATGTGTCTATGTTCTCCTATGTCTCCATGTTTTCCTATGTCTCCATGTTCTCCTATGTCTCCATGCTCTCTGATGTGTTTATGTTCTCCTATGTGTCCATGTTCTCCTATGCGTCCATGTTCTCCTATGTCTCCATGTTCTCCTATGTCTCCATGTTCTCCTATGTGTCCATGTTCTCCTATGTGTCCATGTTCTCCTATGTGTCCATGTTCTCCTATGTGTCCATGTTCTCCTATGTGTCCATGTTCTCCTATGTGTCCATGTTCTCCTATGTGTTCATGTTATCCTATGTGTCCATTTTATCCTATGTGTTCATGTTATTCTATGTGTCCATGTTTTACTATGTGTCCATGTTCTCCTATGTCTCCATGTTCTCCTATGTCTCCATGTTCTCCTATGTCTCCATGTTCTCCTATGTCTCCATATTCTCCTATGTCTCCATGTTCTCCTATGTCTCCATGTCCTCCTATGTCTCCATGTTCTGCTATGCCTCCATGTTCTCCTATGTGTCCATGTTCTCCTGTGTGTCCATGTTATCCTATGTGTCCATGTTCTCCTATGTGTTCATGTTATCCTATGTCTCCATGTTATCCTATGTGTCCATGTTATCCTATGTTTCCATGTTCTCCTATGTGTCCATGTTCTCCTATGTGTCCATGTTCTCCTATGTGTCCATGTTATCCTATGTGTCCATGTTATCCTATGTGTCCATGTTATCCTATGTTTCCATGTTCTCCTATGTGTCCATGTTCTCCCTATGTGTCCATGTTCTCCTATGTGTCCATGTTCTCCTATGTCTCCATGTTCTCCTATGTGCCCATGTTCTCCTATGTGTCCATGTTCTCCTATGTGTGAATTGTTATCAACTGTTTTGGGCAGGGGCGTTTTTGAGCTGTAAAAAAAGCCCAGAACTATTGGGTTCTGAGAGACCGTTTCCAGCTGTAAAAATGCTCAAATGTTGAAAAACGCATCTTACTCGTGTTTTTGGACGTTTTTGATCCATTAAAAAACAAAAGTTGAAAAGTGCGAGTGCAATAACGCTGGAAAAAGCTGAAAAGAGCTGAAAAATTCACTACAAAGCTACCGACTTTTTTTTTTTTTTAATATTTGACTTTTTATTAACATTATAGATAAGTACAATGCAAAGAAAAGCAAAATGCAAAATGCTCACGGTTACAGCAAGATTATGAAAGACTTCCTTTTTCTGGTAATACATTTACATGGAGTACAGATGTACATTCAATAACTTTTAGCATGAAATATATACATGCATTCTTATATATAAAGGCCTTGTCTAGGGCTGTGCTCCCCACTCTCACTGGGGAGTGCCTGCCACCCCACTGGGATCATACTGTGGACAGGCTTGTTGGAACAGATTCCTTGTTTCTACCGTGGGCCTTGGTTTTAGTCCTGTGGTCAAAGAGTGAGGAAGTTATGATTTGTGATGGAACTGTGAGCTGATGGGCACCTTTGGTGAACAGGTATCTGTGTACATGGGCTTCATGTTAGGTGCCTGCTAGGATAAGGATAGCAGAAGAAAATAACCTGAGGTGGAAAATATTACAAATGATTAAAACTTAAACTTGTCCACACCATCTATTTCTCTTCAGATTCCAGTATGTGAATTCTGATCGTATTGGTCACCCATCTATTTTGTATGTTTGTAACCATACCTCCCATTTGCGTTGGAATGCTTCTATTGAACCTTGTGTGTTAGCAAACATGCGCTCATATGCACATTGCATCTTGACTTTAGATATTGTTTCTTCAACTGTGGGAGATTTGTCTCTTTTCCACATGCTCATTAGTGTCAGCCTAGCTGCTATCAAAATATGTATTGTGATTGGTCTCGACCTCGGAGGGAGTTTCTCCAAAGTCAGGCCCAGAAGAGCTAGATCAGGTGTTGCTTTCACTGTTTGACCTGCAATTTGGGAAATCACTCCGAAAATCCCCCGCCAGTAGTTTGTGATAGTGCTGCATTGCCATAGGATATGGAGGATATTGCCTTTTTGTCCACAGTTACGCCAGCAGTCCGCCGAGGTCTCTGGGTACATTTGAGCCAATCGGGCTGGGGTCAGATACCATCTGTGGAGAACTTTGAGAGTGTTCTCCCAGTGCAGGGCGCAATGAGTCGCTTTCATGCTGTGGGTGATTGCCTTTTCCCACTGATGGGTCGTGTAGGATTTCCCTAAATCTCTTTCCCAATTTGCGATAGCAGTTGACTTTTTTAAAGAGTTGTTTGGTTGAAGCATGTGATATATGAGGGAGATACCACCTTTTCTGTTTTCTTCCTTATGGTACCATTCCCAAAGCTCTTTGTCTAGGGAGATATGAGTTGGGCCTACTTTATTCAGAAAGTGGGCAATTCTATTTGCGGTGAAAGGGTCTCTTATTTTGGCATTGTCAGGTACCTCTGCCCATGTGGAGAATCCTTGTCTAGACAAGGTTTCAGTCGATAGGTCGTGTATAAGGAACTCAAATATTTGCAGGGGGGCTTTTATAATGTCTATTTTAATGGTTTCTCTTTTGAGGTTGAGTAGAGCTCTCCAAGCTTCTATGGATGCCATCAGTGAGGGATGTTTCGGAATTAGAACGGGGTATCCTAGGCTAGCTGCCATTAGAAGGGTTTTTAGGCTTCTGTTGCGAATCATAGCCTGTTCAATTAGGACCCAGGGTTTAGAATAGCTGGGGAGGATCCAAGCTTTAAGCTGGTCTAGTAGAGCTGCCTTGTAGTAGTCTCTAATGGAGGGTATCCCAGCTCCTCCCTTGTGTCTTGGTGTCATTAGTGTTGCAAAATTAATTCTAGGTTTTGAATCTTTCCAAATGAATTTTTTCATTAGTTTTTCTAGGATAGTAAAGAAGTCTTTTGGGGTCTGAATTGCTACTGTTCTGAAAATGTATAATATCTTCGGTAAAATGGTCATTTTAAATGCCGCTATTCTTCCCAGCCAGGATATTTCATGTTTGCTCAGATGGGCTAACTCGTTTGGCATGGATTTAAGAAGATGTTTGTGGTTGAAGTCGTAGATTTTAGCCGTATTTCTGGGTATCTGGATTCCTAAATACTGTATCGTGTTAGAATCCCAGTTACAGGGGAATATGGGCCGAATTTTGGATATATCTTTTTTGGTGAGATTAAGGGGAAGGGCTTGACATTTTGAGATATTGATTTTATAGTAGGAGATGTTACCGAATTTATTGATGATGTTATTAACCGCCAGGATGGACTTTTCTAGATTGGACAGGGTGAGGATCACATCATCAGCAAAGAGCCCTATGGAGTGGTTGCTGCCTGCCACTTTTATGCCAGATACCTCAGGGGAATTCCTGATTGCTGTTGCGAGGGGTTCCATTATCAGGGTGAATATTAGAGGTGACAGGGGGCACCCTTGGCGCGTACCGTTTGTGATCGGGAATTGCTCTGATAGAACCGAGGCAGTGTACACCTGCGCCGAGGGATTTGTGTATAAGGCCGAAATCGCTGAGTTGATGGTACCTCTTAGGCCAAATTTTTCAAGGGTAGCCTTCATGTAACCCCAATGTACTCTGTCAAAGGCCTTTTCGGCGTCAAGAGCCAAAAAGGCCGCTGGGGTTTTATTTTGTTCGGCTATTTTAAGAAGATTTAAAATTTTCCTAGTGCCGTCGGGAGCCTGCCTATTTAGTACGAATCCTACTTGGTCTTTCGCTATTAGTGATGGGGTTATTTTGGCAAGTCTATTGGCTATAAGTTTAGCATAGATTTTGACATCCGTATTTAACAGGGAAATTGGTCTAAAATTCTGTGGAGTGTCTGATGCTTTGCCTGGTTTAGGTAACGTTACTATAATGGCCTTAAGCATTTCATTTGGGAGGGTGCCCGATGATGCTACTTTATTATAGAGATTTACAAGGTAGGGTGCAATTATGTCTTTGAAAGTACGGTAGTATTCTGCCGATAGGCCATCCGGACCTGGGGTCTTATTTATCGGTAACGCGTTAATTACTTGTAGGAGTTCTGTGTGTGTGAAGGGGGAGTTTAGTGAGTCTAGTTGGTCCTGGGAGAGCGATGGTAACGTAACCGACTCCAAGAATTCTTCGATTTCTTTTGGGGTAGGTTGGGGTGTGTGTGGGTCTCTTTCTAAATTGTAAAGTGAGGTGTAGTAATTTTTAAATAGATCGGCTATTTCTTGTGGATGATAAACTTTTTTGTTCTTATCCGTATCTTGCATATAGGCTATTTTTGTTTTGGCTTGTTTAATTTTTACTAGTCTTGCCAATTGTTTCCCGGCTTTATTGCCAAAGAGATAATAAGATGCTTTTAGGTGCTTGATGGCCTTTTCATAGTCTGTGAGAAGTAATTGTTTGAGTTCATTTCGTGTTTGAGTTAGTTTAGTGAGAGTGGTCTGGGATTGGGTTTGTTTATGTTGGGATTCTAGGGTCTTAATCTCGCTCAAGAGAGATTGTATTTTCTGGGATCTCCTTTTTTTTTCCCTGGATGCCAGTTGCAATAAGATGCCTCTTATGTATGCTTTGTGAGTGCACCAGGTAATATCACATTTATCCATGCCTAGATCATTAATTTGGAAAAATTCTTGCAGTAATTGGGTGACCCCCTCTCTGTGCCTTTTTTGTTGAAAAATAGTTGCATTATTGCGCCATAATTTGGTGGGTTGAATATTGTTCTTTTCTAGCAGCGTTAGCGTGATGGGAGTATGATCTGACCATGTCAGATTTCCTATAGTCGCTTCACGGACTGAGTAGAGGGTGTGAACGTCCGTCAGGAATAGATCTATTCTGCTATATGTTTGGTGTGGGTTGGAAAAGAACGTATAGTCCCTTTCATTTGCGTGGAGGCACCTCCACGAGTCGTAGAGCGATTCTCTGTGTAGAAGCTCCTTCAGGGAGTGTTTATAGGTTTTACTTTGGCGAGAGCAATCTAAGGTAGTATCAGGCACAGAGTTGAAGTCACCCAGCATGATCAATGATCCCTTCTGGACAGATCTCACCTTTTTGATTAGTCTTTCCAAAAAGGATAACTGACCCTTATTGAGGGCATACACATTTACTATGGTAAACATAACATTGTTGAGGGTGCAAATTAAAATAAGATACCGACCATTTGAGTCCCTGATCACTTCCTGTAAAGAAAATGCGACAGTGTTTTTAATTGCAATAAGTACCCCATTATGCTTGGTTTCAGCGCTCGCAAAAAATATATGGGGATAGAGTGCATGAGAGCATTTGGGAGCTTTCTGTAATGCAAAATGAGTTTCCTGGGCGTTAATAATGTCCCCTTGTTGTCTTTGTGCTTCCTCCCAAAAGAGCTTGCGCTTGAAAGGGCTATTTAGGCCTTTGACGTTCATGGAGATGAACTTAATCGTCATGGTGGTATTCTTGTGCTGCTGGCTGTCCGAAGTAGCTCTTTGTGTCTCAGTAACGTTGGTATGAAGATTGATGAGATTATTGCGGGAATGTATGGAAGTAGACGGTGGGTTAATTGGTAGCCATTGGGTGAGATGGGTATAGGCAGTAACAAAGAGATTTCAGTAGAGATTAATGTTCTTTTAAACGATAGGTAGTGTAGATCAAACGATAAAATGAAATAAAAAAACGATAAACCGAAAAAAGGTAACTTGGCTGCAGTTCTCGGATAGTGAGGCAAGTTTCCCTGCCCGTCATCTTGGGGGGAAGGAAAGACTCCACAACTGGTGGAAGTACGCCGGAGTCTCGAAATACTCATCAGAGATAGGTCCTCCTTAGCCACCTTGAGTTGTTGAGTGGAGGAGAGCCCTTCTACTTATGCGTGTTTTCCTTTAGACCAGGTCGGGTGTAGCTGTTGGGGATTTCTACGTTCTTCCCTTGGTAGCTCTGCTGGTAAGATGCCCCAATCTTTCAAGTGGCGCAGGCCCGCTTCCAGGGATAGAATAGTGTAATTTTTGTCCCGGTAGGTGACAATCAGCTTTGAGGGCGTCCCCCATTGGTATCTGATTTCATGGTTTCTTAATGCTTTTGTGATGGAGATAAGCTTTTTCCTATGTAAGATAGTTGCTTGTGATAAGTCGGTGAACAATGCTACACCTGAGAATTTGCCGTCTAGAATGGGTGACTTGCGCATGGCTCGCATCGCTGCTTCTTTTATATGGAAATAATGGATTCGGGCCAGAACATCTCGGGGGGTCGTATGGGGGAGGAACGACGGTTTAGGAAGTCTGTGTGCCCTGTCGATTGTCAGCTCCACGTCGTTAGCATTCGGCACTAAGCTTTGCAATAGTTGACGGATGTAGGGTTGTAGGTCTGTGTTTGATACTGATTCAGGGATTCCGCGGAATTTAATATTGTTCCTTCTACTGCGGTCCTCTAAATCGGCTAATTTAGCTGCCATTTTCTGGATGTCTGATTGTTGGTCTTGCAGTGTATCAATCATGCTGTTATGTGCTGTGAAGGAGTCGTCCATTTTGTTCTCTATTTGTGTCACCTTCTGTTGCAATTCCGTAATATCTGCTGTAACTGTTCCCAATGCTTTTTTCATATCTAAGAACATAGATTCCCTGAGAGCAAGTAGCATCCCTTTCATGTCTGCTACAGAAACCGGGAGGGATGATGCAGGGAATTGTTCCAATGCTGTGTGTGGGACATGTTCCTGATCTGCACTTTCTTCCATGTCAGAATCGCATGTTTCTTTCTCCCCCTGTCTAGCTTTTTTGTTTTTGACAGGGCTGCGGGTGGTAGGGCTGTCAGGTGGAGAGTGTGGAGGAGCCTCATATGAGGGATTACTCACCACAGTGTCCGCTGATGAAGAGGAAGAGCTGGACTGTGAGTAGGCCTCGCCTGAGGCTGCCGCGTTTGTGGACGGGAGTCCGCCATCTTGGTACACCCGCTCGTTTCTGACCGAAAAGAAATCTGTCAGTTTCTGGGGCGCCGCCCGTTGTGAGCTCCTTTTCCTATGTTCCCCGGGTGGGGAAGGCATTGAGGGGTCTGTGGCCATCTCGCTCGGGCTCTCCTGAGGCTCTCTGTTCGTCGCTGGGTGGCTTTTTGGCCGGAGCTGTGTTAAGGTGCGGCCGTCTTCTCCGCCTGTTGGACACGCCCCCGCTACCGACTTTTTTTAACGTCCTGTGTGCATGAGGCCTGAAAATGAAGTTGTTCTCGTGTGATCCCAGCTTTAATGACATCAGAGAATGGAGGGGGGAGGGGGACTTGTAGTGAATGAGGAGTGCAGGGCATTGGATGACTCCAGATGTGAATCCTCTCCCCCCTCTCTGTGTTTGTAGTTTGTGTGGCCCTGGGATGTCTGTGGGGGAGGGGCCCCTGCGAGGAAGTTGGCTCACAATGTGATTGGAGTCTTCCCAGATCCGTAGTGCAGACACAGAACGTCCCTCACACCTCTCAGCCAGGACAAGAAGCCTCCATCTTCCATCGGGGACACGGAGGAGAGACAGAGAAGAGCCTGACACAGGTCAGAGCAGAATCAGCTTCATGTCTACAGTCTGCACATTGCAGGCCTAGGACCCCCCACAAGGTGGAACGGCACTTTAAGAGGAACTTTCCCCTGATTGTGGACACTTTGTGATCAGGAGGAAGAGAAGCCGAGAGTGGGGAGAGATTTCCCCCTTCATGTCCAATCACCATGCTGGGAAGAGTCATAGGACTCCGACCATAGAAGACTCATCAGAGGAGCTCCACATCAACCTCCAGACCAGGACCCCATCAGCCAGGTATTTATCTTCCAATTCATCCCACTGCACTCCGTCCATCCCTCTGTCCTCCCCTCACCTCCCCACTGTCCCCCCACTGCCCCCTGTCCACCCTTCTGTCTCTCCACTGTAATTTGTCCATCCCTCTGCCCCCCCCCTCTGTAGCCCTGCTGCCGGACCAGACCTCCAACTACACCTCGAGGAGACTACTCAGAAGATACCAGCCTCAGGATACTGAGAAGGGTCGTACCACTAACCTGTACTTCCCCCTTTAGAGAGGGGTGAGAGCCGAAGAGAAGGAGGACTAGTGTTTCACAGGTGTTAGTCCCCTTTCAAGGAGAATTTCACGGCAAGGTGGAACACCCCCCAGGATCCGGACGTTACACGTCTGACATCTGTACTTCGACTAAGACGAGACTGGACACAGTCCGAGAAGAGACAGAGAG
>BLSH010488764.1:2718-26262 GCA_018402905.1 Glandirana rugosa | reverse complement strand
TCAATGTTCCACCTCCTCTCGTGGATGGCAGCTTTGCAGACAGGGACACCAACCATGCAGAAATCTCCATTCCATGAGAAAGCAACTTCTTAAACTGGCACAGGCCTTGCAACACCGAGCTGCTGCTGTTTTATGGGATGCATTCACCATGACCACCCAATCCCAGCTGGCTACTTGTGTTTTATTCAGTTCTGCTGAAAGTCTAAGGGATTCCATCAGGAGAAGATTGGATGTCCTTATTATCCAGTTTCTATGTCCATCTATTGGTCATCTCCATAGACCAATCATACAGCACAGCTACAATAGATCTGACCTTACAAAGTGCTGAGTGTGGGGTCATTCCTACAACTTCTATTGGGGACTGAAATTTCTCTGATTGGGGTTCTTTTTATTGACTGAATGGACAAATCTTTTTTTTTTTTTTTTTTTTGGTAGAATTTTTTTTTTTGTGAAGAACGCTGTTTGACCTTAGAAGCATTGTGTGATGTGAAGAAAAACTATGGGCAAAATCAATAATGATATAAATGGTGCAATCGGTCATTAACCAGTTTAGTCCCCGGGCCTTTCTCTCCCTAAACCGCTTGAATCCCAGAGCATTTTTCATTTTTGGCAATGTCTCAGTTCTGCTCATCATATATTTAGCATTTGTAGTCGACCCAAATGTATTCTATAGCAACTGATTTTTAGGACTGATAGGGCTTTACCCCCCTGAGCTCCAGGAGGTTTTACCCCCTTTGTGACCAGGTTATTTTTGCTATTCAGCACTGCTCTGCTTTAACTGGTAATTGCTCGGTCATGCAACATTCTACCCAAATGAAATTTATATGATTTGTTTCACACAAACAGAGTTTTCTTTCGGTCATATTTGGCCACTGAGTTTTTTATTTTTTGCACCACAAATTAAAAAAGACCGAACAAAAAAAGACTTAACAATATTTTCTACTTTCTGTTATAAAACATCTCTGATAAATAAAATCTATTTCTTCATATATTGAGGCCAAAGTGAATTCTGCTACGTCTTTGGTAAAAAATCCCAATAACTGTATATGAATTGGTTTGTGTGAAAGTTATATTATCTACAAACTATGGGATATATAATTGTAAATTGATCGCTTCTGATGTACTGATGGCCAATCTAATTTCTTGGGGCCCCTAAAATGCCACAACAGTACAAATACCCCACAAATGACCCCTTTTTGGAAAGTAGACAGTCTGAGGTATTTAGGAAGAGGCATGGCGAGTTTTTGGAAGTTGAAATTTTTCATCACAATTTTTTGGAAAATGCAGATATTAAATAGTTTGATTTTTTTCCACAATTTTTTTACATGCTGTCACCGGCGCAGTACAGCGTCATCATATGACTGATGTGGCAGTGATTATGGATACTGGCCTGTAGCTGTGAAATAAGTAAATATTATTATTATTATTATTATTAAATTTTTAAACTTTTTTTTTTTTAATTATTTTTATTTTTTTCACATTCTTTCATCAGAGTAGTTCAGTGACACTGCATTAATATAGGGGGAGGGGGTGGGGTTTGATCAGAGATTTTTTTTTTTTTTTTATTTGCCATTTTGTTTTGCTGTTTCAGTGATGATCACAGTGACAGCGATGTTTTGCACTGTCATGAATGGATTACATCCATAGCTATTGCGTTCCGTGATTGGCCCACAGCTATTACATGACACAGGGTGCTGTGATTGGTCCAGGTGCCATGTGATAGCTGTGGGCCAATCACAGCATCACTACGGGTGTTACAGCTGTTATGAATAGGATTCATTCATAACAGCTTTGTTGGCATTGTGATCATGTGATCGCATAGCGGTCCTGGGCCTCTCAAAGTGGCTGGGTACTGGCAGCTGATATACGCTGTGTCTTGTGGGCACAGTGGTCACTGTAGTGGTGCCCTCCACACCCCAGGGGGTACACCCGTGTGCATGAGCTAAGCGATGCAGGATACAGGCGAAACTTAGCTTATAACTGTCGCCTGCCTGCAGTATATAAACTTCAGGCGGTTGGTAACTGGTTAATTTTATAGGAAACTTAGATATATTTTTATTTCCTGGGTTTTTATTGGGAATACATTGGAAAAAAATGTAAATATTTTCCTGTAATTTATTCCAAAGCAGAATTTATATAATTTGTGCACCCCATGTATTAATCAGATCCGTTTTATTGAAACAAGTTTTTACATTTTACAAAATAAGACCTTTGCATAGTAATTGTGCGGTGTACAACCACGGTAGGTCAGAAAATCCGCTTGCTGACTGCCCTATAGCAGATTTTCTGCTATACTAGACTTATTAAGACCACCCGGGTGGTTAAACCCAAATGTGCCAACATCCCATATCTATGAAATAGGAGAAAGCGGATCTGTAACCCCCTAGTTACTCGGGACTTTTTAAGGCACCATTAAATGCAACGATAATAAAAAGAATACAATTTATTAGAAAATTAAATTAAATAAAAAACATACAATGACGTATAGTTGAGAAATACAATAACAAAAAGTTTTTGATACAGTGGATGTCTTGCGGCTTGTAAGTACTTCACGTTAATAACCCGACATGTTTCAGGATTTAGATATTCCCTTCTTCAGGGGCATTCTCGAATAACGGGGAGTACATGCTAGAAAATAGAATGAATAGATCATTGGTCTACCCAAATATGGGAATCACAGCCTAGTCATATACAACCAATATTTGAAACCAGAAGTTCATATATAGCTCACTCAATTTGTAACTAGAAAAATTACCTTGCTATGCCGTGTTCTCAAACCTACTGCAAGTAACCTCTGCCGAGGCCACGACCCCTGTACAAATTGAGTGAGCTATATATGAACTTCTGGTTTCAAATATTGGTTGTATATGACTAGGCTGTGATTCCCATATTTGGGTAGACCAATGTTCTATTCATTGTATTTTCTAGCATGTACTCCCCGTTATTCGAGAGTGTCCCTGAAGAAGGGAATATCTAAATCCTGAAACATGTCGGGTTATTAACGTGAAGTACTTACAAGCCGCAAGACATCCACTGTATCAAAAACTTTTTATTATTGTATTTCTCGATTTACTGCAATATGGTGGCTGTGCAGAATCACATATATATATATATATACATGATCCTGCACTTCCCAGCCGGGGGCATGATTTGTCACAGCAGAAGCTGATCAGTGGGTTCCAGTAAATTGATGTCCATTGGCACCCGCCGATCATTGGGGAAATACACAGAATGGAGATCCACCTATGTAAACAAGGCAGAGTCCCGTCCTGACAGGGGGGGAAAGTAATGGATTTTCTTTTCCTGCTAAACCAAGGAATAAAATCAATCACATCCCTTAGGAAAAGTAGAACACAGTACACACAAACACTGGTTAGGCCCAACTTTAACCCTTTGATCTCCAGGTTAGGCCCAGGTTTAACCCTCTGATTTCCCCCAACATTAACCCCTTCCCAGCCAGTGTCATTAGTACAGTGACAGTGTATATTTTTAGCACAGATCACTCTATTAGTGTCAGTGGTTCGCACAAAGTGTCAAAAGTGTTTGTGTCAGAGCAGCCACCGCATTCTCATAGACCCGCTATAATATCACAGTCACCGCTATCACTAGTATAAAAAAACGATAAAAATTCCAGTATATATTACACAGTTTGTAGACGCTATAACTTTTGTGCAAACCAATCAATATCCACTTATTGGAAAAAAAATGTTTACCAAAAAATATGTAGCAGAATCCATATTGACCATATTTATGAAGACCTTTTTATTTTTTTATTTTATTGGATGTGTTTTATAGCAGAAAGTAATAAATATATATATTTTTAATTGTCATTCTTTTGTTGTCTATAGCACAAAAAATAAATGCCACAGAGGTGTTCAAATACCACCAAAATAAGCCCTATTTATGGGGAAAAAATGACATAAATTGTATCTGGGTGCTGTGTCGCACAACCGCGCAATTGTCAGTTAACCACTTCAGCCCCGGAAGGATTTCCCACTTTTGGACCATTACTTTTTGCGATTCAGCGCTGCATCGCTTTAACTGACAATTGCGCGGTCGTGCGGCGTTGTACCCAAATGGAATTTGCATCCTTTTTTTCCCCACAAATAGAGCTTTCTTTTGGTGGTATTTGATCCCCTCTGCATCATTTGTGATCGCCGCTATAAACAAAAGAAGAACGACAATTTTGCAAAAAAAAACAAATTTCTTACTTTTTTGCTAAAATACAAATCCAAAAAAAAAAATATAAAACATTTTTTTCATCGGTTTTCGCCGATTTATATTCTTCCTCATATTTTTGGTAAAAAAAAACCACAATTGGCGTTTATTGATTGGTTTGCGCAAAAGTTGCCGCGTTTACAGATGATGAGAATTAATTTCTGGGGGTTTTATTTATTTATTTATTTTTACTAGTAATGGCGGCGATCTGCGATTTTTAGCGGTACTGCGATATTGCAGCAGACATGTCGGACCATTTTGACACTTTTTTGGGACCAATGACATTTATACAGCGATCAGTGCTATAAAAATGCACAGATTACTGTGTAAATGTCATTGGCAGTGAAGGGGTTAACCTGGAGGGGGCGCTCTAAGGGTTAACTGTGTGTGGGCTGCCCTGGCTGGGGGAAGGGAGTGATCAAGGCTTCCATATACAGGAAGCCTGTGATCACCGCCCTTCCCCCTCTATGAGAACGGAGATCCTTGTTTACATACACAGACCTCCGTTCTCTCACTGCAGGGGGGGCATCGTGGGTAGCCAGCGGCGATCGAGTCCACCCTACCCACTCCCTGACCCCCCGGACACAGTGAGCACGCGAGCAGCACTAGTATGACGGTGGTTTGTGATAACGAGCCACTCTGTCGCCATCAGACTGCGGTCGGCAAGTGGTCGGCAGTGTGGTATTGCAAAAAATGCTTTGGTCATGAAGGGGGGTAAATCTTCCAGGGGTCATATGGATATAAAAGAGCATGGGATTCAAAAATCATCTTTGCTCAATTTGCAACAGTAGAGCTTTCAATCAGCAGCATACAGGACATGAATCGTTCTACCACTTAGTTCAGGTAAAGGTAAAACAAGAGGAAAAAGAGAGAAGAAAGGGTGAGGAGGGGGAGAAGTAGGTAAATAAATATCAGTAGAGGGAGAACCTCTAATGGACAATTAGTCCAAAATCACGGGTTGTGGGTTCTGGAAGCACAAAACCATGGAAGCAAAACCACAAACCATCCGATGGACACAACACTGAACCAAAGAAAATAGAGGATGCCACCTGAGGACACAGCGAGGTATCAAAGCAAAGTCTGCCTCTTATCAGATCCACAGGGGCTACACTAGGGGTACCCAACCAAGCTCCCCACATCTTTCCCAACCTGTTCGGGAAATCCCACATTCACCCACATTTCTTTACAGGATAAAATCCCCTTGGAGCCCAAGCCTTTTTCTCATATTTGTTGCTTACAATTTAAAATCCATATTTTTTGCTAGAAAATTACTTTTTTAGCAGAGACCCCAGAGAATAAAATGGCGATCTTTGCAACATTTTATGTCGCACGGTATTTGCGCAGCAGTCTTTCAAACGCATTTTATTTTTGGAAAAAAAATAAATTTTCATGAATTATATAAAAAACAAAACCGTAAATTTAGCCCAATGTTTTTGTATAATGTGAAAGATGATGTTACGCTTTAAAAATTCCTACTGGTTACCCATTTAGAGCTACAAAGGAGGTGGTAGAATTATTTCTCTCGCTCTAACGGTCATGGCGATAACTCACATGTGTGGTTTGAATACCGTTTACATCTGCGGGTGCCACTTACGTATGCGTTGCTTCTGCCCGCGAGCTCGGAGGGATTGGTTGCTTCAATTTTTTTTTTCTTATTCATTTTTTTTTTTTTACACTGTCTCTTTAAAAAAAAAAAAAACATTTCTGATCATTTTATTGGTGTCACATGAAATGCAAACATCCCTTGTGACAGTAATTGGCAGTGACAGGTACTCTTTATGGGGGGGATCTGGGGTGTAAAAGACCCCAAATCCCTCCTTCGCACTTAAAAGCATTCAAAACACCAAGTTTGGCTTTTTTCAATGCTGTCATTTTTTTATATTCTGGCGTCTTTAAGGCTCCAGTAAACTGGAAATGATGTCATGACATTGCTTCCAGGTTACTTGATCCGAGACCCAATAAAAGCCGATTCCGGCTTCATTCGGGTCTTCGGCTAACCAGTGGACCTGACAACTGGTCGCTCGGGTCTCCCAATGGGACAGGAGAGCCTCGGAAGGCGGGGGGGGAGGCCTCTCCCACTCCTTGGGATAAGTCGAGTGGCTTTTAGCCGGATTGGTAGCTATCCAAAGAAAACCAACCGTTTGCTCTAAAAACCGGTACCGGGGTGACGCATACAGCTGCATTCATTGCCCCGGTGTAACCCCTTCAAGCCGTGGCCACATATTCGACACATTGGCCTTGGCAGACTAAACCCCTGTTTTTAACACAAACTGTTAGACAGGACAATTAGGTTGGTTGCAGGCTGGTTGGTTGAGGTTGGAAATTTCCTTGGGTTTTATTTTACATACGTTGCCCTTCCAGAGCTCCTTGCTGCAAAGGCCACTGATAGGGGGGGGCAGTGGCCATTTGTTTGTATTGTTGATATATTGATCAGGCAATGCACTGACATCATGTGCTGGGTTCTCAGTGTGCCCGTGTGCCTTTAACCACTTCAGCCCCGGAAGGATTTCCCATGTTAGGACCAGAGCACTTTTTGCGATTCAGCGCTGCGTCGCTTTAACTGACAATTGCGCGGTCATGCGACGTTCTACCCAAACTAAATTTGCGTCCTTTTTTCCCCACAAATAGAGCTTTCTTTTGGTGGTATTTGATCACTGCTGCATCATTTCTGATCGCCGCTATAAACAAAAGAAGAGCGACCATTTTGTAAAAAAACCCAAATTTCTTACTTTTTGCTAAAATACGAATCCAAAAAAAAAATATATAAAAAAAACATTTTTTTTCATCGGTTTTGGCCGATTTATATTCTTTCTCATGTTTTTGGTAAAAAAATTGAAATCAGCGTTTATTGATTGGTTTGCGCAAAAGTGGCCGCGTTTACGGATGATGAGAATTCATTTCTGGGGTTTTTATTTTTTGTTCATTTTTTACTAGTAATGTCGGCGATCTGTGATTTTTATCGGTACTGCGATATTGGGGTGGACATGTCGGACATTTTTGACACTTTTTTGGGACCAATGACATTTATACAGCGATCAGAAATTTAAATGTCCACTGATTACTGTATAAATGTCATTGGCAGTGAAGGGGTTAACCTGCAGGGGGAGATCTAGGGGTTAACTATAAACCCTGGGTGTTCTTACTGTGGGGGGGCTGGGCTCTAACTGATCTCAGTGACAGGGATCAGTAGATCTCCCATGCCCCCACTAACAGAGCGGGGAACCGCCGTGTTTACATTGGTGGTTCCCCATTCTTTGCCTGTGGCTGCTCATTACGGCTCGCCAACGGACATCGGGTCCGCCCGAGCCGCGGGCACACTCCTCAAGAGCACGGCGGGCACGCGCCCCCTAGCGGCCACTCGCAGATCAATGCTTTTTTACGGTGATTTGTGCCCAGCGTCCACACTTCCGCCATAAATAGACAGTAGGCGGTGTGGAAGTGGTTAAAAAAATTGCAACAGCTGCCATTTTATCCTTCAGCGCCTCTGCTTTCAGAAATGATCTACTGTTTGGGGGTTCCAAGTAATTTTCTACCAAAATAATCAGATTTTTCTGTTTCAATAGTTTTTATTGAATATTTCAATACACATAACAAAGACATGCGGAACGCATTAGATACAGCTGAAAGTATTCTTAGCCAAATACAGCTTAATTACAGTTTGGTAACGGTCCGTTGATGCGTAGCTTCACCCAAACTTTTTGGTGGCCAAGAATCAACGGGGCACAGGTATAAAACACAGCGAGCATATAAAAGGAAGAGGGTGAGAGGCACGGGGGTGCCACCCCCAAGGGGGGATGGCTCCCCCACATCCCACAAAACAGCGGGTGTCTATGACAGAAAGTCAGTGCAGATCACAATTGGCAAAGGGATAGGAGTTGGGGTCAATGTGCCTTAGTGGCTCCCAAGAAGTAGCTGCCTAGACTGATAGTGTGCACTTGGGGTGTTCCATCCAGAGAGTCCATCTCCTTTGATACATCGGAATTTGTAAATGAGCCTTTGCAAACATGAATTCCATGAGCCCTTGATTGTTCAGAGAGGAGAGGACATTGAATATAGAGGGAGGTTCTGGGGCTTTCCATTTTCTGGCGATGGAAAGTCTAATGGCGATGAGTTTGTGGGTCAGTAGGGCGTGAAAGGGTGCAGGCCAGGAGTCAAAGTCCAACCCAAACATGATCAATTGTGGCGAAAGAATTATCGGTCTGTGGAGAATATCAGATAGTAATTTGCTGATGTCCTGCCAGAGGGAGAATAGTTTGGGACACAACCACCAAATATGGACACTCGTTCCCCTTTGACCGCAGGTCCTCCAGCAGTTGTCTGTGGCTGAAGAGTATATCTTAGCGAGCTTGGCGGGGGTAAGATACCAATTGTGGAATCATTTTTTGTACTCCTTCCCAGTGAGTGAGACATTTGGAGAATTTCAGGGGGCGTTGCAATGCCAGGAGCCATTGCTGCTGTGTAAAAAATAATCTGATTTTAACATTTGTGTTAAAAAATAAAAATATTTCCCCAGACAGCAAGTGGCCACTTTCCCGTCCGGCCATTTTTCAATTTTCAGCCATGAGATTTTGTTTGATAATTAATTGGTAATGCAACACTGTACACAATATAGAGCTTTCTTCTGGTGGTGTCTCTTTGTCATCGTGCTTTTTTTTCTTTACTATACATGGAAAAAAAAATGAACATTTTGAAAAAAAAAAGTTTCCTTTTTAGTTTCTGTTATTGTATAAAACTTTGCAAATAAATCTTTCTGCATAAATTTAGGTCAACATGCATTCTGCTGCATTTATTTTCTCAAAATAAAAAAAAAACAAATCTGTGTGTATGGTGAATATTTATAAAATGTAACATCCCTGATCTTCTATCTCATTTATTGAGGTTCTAAAATCCCAGGACGGTACAAATATCACCAAAATGACGCATTTAGTAAGCAGACACTGCAAGCTGTTTAGTAAGAAGTATGAGGAGTTTATTTGAAGTTGTAATCTTTTGCCACATTTTTTTGGAAAATGAAGAAAGTAAATAAAATTTGATTTGATGATGGATTAAAGTCCTGGAGATTTTTTAAGTCTCTAATTGTCTCCTGTGTTTTTTTTTCATTTTTTGACACTTTTGGTGAATGGGTAGGGGTACAATGTACCTGATACTGATTCACATGGGGGTGGGATCTGGGAGCCCCCTTATTAATGGGGGCTTCCATATTCCGATAAGCCCCCCCCCGCCCGCAGACCCCCCACAACAACAGCCCAGGGTTGTGGGGAAAAGGACCTTGTCCCCATTAACATGGGAACAGGTGCTTTAGGGTGGGGGGTCCAGAGCCCCCCTGCCCCAAAGCACCCACCCCCCATGTTGAGGGCATGTAGCCTGGCATGGTTCAGAGGGGGGGCGCTTGCCCGCCCCCCCTCCTGCTGTGCCAGGGCTGCATGCTTGGATAAGGTTTGGATTTTGGGGGGGGACCCCACATCATTTTTTTTATATTGCCGTGGAGTTCCCCTTAAAATCCATATGGACGGGGGGGGAGGGCCCCCACACAATTTTTTTCCAGTGTTCTCTATGTATATTGCCAGGAGTCGGCAATACATTACAGCCGTGAGCGATTTTAAATGACAATTTTACCTTTACAAATGTCATTTTGCAGTGGCACTGTTCTAAACATCACACAGATGCGCCACTTTACTGGCAGACTAAGGGGACCCCCCAGGCATGATATTTAAAGGAATATTTCATTTTTATTGTTTCACTTTAAGCATTATTAAAATCACTGCTCCTGAAAAAACAATTGATTTAAAAACTTTCTTTTCATTGATACGTCCCCTAGGGCAGGACCCGGGTCCCCATACACTTTTTAGGGCAATAACATTGCATATAAGCCTTTAAAATGAGCACGTTTGATTTTTCATGTTTGTGTCCCATAGACTTTAGTAGGGTTTGAATGTTCGCACAAATATATTGCCTGTTCTCATGTTCTGGTGTGAATCGAACCGGGAGGGTGTTCGGCCCATCCCTATATTCAAGGAAAGCAGCAATATTACAATAATAGATCTATAAAAAACAATATATATTTATGTGGCCAATAGCCGAGATTGTTTCACATAAATGTAAAAACGTGTGCTGTAGTGATCCCAGAGTGCCCTCTATTGGTGAAAGTTGATATTGTATTATATAGTAAAGCGCTGCGCAAACTGCCGGCGCTATATAAATCCTGTATAATAATAATAATAATATATAGTGATTTATTCTAGGTAACTCGAAAAGGATGTAGGTTGTTGAATAAACATTCTGTGGGTTCAGCTGTCTCTCAGGGTGTTAGCTAAGTCAATTTATTTTATTACATTATTATGTTAGGTAAAATATATACTGTATACGTTTATTTGGTAATCCCAAAATATATATATATTTTTGGGAGACTGGAGGCAGCCATTTTATTGAAGCCCGAGCCCCTGAGCAGCAATAAATCTTAAAGTGGAACTAAATCCATCAATTTAACGGTTTAACCGGGCCATAGTCGATAAAACAGCTACAGCACGATAGGATAATTGTGGGAGGAATTCCCGGGTGCGTGCGATTCCAGAATCGCACGCACCCGGGAATATCTGTGACTGGCTCATCCATCCACAGCTCATCCATCTCCGGCTCATCCATTCATGGCTCATCCATCCCCATCCATGGCTCATCCATCCACGCTCATCTATCCCCACCCATGGCTCATCCATCCCCACCCATGGCTCATCCATCCCCATCCTCACTCATCCATCCCCTTCCATGGCTCATTCATGCTCATCCATCCCCACCTGCAGCTCATCCATACCATCCACACTCATCCTTCCACAGCTCATCCACCCCCACCCCCAGCTCATCCATTCCATCCACGGCTCAACCATCCCCACCCACAGCTCATCCATCCCCACCCAGGGCTCATTCATGCTCATCCATGGCTCATATATGCCTCATTTTTGCTAATCCATGCCACCTCAGTGCTCATCCGTGCCACATCAGTTCTCATCCGTGCCACATCAGTATTCATCCATGCCACATCAGAATTAATCTGTGCCACATCCATGCCACATCAGTATTAATCTGTGCCACATCCATGCCACATCACTTCTCATCCATGCCACATGTGCACACCCATGCGCCAGACATATTCATGACAGTTGGACCTCTGTATGTGGCAGGCTGTGTAAAAGTCTCACACATGTGGTATCGCCATACTTAGGAGGCGCAGCAAAATATACTTTGGGGTGTCATTTTTTTCTATGTACATGCTGTGTGCCAGAAATATTGTATAAATTGGCAACTTTGTGTAAAAAAAAAATGTGTTTTCATTTTCTTTCCACTTTTTCTAAAAACTTTGGAACACATTTACATTGGGGTGTTTAATTTCCAAAATGGGGTTATTTTTTTGGGTGTTTCCATTGTCCTGGTGCTCCAGGACTTTCAAAATGTAATCAAAAAATGGATCAAAGTAATGAAGGATCGGTCGGTGGATTGCAGGAGGAATAAAAGTAAGGAAGGATTGGTTGATCAATTGCAGGACGGATTGGTAGGTCGATCGCAGGAAGTATGAGTTGGTTGATCGCTGAAAGGGTCAAAGGAAAGAAGGATTGTTCGATTGATCAAAGGATCGGCCAGTCACAGGAAGGAACGGTTGGTCCATTGCAAGAAGGATCAGTCAGTTGATCGCAAGAAGTATCATTTGGTTGATTGCAGGAAGGAACAAAGTAATTAAGGATCAGTTGATTGATTGCAGGAAGGATCGGTCAGTAGAACACAGGAAGGATTGGTCGATTGCAGGAAGGATCAGTTGATCTCTGGAAGTATTGGTCGATCACCAGATGGATTGGTCAGTCGATCGCAGAAAGGATCGGTGGATTGCAGGAAGGATCCGTTGGTCAGTCGCAGGAAGGACCGGTCGATTACAAGAAGGATCAGTCAGTCAATTACAGGAAGAATGGGCTGGTCAATCTCAGAAAGGACCGGTTGGTGGCAGGAAGGATCAGTTGGTCGACCACAGGAAGGATCAAATGAAAGAAGGATCATCCAAATCAATTGAAGGATCGTCGATTGCAGGATGGATCAGTCGATTGATTGCAGGAAGGATCAAAGTAAGGAAGGATCAGTTGATCAATTGCAGGAAAGATTGCTTGATTGACCGCAGGAGGAATTCATCGATCGCAGGAAAGATCAGTTGATTGATCACAGGAAGGATAGGTAAATTGAGCGCAGGAAGGATCAAAGCAAGTAGGGATCGGTTGATCGACTGCAGGAATGATCACTTGGCCAATTGTTCATGCCTTGTGAATACAATAAAGGTGATAAAAACACAGTTAAAGAGACGGTGTGAAAAGTTTTAAATAAAATAAATAAAAAATTGTTAAGCGCCCCTCCCCCAATGCTTATGTGTGGATGTGAACACATACGTAAGTTCTGTGCGCCTTTCCAAAAAAAAGATTGTGTTTGAAAAACCTCTGCGCAAATATCGAGTGACATAAAAAAAATACAACACCAACCAATTTATTCTCTAGGGCCTCCGCTTACAAATCAATGTTTGGAGGTTCTAATGAGCAGTTTGACGAGAACAGTGCTTGTAGGAAATCTTCCAGCATGGCACACCTGAGAGATGATTGGCTCCACCTGACAGGAAGTACAATCATCAACTGAGACGTTAAACCCCTCCCCTCCTCCCTCACACCAACCAGAAAAACCCTTCTGACTTTAGATCTTTCTTGTGATTGGCTTCCGGCTCAGAAGAAGAGTCTTGATCACTTTTTCGGAAGAACCCTTCTCTGAGGATTTCTCTCTCAAGAACCATGCCGTCTAAAGAAACCTGAGTCAGGGTGGTGTACTGTGGCCCCTGTAGGCGCAGGTCCCATGTGACCGGAAGCCGATGTGGAGGAGATACTAACACCTCTTTAGAGTCCCAAACCAGACCCATCTCGGCCACCACTAAGAGAAGACTGCGTTGAGTGGCTTAGTTCATGTCCACCCCTCCAGACCGCTGTTTCTGAAAGAGAAAAATAACGTTCCAACTTTCTGTTCTTTCTGCAGGCAAATAGGACAATTTCAAGGGTACCAAAAAAAACCTCACTGTTTAACTCCCACTCAGCTCATGGATGGGTTGCCAGCTGAAAAATTCTGCCTCTACGCTGGTGGATCCCTTTATATGGACAGCTGATCTGGAGAGCAGTCTGAATTCATCCTACCCTAGGAGCTCCAGGGTCAGACTTAAAGTGTTTGTTAAGCCACTTGTATAAAAAGTTCCCATCTGCTCTGTATTATAACAAGAAGTTGCCCTGTGTCTGTGTTATAACATATATATGCTTCTCCGTATAGATAACACATCTTCTTACTATACTTCTCTGTATAGATAACACACCTTCTTACTATACTTCTCTGTATAGATAACACGCCTTCTTACTATACTTCTCTGTATAGATAACACGCCTTCTTACTATACTTCTCTGTATAGTTAACACGCCTTCTTACTATACTTCTCTGTATAGATAACACACCTTCTTACTATACTTCTCTGTATAGATAACACACCTTCTTACTATACTTCTCTGTATAGATAACACACCTTCTTACTATACTTCTCTGTATAGATAACACGCCTTCTTACTAGGATCAGTTGTTGTTTTTCTGTTTTTCTCTCTCAGCTCAGAGCTCCTGAGGGTGGGGCTTAGCACTGTTGCTGACGTCAGCTGGAGAGTGAGAGCCATGTTGTCTAAATAGATAATAATATTTCTGATATAAAACACAGGGAACTTCTTCTAATACAGAGGAGATGGGAGCTTTTAGAGTTAATTATGAGAGCAGAGAGGAGAAGCTATGAGAGGAAGAGGGAGGGAAGGAAGGGGTAGTTGAAGACAGGAATGCAGGACAACAGGAGAGCTGGGAGTGACATAGCCTGCATAGACCACAGAGCTCTCAAGATAAGCAATATACAGGGGGAGTCAGTGCACAGGAGGAAATAATGACCTGGCATTATCAAACAGATATTCTGGGGGATTCAGACAGATAATTTAAAAAGCAAAATCACCATGCTGCTAATTGCACATTAAAGAGACAGCAGCAGCATTTTGTTTGGGGGTTAATAAACGCTTTAAGAGGCTTCGGGACCTGGTGCCTCCCTAGTTTATGTACGCTACCATTGTAGCATTGTCTGAGGGCATCTGGACTTCTTTTCCATGAATCCTGCTCTTGAATGCCCCTAGGCCCTGCCTTATGGCCAGGAGTTCGCTACAATTGGAAGAGGCTGCCCCCTGAAACAAACTCCATGGCCCCTGGGCCCATAGGATCTCCAGATGGGCACCCATCCCCATGAATTTTCTTCGTTGGTTACCCTGACCAGGTCCCACTGTGCCCAGGGTTGCTCTAATGCCAGCCTCCCTGGGTTGAGCCACCATTTAAAGGCAACACTCACCTTCCCTGGGAGGGACACCTTCTAATCTAGGGATTCTCTCCTATTGTCCCAGAAGGAGAGCAGGAAGAACCGGTGCTCCATGGAGTAGATCTGTGCCCACATCACAGTCAGTATACATGCTACCATTAAACTGAGCACTCTCATGATGTGCCTCCTAGAGCATTCCACAAGGCTAATAAGTGCAACAACTTCTCCTGAAACCATCTCGATATTTCCTGGGGCAGAGCAGCATCTGGATCCTGGAGACCACCTGTGCATTCTCACACAGCTGAGGTGTCTCAATTGACATCAATGGGACTGCCTGCATGGGGATGTACAGAACACTTGTGTACACACAGGGAATGGACCCCCCATGTACAAGGGGCCTAAGAGATTCAATCAGCTTGTCCCCCATTCCACCAGACTCCTAGAACTGAAAGATTACATGTTTGGGGGGGGATGTGTTGTAGAAGAACCCAGACCACGGCGGTGAAAATATAATCCAACTTTATTAATCATATCTATGTGACACTTTAACAACAGAAAAAAAAAGATCAACTGTTTACATTTCAAGGTTATATTTATACAATTTATATCATCTATGCTTCAAAACTGATTAACATATGACACGCCCCTTATTAATACCAGCCACGCCCACTTATGTAACCCCCTAATCATCCAAATCCCTGTAAATTCCCAGAAGACACTTTAATCTTTTATCCATAAGAAGCTGATTGGGTCCAAGATAACCCAGAGCCCCTCCTGCTCATCCCCACCCAACAAGTCCATGTCCCCATCTACAAGGTTAGAGGACCTGAAGGAGAACAAGACCATGACCACCAGGACCATCGCCTGACTGAAGCCGCGCTCACATCTCTTTCTAATGCTGCTTTTATGGTCTCCTCAGATACAGGTTTGGCAGATGGACATTAGTGGAACCCTTTCACTGCGGCCAATGGAAGGATTACATCAGCAGCAGCACAGCTTATAGCTATAGAGCCAGGGAGATTGTTTATATTTGTTACTCCAACTGTCAGCTTTCTGGAGGAAGCGATCACTGAAGGTACCCCCTCCCCCCACCATGTATACCGGGCTCAGCTCAACTCCTGCAAGCACAAGAGAGACATGGTGGGGGTCAGCAGAGAGATCAACAAACATCCAATCTCTGATCTCCCCTTCAGTGAAAGAACATGGAAGGAGAGAGATTGGCATTTCCGGGTTCAGCGCTGTCATTCCCCGTTTGTTGTGGCTGGGGAAGGAGCTGATAGGCCCATGATCTGCACTTGGCCATCTTTTTGTTGGAGTACAGAGGTGACATTAGGAGTCTAATAGAACTGTAATATCTATTTAACCACTTCACCCCCAGAAGGATTTCCAGCTTTAGGACCGGAGCCCTGCAATTCGGCGCTGCGCCGCTTTAACTGACAATTGCGCGGTCGTGCGACGTTGTACCCAAACAAAATT
The DNA here is from genome assembly GCA_018402905.1 of Glandirana rugosa. Taxonomy (NCBI): domain Eukaryota; kingdom Metazoa; phylum Chordata; class Amphibia; order Anura; family Ranidae; genus Glandirana; species Glandirana rugosa. Next base: position 10,175 of record BLSH010488764.1, on the reverse strand, counting down.
TGCGTCCTTTTTTTCCCACAAACAGAGCTTTCTTTTGGTGGTATTTGATCACCGCTGCGTGATTTTTGATCGCCGCTATAAACAAAAGAAGAGCGACAATTTTGCAAAAAAACCCAAATTTCTTACTTTTTCCTAAAATACAAATCCAAAAAAAAAATATAAAAAAACATTTTTTTTCATCATTTTTGGCCGATTTATATTCTTCCTCATATTTGCGATAAAAAAAAATTGCAATCGGCGTTTATTGATTGGTTTGCGCAAAAGTGGTCGCGTTTACGGATGATGAGAATTCATTTTTGGGGTTTTTAATTTTCTTTTATTTTTTACTAAAAATGGCGGCGATCTGCAATTTTTTGCGGTACTGCGATATTTCAGCGGACATGTCGGAACGTTTTGACACTTTTTTGGGACCATTGGCATTTATACAGCGATCAGTGCTATAAAAATGCACTGATTACTGTGTAAATGCCATTGGCAGTGAAGGGGTTAACCTGCAGGGGGCGCTCTAAGGGTTAACTATGTTCCCTGGGCGTGTTCTAACTGTGGGGGGGGACTGCCTAGCTGGGGAAGGGAAGTGGTCACAGCCTTCATGTACAGGAAGGCTGTGATCACAGCCCTTCCCCCTCACACAGAGCGGAGGTCCGTGTTTACATACACGGACCTCCGCTCATTCGCTCCGGGGGGGGCATCACGGGTGGCCGGCGGCAATCGAAGCCGCCGCACCCACTCCCTGGCCCCCCCTGGACACAGTGAGCGCGCGGGCGCGCCTCCGGCGGCGCGCGCACGCTCACTATACACGTTCCCGCAGCCGCCGTCGTATGACGGCGATTTGCGGGAACGAGCCACTTTGCCGCCGTCAGATGCAGATCGGCGGTCGGCAAGTGGTTAAAGAGGACCTGTGATCAGCAATATGCTATCATATCATAAGCTATCAATCCCCTATGTGATAGAAATAAAGTTGAGTGAAAAAAGTTAAAAAATTTAAGTAACACGCTGTAAATAAAAAAACAAAACACATTCCCAGGTCCCATGCATATACAAACCCCAGTGCTGGGTGCGTTATGTAGGAAAACAACGATCACCGTACACATTTTACAGATCACTGCACTCACCAGAGGGAAGAGGAAGAACTCTGGGACATCATTCATGGAGAACGTTATAAACTGATGACCTGGAGAGGCTTTTAAAATGGGCAATTTTTGGTACTGAAGTTTGTCACCGTTTCACAAGTCCATACAATTTATAAAACTTGACATGTTTGGTATCTATATACAAGACACACACCTCATATTTTATATTCCACCAAAGAAATTGGGTAATATATTGTGTTTCTGTGACCTGAAATTATCTTTACTATTTTTTTTACAGAAAATATGCATTTGATAAACAGCTGCACTAATATTCTGTGACACAAAATGGCAACAGCCAGAATTTATTCAACGGGTTCTCTGCTTTCAGAGAATAAATGAAAATGTTTGGGGGATTTAAATAATCTTCACACCTAAAAATGTGAATTTATCCATGTGAATAAAAAAGGAAAATCAACTCTGTCAGTGAAAAAACAGCAATGTATACAATTATTATGAAAACTATAGTAGCAACTAATTCCCTACGAAGCAAAGCCACCATATTACTCAACCAAGTTCCAACTAAACCCATCCAAGAAAATGGACCCCACTTCCTCCCACCCAGGTGTCTGCTGGATCTCCTTTACCTTGTGTAGATCTCCCCTTCTGAGATCCTCAGGATATAAAATAAATGTACATCATTCTCTATGGGACACCGGTTTGTAGACTCCACCTTGAGCTTCCGAGAGATGCAGTTCTGTGACACCACCTTAGGTGATGGAGACCCTTCTGCTGTCAGCTCTGCTATAACATCAATGGTCTCATTGGTTATCTGATCCATGACTCCAGTACACGGCTTCATCTTACTTATCTTAGATGACTTAGATTCCCCATCCCATCTATGAAGGACTCATTGCATAAATCATCTCCACTCCAGAGAAAATGTTTCTTCTCACTGGAAGGCCAGGGAAGTATTGGGAGAAATTGAGGCTTCCCCTTACAGATATGGGGGGGGGGGGGACATAACCTAAAGTACAGCTATGGGTGGGAATGAAGGGAAGACATTTTAGGGTGCTCTTTCCACACAAGAAGGAAATGTTATCTGGAAGGACTAGGAATCCATTGGACCAATGGGGATTAAACATTCTGCAATTACATTGAGAAACCATGAAATGTTACTGGCCTGTGATTGGCTCTCCTATTATTAGTGAAGTGAGACTCCCCTTGTCGGAGTCATTAATGGAATTTAAGAAACCATGTGAAGTGTTTCCTCCAAATGCAAAAAGGTGACCCCCCCTGGGTAGGCACCCCTCCTAATATGAGTTTGTAGTCCCTGCTACTACAGGAAACATGCGGGCAATCATTTACACCTTTTACAGCAGGACAGTAAATATCAGAAGACAATTCAAACATAAGACCAACAGCAGGAAGTCTGCTAACTTAATGTGTAATGCAATCTGTCATCAGCATTCCCAGAGTTCCCTCCACAACATCGTTTTATCACCGGTTATCCTGTCTGTAGATCTGTTATTTTCCCACCTTCTGTAACAGGATGACAACCCTCATCATTCTGCAGGAACATTACACAGCAGGGTTATCACCCTGTACAGCACAGGTGTCAAACTGACAGCCCTCCAGCTGTTGAGAAACTACAAGTTCCATGAGGCATTACAAGGCTGGCAGCTACAAGGAGGACGTCCTCAGGCATGATGGGACTTGTAGTTCCACAACAGCTGGTGGGCCACCAGTTTGAAACCCCTGCTGTACAGGGGAATCTTAGATAGCTTATAAGACACACAAGTAAACCCCAACTTCAGCTAATGCATCTAAAACAGTTACAGCAATGGCTTAAACCACCATATGAATGAAAACTGACAGTTGTAAGCACCCCCGGCAGTGTTATATGGCATTTCCCAATCCCTCCAACTGCCATGTTTGCTAAATAGTGTGGCCTTTTAAAGGAAGTGGAAAAAAACAGATCTACTGGGCTGGTCAACAGGTAATAAAATTGCCACAAGGGGAAAAACAAAAACTTCTATGGCAATGACAGATTGCACCATTCATGTAATTATTGTTTTTCACCATAATTACACTTTATTGCCAACGTCATAACATTTCCAGGGATAAGAAGTGTTCTTTGCAAACTTTACCCCAAAAAGAGATCTATCCATTCAGAGTCATTAAAGTGAACCCAATTCAGAGACACTTCAGTCTCCCAGGAGTGGTAGGAAGATGACGGCACCCTCAGCACTTTGTAAGCTCAGATCTCTTGCAGTTGTGCTGTGTAAATAGTCAATGGAGAGGATTTATAGCTGGACAGAGGAAGAGGATAGGAAGGATATCTGATCTTCACCTGATGGAACTCCTGAGACTTTCAGCAGCACCGGGTGAAACACAAGTGGCCAGCTGGGATTAAGTAGTACTGTTGAATACATCCCATAAACAGCAGCAGCTCAGTATTGGAAGGCCTACAGCAGCTTATGAAGTTGCTTTCTCACCAAAAAGAGACTTCTTCATGGCTAATCGCTCAGCTACAGACCTGCCTGCAAAGTTGTCATCCATGAGAGGAGATGAAACATGGAAAGAAGGCATTGATCATGGGAGGGGAGGTGGAACGTGTAATTGGGGGTTAGGAGAAGGTGGACTTAGCTGAAGCCCTCAAGCCTAGCTTATGGTGTATCAGTAGTCAGAAGAAACTAGAATGGACTCTCCCAATGAGGCTTTGCAGTGGTCATGTATTAGCTCAGAATCTGTCAATGAAGAAAACACAGCCCAGATAGTGAATGATGAAAATACATTACTTGTTCAGTCAAAGCTCCATAAAAAAGAAACATATGAGAATATTGAAGAAAACAGTTCAGTCATTGATGCTTATCTGAAAATTCACAGGTCTTCTAGGTGTGTCACTAAAGTCAGTGTATCCCATCATTATATTCCAGTTTGCTCACAGATTTTAGTTTGTTTTTTACTAAAGTAGCATTCTATCTTTTCACTTCTTTCCTAGCTTGTGTTTTTGACATTGGGGCTATGAAATGAATGGGTCACCCACAACTCTTTTAATATTACCCCTTCTTTCATAGTTTCCTTTCAATAGCTTCTCTCCAGTGTGAACCCTCTGGTGACTGATAAGATTGGACTTCCCTATAAAAGCTTTGCCACATTCAGAACACTGATATGGCTTCACTCCAGTGTGAACCCTCTGGTGACTGATAAGGTTGGACTTCTCTATAAAAGCTTTGCCACATTCAGAACATTGATATGGCTTTTCTCCAGTGTGAATCTTCTGGTGACTGATAAGACTTGACTTATTTATAAAAGCTTTGCCACATTTAGAACATTGATATGGCTTCTCTCCAGTGTGAATCCGTTGGTGTATGTTAAGGCCTTCCTTGGTTGTTAAAGCTTTGCCACATTCGGAACACTGATATGACTTCTCCCCAGTGTGAATCATCTGGTGACTGATAAAATGTGACCTTTGTGTAAACATTTTGCCACATTCAGAACACTGATATGGCTTCTCTCCAGTGTGGACCCTCTGGTGTCTGTTAAGGTGTGTCTTGGTTGTAAAAGCTTTGCCACATTCAGAACACTGATATGGCTTCTCTCCAGTGTGGACCCTCTGGTGTGTGATAAGGTTTCTCTTGGTTGTAAAAGATTTGCCACATTCAGAACATGGATATGGCTTCTCTCCAGTGTGAATCCTCTGGTGACGGATAAGATTTGACTTTTGTGTAATCATTTTACCACATTCAGAACACTGATATGGCTTCTCCCCAGTCCGATTCCTCTGGTGTCTGATAAGATCTGCCTTCTGTTTAAAGGCAGAACAATGAAAAGGTCTCTCTCCATTGTGAACCCTCTGCTGTATGATATGTTTTGTCTCCATTGTAAAACCTTTGTCACGTTCCAAGCAAGAAATATCTTCTGAAATGACTCCTCTTATGTATCCATGGGTTGGAATTTGCTGTAAAGCCATTGTCTCTTCCAGAACACTAAAATGACTTCTCTCCTGTTGTCCTCTGAGGGTGGATCAATGCTGAAGAGGATCCAAAATATTTATGACGTTTAGAACATGGATAGGTCTTGTTTCCTGTGTGGCTTCTCCAGTGAACTGCAATAAAGACTTTCAGTCACTTTCAGTCGTTTTATTGATGAAGACCAGCATGACCCGAAACTTGGTTCCTCAATCCACCTGTACAGATAATAAATAGAGGTCAGAATTCTGTAAAAAGGGTTCAATAAAGTTGCTTCCTTTTTTAACACTTATTATTTATTGCTTCCCACCCAGCTTATTGTAATATGAGGGCCAAGCAGGAGCCTTATTGTTATGGGAGGAGGTCATATGAATGTATCTCGCACGGCCCCTAGGGCCAAGCCCTGGTGCACCGGACATAGCAGATGACTGATTGGTGTACCGGCCTTCTGCTGGTACCATGTGGTCATTGTGGCAAATCACAGCAGATCACATGACAATTGTAAAAAATGAGAAGGCAGGGGAAAGAAAAAGAAGCACCAAGCAGCTCCTAGTGCAGCATTGTTTTAATGATAAAAAAGGGCAAAGTTAAAACCGATATAAATGCACTCACATGGTGCTAAATTAGTAGAGGATCATCTGGTGTAGCAGTGAAGGGGAACCCGCTGACAGGTCCTTCCTTGTGAGTCCAGAACCCCGTATGTCAGCCCTGTGGATCCACAACAGCTGAAACCTCAGTGGAAGTCGGGAGGATGCCGGTCGGGTCTTTCAGCTTGAGGATGTTATGGAGCCGTCATCCTGGATGATGCCTGCTACTGTGTTTGGATAATCAGAACGCATTTCAGAGGCATCCAGGTCATCCAGACAGCTCCATAACACTCTCATGCTGAAAGACCCGACCGGCGTCCTGCCGACTTCTACCGAGGTTTCAGCTGTTGTGGATCCACAGGGCTGGCATAGGGGATTCTGGACTCACAGCATAGGACCCGTCAGCGGGTTCCCCTTCACTGCTACACCAGATGAGCCTCTACTAATTTAGCACCATGTAAGTGCATTTATATTGGTTTTAGCTCTGTACTTTTTTATCATTAAAATGATGCTGCACTAGGAGCTGCTTGGCACTTCTCTTTCTTTGCTCTTGTTTTGTACGGCTCTCGGGTTCCCAGCCCCCATCCTGAAGCAGCCTCATCTCCAACAACAGCACATTTACAGAGACTTCCCTATATGGGTTAACCCTTTACACTATCTGCTAGGACAGTGGTTATCAACTCCCGTCCTCGGGACCCACTAACAGGCCAGGTTTGCAGGATAACTGAAATGCATCGCAGGTGATATCATTTGCTGCTCAGTGATTGACATATTCTAGTCTGCATCTCCCCAAGGTAAAACTTAAAATCTGGCCTGTTGATGGGTCCTGAGTAGAGTTGAGCGAACTTCTAGAAGTCCGGGTTCTGCTGGTTCGGCCGAACTTCGGGACAAAGTCCGGGTTCGGGTCCGGGCAGAACCCGAAATTTGTCCCGGACCCTGAACCCCATTGAAATTTTTTAGGCACAAAAATGGCTGTAAAATAGTCCTGGAAAGTCCTAGAGGTCTGCAAAAGGAGGGCAATTGGGGTAAGGGTGGGACAAGTGACCTACAAAGAAATGGGGACAGGGAAATAACTTTAAATATTTTTAAAAAAATAAAAACATAAAAAAGCAAAAATGGAGGTGAATGTGGATGAAAAGTATTAATTAACGGTAGAGGCCATATAACTGTTCTAAAATCATCTTCAAACTGTGTCAAAAAAGTATAAATAAGCCGGGAGAACCCATATCACTGTTCTGCAAACAGTGATATGGGTCCAAACCAGACCCTTATCCAAGCACCCCCCCTCCTGAACCTTACCAGGCTACATGCCCTCAACATGGGGAGTATGGGTGCTGAGGGGGGGCTCTGTTATAACGAACAGCGGGCAGACGGTGCGAGTCATCCCATGGAGGAGTAGCAGTGCTTGCCATCTGCGTGCAATGCATTATTGGGCGCTCCGTGGCAGCGAAGTCGCTGAGGACGCCCCATAATGTTCTAAATTATGTTCAACTCGAACCGCAGGCCCATCCCTGCTCAGCATCACAGGACACAGTATACAGCCCAGTATCACAGGACACAGTATACAGCTCAGCATCACAGGACACAGTATACAGCTCAGCATCACAGGACACAGTATACAGCTCAGCATCACAGGACACAGTATACAGCTCAGCATCACAGGACACCATATATAGCTCAGCATCACAGGACACAGTATACAGCTCAGCATCACAGGACACAGTATACAGCTCAGCATCACAGGACACAGTATACAGCTCAGCATCACAGGACTCACTACGACTCGACATATGACTCAGGACACTACGACTCGACATATGACACAGGAC
>BLSH010488762.1:36718-56013 GCA_018402905.1 Glandirana rugosa | reverse complement strand
AAAAAAAATAAAAACCCCAGAAATGAATTCTCATCATCCGTAAACGTGGCCACTTTTGCGCAAACCAATCAATAAACGCCGATTGTGATTTTTTTTTATCGCAAATATGAGGAAGAATATAAATCGGCCAAAAACGGTGAAAAAAAATGTTTTTTTATATTTTTTTTTGGATTTGAATTTTAGCAAAAAGTAAGAAATTTGGGTTTTTTTGCAAAATGGTCGCTCTTCTTTTGTTTATAGCGGCGATCAGAAATGACGCAGAGGCAATCAAATACCACCAAAAGAAAGCTCTATTTGTGGGGAAAAAAGGACGCAAATTTTGTTTGGGTGCAACGTCGCACGACCGCGCAATTGTCCGTTAAAGCGACGCAGTGCCGAATCGCAAAAAGTGCTCTGGTCCTAAAGCTGCAAAACCTTCCGGGGCTGAAGTGGTTAAAATCCATTCCAGACATTTGAAGGTGGAGACTCCACGCTGTTTTTCTTACTTTTTATTTTCAATAGCCAGGTGCAACCGCAAGTCAATTTAAATGTGATTTGTTCTTTTAGAAATGTCATTATTGCTGCAGCAGGTTCTATACATGCTTCAGATGCACCACTTTACAAGCAGAGGAAGAGGAACCCCCAGGCACGATATTTAAAGACATTTTTTCATTTTTATTGTTGTACATTAACCACTTCACCCCGGAAGGATTTCACACTTTAGGACTAGAGTTGAGCAAACTTCTAGAAGTTCGGGTTCTGCTGGTTCGGCCGAACTTCGGGACAAAGTCTGAGTTCGGGTCCGGACAGAACCCGAACTTTGCCCCAGACCCCGAACCTCATTGAAATCAATGGGGACCCAAACTTTTAGGCACAAAAATGGCTGTAAAGAAGTCCTGGAAAGTCCCAGAGGTCTGCAAAAGGAAGGAAAATGGGGGTAAGGGTCGAACAAGTGCCCTACAAAGAAATGGGGACAGGGAAATAACTAAAAGCATTAAAAAAAAAATCACATAAAAAAATCAAAAATGGAGGTGGATGTGGACCATCTTCAAACTGTGCTTGAAAAGTATTAATTAACGGTAGAACCCATATCACTGTTCTACAATCATCTGGAAACTGTGTGTTAAACTGAAACTAAAACTGGGAGAACCCATATCACTGTTCTACAATCATCTGGAAACTGTGTGTTAAACTGAAACTAAAACTGGGAGAACCCATATCACTGTTCTACAATCATCTGGAAACTGTGTGTTAAACTTAAACTAAAACCGGGAGAACCCATATCACTGTTCTAAAATCATCTGGAAACTGTGTGTGAAACTATAGCAGAGCGAACCCATATCCCTGTTCTTCTCTCTGCTATATTTTCACACACAGTTTTTAGATGATTTTAGAACAGGGATATGGCTTTTCTCTGATATATTTTCACACACAATTTTTAGATGATTTTAGAACAGTGATATGGGTTCTCCCGGTTTTAGTTTAAGTTTAACACACAGTTTCCAGATGATTGTAGAACAGTGATATGGGTTCTCCCGGCTAATTTATACTTTTTTCACACAGTTTGAAGATGATTTTAGAACAGTGATATGGCTTCTACCGTTAATTAATACTTTTCACACACATTTTGAAGATGGTCCACATTCACCTCCATTTTTGATTTTTTTATGTGATTTTTTTTTTTAAATGCTTTTAGTTATTTCCCTGTCCCCATTTCTTTGTAGGGCACTTGTTCCACCCTTACCCCCATTTTCCTTCCTTTTGCAGACCTCTAGGACTTTCCAGGACTTTTTTACAGCAATTTTCAGAACTTTTAGTAAAATTACCAGAACCCCGGACCCGAACCCAGACTTTTTTTTGAAAAGTCCGGGTTCAGGTCCGGGTCCCGGACACCCAAAAGTTCGGTACGGACCCAAACTTTACAGTCCGGGTTCGCTCAACACTACTTAGGACCAGATCACTTTGCAATTCGAAACTGCGTTGCTTTAACAGACAATTGCGCAGTCGTGCGACGTTGTACCCAAACGAAATTTGTGTCCTTTTTTCCCCACAGAGTCTTCTTTTGTTGGTATTTGATCCCCTCTGCGTCATTTCTGACCGCCGCTATAAACAAAAAAAGATCGACAATTTTGCAAAAAAAAACTATTTTTCTTACTTTTTGCTAAAATCCAAAAAAAATATTTATAAAAAAAAAATGTTCTCATCGGTTTTGGCCGATTTATATTCTTCCTCCATATTTTTGGTAAAAAAAAATCGCAGTCTGCGTTTATTGATTGGTTTGCGCAAAAGTTGCCGCATTTACGTATAATGAGAATTCATTTCTGGGGTTTTTCTTTTTTTAATTTTTTTTACTAGTAATGGCGTGATCTGCGATTTTTAGTGATACTGTGATATTGCGACAGACATGTCGGACCATTTTGACACTTTTTTGGGACCATTGGTGTTTATACAGTGATCATTGCTATAAAAATGCAGTGATTACTGTGTAAATGCCATCGGCAATGAAGGGGTTAACCTGGAGGGGGCGCTCTAAGGGTTAACTGTGTTCTCTGTGTGTTCTAACTGTATGGGGGCTGGGCTGGCAGGGGGAGGGGAGTGATCACGGCTTCCATATACAGGAAACGTGTGATCACATCCCTTCCCCCTCTGTCAGAACGGAGATCCATGTTTTCATACATGGATCTCCGTTCTATCAGTGTGGGGTCCATCGCAGATAGCGGTGGGGATCAAATCTGCCCTACCCACTCCCTGGCCCCCTCGGAACACAGTGAGCAAGCTCGCTCGCCTCCGGCGGCGTGCGTTAACAATACTCGTTATCGCGGCCGCCATCAGGTGACGTTGTTTCGCGATAACGAGCCACTTTGCCGTTGTCATGCTGCGGTGGGCGGTCAGCAAGTGGTTAAATATCATTAAAATCACTGCTCCTGAAAAAAACGATTGTTTCAAAAAATTTTTTTTCAATTAATACATGTCCCTCAGGGCAGTTCCCAGACCCCCATACCCCTTGTATGGTCACTTACTTGTGTATAAGCCTTCAAAATGGGCACTCTTGATTTTTCCAGTTTGGCTCCCATAGACTTCAATGGGGCTCTCTGTTCGGGTTTGAACTTTTCCCGTTTGGGAGTTCTGCTGTGATCTGAACAGAGGGTCATTTGGCTCAACTCTAATGCAGAGTTCCAAATCACTCAGGGAGGATATAAGAGCTTTCATCAGTTGCTGAAGGAAGGCATAAAGATCCAAAGAGGGGATAAGCTTGGAAATGGCCCGGAATGTTATATTGTTCCGCCGCTAGTGGTCTTCCAGATCGGCTAGTTTAAGCTGCAAGCAGTGTATTTCAGCATTTTGATCTGCATACCCCTCAACCAGGTCATTGTGTGCTGTATAGAGCTCACTCATTTTGTGTTCAATGTGATGGATGATTTCAGAATGGACTTTCATTGTCACTAAGATTGGAGATCATGGCTGGCATATCCCCATGGAGAGCGTGCCTGAGGGAAAGTAGCGTGTTCTTCATTGTATGCTCAGTAGCTGGGAACTGCTCTATGGATTTCTCTGCTTGTGTGCTTTGTGAGACACAGTGAGTGTCCATAGGGTATGAGGGCAGCAGCTGTGAGCTTTCCTCCCTCCTCTGCCTGCTTTTAGCTGGGCTGCATGTGGTGGGGGTAAGGGGGTGGGGGATTTCACCCCCAAGTGCAGCAAAGGCTCTACCTGCATTGAATGTCCCGAGGCGGCCGCTCCGCACTAAGCCTTGCTATAATTCAGAGCTACGGTGCCATTTTGGGAGGCGTGTCCTTTTGCCTGGTAAAAATCTGTGAGCCACTCAGTGGCTTCAGAGGCTTTCTGCATTTGAACATCACACTGGAGAGTCAGGAGACATGGCGGGGGGAGCGTGCCGACCACCCACTGGGCTGTGAGACTCATATTGATCCCTCACTGCTTGGAACCACTGTGTGAGTCAAACAGATGAAGCAGGGGACTAAGTGGCCATCATGTACGCCGGCTGGACACCCCCCCCCCCCCGCGTCTTAACAACAGTTATTTTTTAAATGTTATATGTTTGGAAGAATATTTAAAGACGTGCAGTTATTGTCTTTTTATATAATGAAAAACTTGGGGGGTTCTTTTGTAAAATCGTGGTTAGCTTACGCGCCTCCATCATTGGAGCTCTCCCTACAAAGTTTTATATCTGTTAAAGTGGTTGTCCGAAGCTGATTTATCCTCCATGCTTTTGCTCATTTAACAGTGCAGTTAGAAAAACCACACACACAAAAGAGCAAAAGCATGGAGGATAAATCAGCTGGTCATTATAAAGGTGCAACCAATGTTAGAATCTACAAAATTGTACATATACAGTATATAAAGGTGCGTGCACCACTGTTGGATATAGTATAAAAATATGAAAACTTTTCTCATATCATATCATAAAACAGGATAAAGAACATGATTTAAAAATATATATATTTAGAAATTCGAAATAAAAAAACAATGGTGTGCTTGGTTTTAACGTAACTTTATTCTTTCATGAGTTATTTACAAGTTTCTGACCACTTATAAAATGTCAACGATAAAGTCAACACTCGTGTAATAAGTCCAGTGTTAGCAGCGCTTCCAGAGTAATATGGTAAATTGCAAAGTAAATAATGATATTAAATGTTCAGTGAAAAAGTGCCAGTGCCAGGAAAAATAAATTGCCCGCGCTGGAACCAAAACTTCTTAAATTATGTGAATAATCTTCAATCAGTGTCCTCCACCTCTGTTTACCACGTGCAAAAAGGTAAAAATTGGAGGCTCACCAGAAATATGGATACACAACGCCTTTGAGTATATCTGTGGGGAACTCAGCATAGGACCATCACACCCAGAGTGTATGCTTCCAATCCAACACTGCAGGAGCACTCAAGCCAGCTTGTGCATAATCGCAATTGCGATTGCGATTATGCACAAGCTGGCTTGAGTGCTCCTGCAGTGTTGGATTGGAAGCATACACTCTGGGTGTGATGGTCCTATGCTGAGTTCCCCACAGATATACTTTTGGTTCCAGCACGGGCAATTTATTTTTCCTGGCACTGGCAATTTTTCACTGAACATTTAATATCATTATTTACTTTGCAATTTACCATATTACTCTGGAAGCGCTGCTAACACTGGACTTATTACACGAGTGTTGACTTTATCTTTGATTTTTTATTTAAAGCAGCAGCTGTGTGATTATTTATTTAATATTTAATTCACAATTTATGTTTTATTATATATTGTATGTTTTTTTTGCACAATTGGATTCTTGCACGATTGTGTTCTAGCACCTGTAGCACGGGTTGTTACTTTTAGCGCGGTATTTGCATTTTATATAATACACTTAAATCAGTGCGATGTCGCACTTTGAATGACAATTACGCGGTCACGCAACACTGTACCCATATGACATTTTTATCATTTTGTTCACACAAATAGATCTTTTGGTTAATATTTAATCATTTAATATTTTATTTTGCTAAATAAACAAAAAAAAACATATTTTTCTTTGTTTCTGTTATAAAATTTTGCAAATAAACAACCTTTCTTCATAAATGTAGGTCAAAATGTATTCTGCTACATTTCTTTGGTGAAAATAGCACAAATCAGTGCACATTTTTAGTCTGTAGGAAAATTATAGAGTCCACAAAGTTTGGCATATTTAACTGAAAAGTGATCAGTCCTGATGTACTGACAGCTGATCTCATTCCATTAGGCCCAAAAATTTCAGGACAGTACAAATATCCCCCAAATGACCCTTTTTGGAGAGTAGACAGTCCAGGGTATTTAGTAAGAGGCATGACAAGTTTTGTGAAGTTGTAATATTTTGTCATAATTTTTGGTACAAGAAGAAATTATTATTATTTTTTTTACATACAGTCACCGGTGCAGTACAGCGTCATTCTATAACTGGTGTGGCGGTGATCAGTGACACTGACTGGTAACAGTATGGGGGAAAAAAAAATTCTACTTTTCTTTTTTTTTCTTTTTTTTCTTTAATTTATTTTAATTTTTTCAACACATTTATACTGAAAGAAAACAACTTTTACTAAATTAAACTATTCATTCAGTTTGTTTTGTTGTGATTGGCTTGAGATGGGCGGTGATTGGCCCTGTCTGTATCATGTGCTCACTGTGGCCAATAACAGCTAGCAACACAATTGTATACAATGGATGGCTTGACAGAAAGCGATACATTGTTTACAACTGTCATGTGACTTGCTGTGCTTGCCGGCACCATGTGACCATTGTAACCAATGGGCCGGTACAGTGATCAGTTATCGACTGTGTCCAATGACACAGCCGGGGACAGATTGAGCCACAGCACGGACCTACGGGCATGCGCAAGCTGCGTGACCGGGAGGAAGTCATATGATGTCCACCTAGAAGGTTGAGAGATTCCCTCTGGCATCCTCTTCCCATAGGCTGGGTGGGAACCAGTTACACAAATAATACTGGACATATTCCTTCTATATATAAGATATATTTAATAATTAATGTAAAAAATAGAAAGCAACTTTACTTGACCCTTTTACATAGAATTCTGACTTTATTTTTTTCTGTATAGGTGGATTGAGGAACCAAGTTTTTGGTTATGCTTGTCTTTAAACATATGACAAAGCCACATGAGAAAGGAGCCTTATGGGTGTCCCAAGTGATGGAAAGTCTTATTTGCAGTTCACTGGAGGATTCATGCAGGATTCAAGCCACATCAGTGTTCTAAAAGTTGTAATTGGTTTGGATCCTCTTCAACATTGATCCGGCCTCAGAGGACAAGACAAGTTGATTCAGTGTTTTGGAAGTGACAATAGCTTTACAGTAAAGCCCAACCCATATATATATATATAAGAAAATAAGTCATTTAAGAAATTATTTCTTATTTGGAATGTGACAAATGTTTATCATGAAGACAAAACGTATCAGACACCAGAAGGTTCACACTGGAGAGAAGCCATATCAGTGTTCTGAATGTGAAAAAAAGTTTTCATTCAAGAGCAAGCTTATCACACACCAGAGGATTCATACTGGAGAGAAGCCATATGAGTGTCCCGAATGTGACAAAACTTTTACACAGAAGAGTAATCTTAACTTACACATGTGCATTCATACTGGAGAGAAGCCATATCAGTGTTCTGAATGCGACAAAGCTTTTATAGCCAAGGGAGATCTTATAAAACATGAGAGGGTTCACACTGGAGAGAAACCTTTTCAGTGTTCTGAATGTGACAAAACTTTTACATTCAAAGGTAATCTTATCAAACACAAGATGATTCACACTGGAAATATGCTATATACATGTTCTGAATGTGACAAAGCTTTTACACACAAAAATAATCTTATCAAACACCAGGGGGTTCACACTGGAAATAAGCCCTATCAGTGTTCAGAATGTGACAAATCTTTTAGAGTCAAGTCAAGTCTTATCATACATCAGAAAAGTCACACTGGGGAGAAACCATATGAGTGTTCTGAATGTGACAAAGCTTTTACAACAAAGAGAGAGCTCATCACACATCAGAGGGTTCACACTGGAGAGAAGCCATATGAGTGTTCTGAATGTGGCAAAGTTTTCACACAAAAAGCAAACCTTTTCACACACAATATGATTCACATTGGAAAGAAGCTGTATCAATGTTCTGAATGTGATAAAGCTTTTACTGAGAAGAGAGGGCTTAAAAGACACCAGAAAATTCACATTGAAGATAAGCCATACGAGTGTTCTGAATGTGACAAAGCTTTTACAGAAAAAAGAAGACTTAAAAGACACCAGATGATTCACACTGGACAGAAGCCATATAAGTGTTCTGAATGTGACAGAGCTTATACAGACAAGAGAGTGCTTAAAAGACACCAGAAGATGCACATTTAAGAGAAGCCATATCAATGTTCTGAATGTGGCAAAGTATTTACACAGAAGCCAAACCTTATCACACACCAGAGGACATTGTGGAGAATTCATTTTAATGATCTGAATGTGACAATATGGCAAAGCTTTTACATTTAATGTGGGGCTAATAAAACACCAGAAGATTCACAAGCTTCAGCTGCAGTGTGGAAACTCTGGAAGAAGAGGGTATTAAAGGGGTAGCAGCTAAGCTGCAATGAAAGACTTCAGGGTGTCTCGTTAGTTTCACACCTCATGTCACAAGCTAGTGAAAAGGTATATTGCTATTTTGAAAAAACAAACTAAATAAGTGAGCAAACAGTAATGTAATGGGTGGATACTTTAGTATTTATGTCCATCAGGCACAATGTATAAAGTCCTAGACTAGCATCAATTAACTTTGTTTCCTCATAATCCTCATCTGTACCCTTCATATGGAGCTTTGACTGAACATGTAAAGCATTTGCATGATTCACCAACTGAGCTGTGTTCCCAAGTGTTTTTTCACTGCCTGATCCTGAGCTAATAAATGACCAACACTGCCTCAGTACCCAAGACTGGGTGCCAAACCTCTGAAGCCTCAGGGGGAGAATCCATTCCGGGTTCTGCTGACAATTGCTATATCCATCAATCATGAGAGCTCCAGCTAAGCCCGTCTTGTACATTCCCCCCCCTCCCCTCCCATGATCAATGCCTTCTTTCAGTGTTCCACCTCCTCTCATGGGTGACAGCTTTGCAGACAGGGACACCAACCATGCAGAAATCTCCATTCCATGAGAAAGCAACTTCTTAAACTGCCACAGGCCTTGCAACACCGAGCTGCTGCTGTTTTATGGGATGCATTCACCATTACCACCCAATCCCAGCTGGCTACTTGTGTTTTATTCAGTTCTGCTGAAAGTCTAAGGGATTCCATCAGGAGAAGATTGGATGTCCTTATTATCCAGTTTCTATGTCCATCTATTGGTCACCTCCATAGACCAATCATACAGCACAGCTACAATAGATCTGACCTTACAAAGTGCTGAGGGTGGGGTCATTCCTACAACTTCTACTGGGGGACTGGACTGAAAGTTCTCTGATTGGGGTTCTTTTTATTGACTGAATGGACAAATCTTTTTTTTTTGCTAGATTTTTTTTTTTTGTGAAGAACGCTGTTTGACCTTAGAAGCATTGTGTGATGTGAAGTATAACTATGGGCAAAATCAAAAATGACATAAATGGTGCAATCGGTCATTAACCAGTTTAGTCCCCGGGCCTTTCTCTCCCTAAACCGCTTGAATCCCAGAGCATTTTTTCATTTTTGGCAATGTCTCAGTTCTGCTCATTATATATTTAGCATTTGTAGTCGACCCAAATGTATTCTATAGCAACTGATTTTTAGGACTTTACCCCCCTGAGCTCCAGGAGGTTTTACCCCCTTTGTGGCCAGGTTGTTTTTGCTATTCAGCACTGCTCTGCTTTAACTGGTAATTGCTCGGTCATGCAACATTCTACCCAAATGAAATTTATATGATTTGTTTCACACAGAGTTTTCTTTCGGTCATATTTGGTCAATCATTTTTTTTGTTTTTTTTTGCACCACAAATGAAAAAAGACTGAATAAAAAAGACTTAATATTATTTTCTACTTTCTGTTATAAAACATCTCTGATAAAAAAATAAATTTCTTCATATATTTCGACCAAAGTGAATTCTGCTACGTCTTTGGTAAAAAATCCCAATAACTGTATATGAATTGGTTTGTGTGAAAGTTATATTATCTACAAACTATGGGATATATAATTGTAAATTGATCGGTTCTGATGAATTGATCGCCAATCTAATTTCTTGGGGCCTTTAAAATGCCAGGACGGTATAAATACCCCACAAATGACCCCTTTTTGGAAAGTAGACAGCCTGAGGTATTTAGTAAGAGGCATGGCGAGTTTTTGGAAGTTTAAATTTTTCATCACAATTTTTGGAAAATGCAGATATTAAATAGTTTAATTTTTTTTCCACAATTTTTTTTACATGCTGTCACCGGCGCAGTACAGCGTCATCATATGACTGATGTGGCAGTGATTATGGATCCTGACCGGTAACGATGTGTTAAGATTAAGTAAATATTTTTCAATTTTTAAAAATGTTAAACATTTTTTTTTTATTTTTAGGTTTTTTATTTTTTCACATTCTTTCATCAGAGTAGTTCAGTGACACTGTACTAATATAGGGGGAGGGGTGGGGGTTTGATCAGAGATTTTTTCTTATTTGACACTTTGTTTTGCTGTTACAGTGATGACCACAGAAACAGCGATGTTTTGCACTGTCATGAATGGGTTACAATCATAACTATTGTGTGCTATGATTGGCCCACAGCTATCACATGGTACATGGTGCTGTGATTGGCCCAGGTGCCAGCTGTCGGCCAATCACAGCATCACTACAGGAATTACGGCTATTTTAAATGGGATTCCTTCATAACAGCTTTGTTGGCTTTGTGATCATGTGATCGCATATCGATCCCGGGCCTGTCTTGTGGGCACAGTGGTCACTGTAGTGGTGCCCTCCACACCCCAGGGGGTACACCAGTGTGCATGAGCTAAGCAATGCAGGATACAGGCGATCCTTAGCCTGTAACTGTCGTCTGCCTGCAGTATATAAACTTCAGGCGGTTGGTAACGGGTTAATTTTAGAGGAAATTTAGATATATTTTTATTGGGAATACATTGGAAAAATGTTAATACGTTCCTATAATTTATTCCAAAGCAGCATTTATATAGTCTGTGCACCCCATGTATTAATCAGATCAGTTTTATTGAAACAAGTTTTTACATTTTACAAAGTAAAAACTTTGCATAGTAATTGTGCGGTGTACAACCACAGTAGGACAGAAAATCCGCTTGCCGACTGCCCTATAGCAGATTTACTGCTATAGGGTGGCTGTGCAGAATCACATATATATATATATACATCTCTCTCTCTCTCTCTCTCTCTCTCTCTCTCTCTCTCTCTCTCTATATATATATATATATATATATATATATATACATCTCTCTCTCTCTCTATATATATATATATATATGTGCTGATCAGTGGGTGCCAGTGAATGGATGTCCATTGGCACCCGCCGATCATTGGGGAAATACACAGAATGGAGATCCGCCTATGTAAACAAGGCAGAGTCCCGTCCTGACAGGGGGAAAGTAATGGATTTTCTTGTCCTGCTAAACCAAGGAGTAAAATCCATCACATCCCTTAGGAGAGGCAAAACACAGTGCACACACACACTGGTTAGGCCCAACTTTAACCCTTTGATCTCCTGGTTAGGCACACATTTAACCCTTTGATCTCCTGGTTAGGCACATATTTAACCCTTTGATCTCCCCTAACATTAACCCCTTCCCAGCCAGTGTCATTAGTACAGTGACAGTGTATATTTTTAGCACAGATCACTGTGTTAGTGTCAGTGGTTCGCACAAAGTGTCAAAAGTGTTAGTGTCAGAGTGGCCACCGCATTCTCACAGACCCGCTATAATATCACAGTCACCGCTATCACCAGTATATTAAAAAAAAAAAAAATTCCAGTATATATTACACAGTTTGTAGACATTATAACTTTTGCACAAACCAATCAATATACACTTATTGGGAGTTTTTTTTTTTTTACCAAAAAATGTAACAGATTCCATATTGGCCTAAATTTATGAAGAAATTATTATTATTTTTTTTTTTATTATTATTGGATGTTTGATATCAGAAAGTAAAAAATATAGCTTTTTTTTTTTTCAAAATTGTCGTTCTTTAGTGGTCTACAGCACAAAAAATAAAACCCACAGAGGTGGTCAAATACCACCGAAAGAAAGCTCCATTTATGGGGATAAAATGTCATAAATTGTATCTGGGTGTAGTGTCGCACAACCGCGCAATTGTCAGTTAAAGTAAAGCAGTCCCATATCGCAAAAAAATGCTTTGGTCATGAAGGGGGGTAAATCTTCCAGGGGTCATAGGGATATAAAAGAGCATGGGATTCAAAAATCCTCTTTGCTCAATTTGCAATAGTGGAGCTTTCAATCAGCAGCATACAGGACATGAATTGTTCTACCACTTAGTTCAGGTAAAGGTAAAACAAGAGGAAAAAGAGAGAAGAAAGGGTGAGGAGGGGGAGAAGTAGGTAAATAAATATCAGTAGAGGGAGAACCTCTAATGGACAATTAGTCCAAAATCACGGGTTGTGGGTTCTGGAAGCACAAAACCATGGAAGCAAAACCACAAACCATCCGATGGACACAACACTGAACCAAAGAAAATAGACGATGCCACCTGAGGACACAGCGAGGTATCAAAGCAAAGTCTGCCTCTTATCAGATCCACAGGGGCTACACTAGGGGTACCCAACCAAGCTCCCCACATCTTTCCCAACCTGTTCAGGAAATCCCGCATTCACCCACATTTCATTACAGGATAAAATCCCCTTGGAGCCCAAGCCTTTTTCTCACATTTGTTGCTTACAATGTAAAATCCGTATTTTTCACTAGAAAATTACTTAGAATTTGTTAGCAGAGACCTCAGAGAATAAAATGGCGATCTTTGCAATATTTTATGTCACACGTTATTTGTGCAGCAGTCTTTCAAACGCATTTTTTTTTTTGGAAAAAAAGACATTTTCATGAATTATAAAAAAAAAAAAAAAAAACGTAAATTTAGCCCAATATTTTTGTATAATGTGAAAGATGATGTTACGCTTAAAAAAAATCTACTGGTTGCCCATTTAGAGCTACAAAGGAGGTGGTAGAATTATTGCTCTCACTCTAACGGTAACGGCGATACCTCACATGTGTGGTTTGAATGCCGTTTACATCTGCGGGTGCCACTTACGTATTCATCGCTTCTGTGCGCCATTTTTTTTTCCTTATTAATTTTTTTTTTTACACTGTCTCTTTAAAGAAAAACATTTCCAATCATTTTTATTGGTGTCACATGAAATGCAAACATCCCTTGTGACAGTAATAGGCAGTGACAGGTGCTCTTTATGGGGGGATCTGGGGTGTAAGAAAGAAAGCCAAAGAAATCCTAAGCCAACGTTTGCTCTAAAAAACGGTACCGGGGGGATGCAAAAAGCTGCATTCATTGCCCCGGTGTAACCCCTTTCAAGCCGAGGCCACAATGGCCTTGGCAGACTAAACCCCTGTTTTAACACATACTGATAGACAGGACAATTTGGTTGGTTGCAGGCTGGTTGGTAAGTTGAGGTTGGAAATTTCTTTGGTTTTATTTGCTGCAAAGGCCACTTATAGGTGGGGGGGGGGGGGGGGCAGTGGCCATTTGTTTGTATTGTTGATATATTGATCAGGCAATGCACTGACATCTTTGCTGCCATAGTCTATGTGCTGGGTCCTCAGTGTGCCCCTGTGCCTCTAAGGAGGGGTGGGCTCCCTGCTCACCCGCCCTCTACCTATCCATTATAATACATGTGCTTCCATTGTAGAGATATTAGAAGTCAGAATTCGGGACTGCAGGTAATACTGGGGGGCCTTGATGGGGCTTGTAGCTTTCACAGGTATTTGTAAATGTGTGCAGACTAAACCCCTTGTTATAACGCTAATTGTTAGAGGGGTCAATGTGGTTGGTCTCAGGCTGGTGGCCGGTTAGTTGAGCTTAGAAATTTTGTTTGATTTTATTTGACAAACGTCGCCCTTCCACTGCTCCTTGCTGCAAAGGCCACTTATAGGTGGGGGCAGGGGCAACTTCTTTGTTTCAATTATAAAACAACAATGGGGCCTCCAGTGGTTTCCATAGTGGATCTCCTTTTTCTGAGTGTCCCTTGTAACATTTGTAAAACTTGTTGGCTCTGCCAGGAGATGCGTTATTTTCCTCCTTCCTGTAGGTGGCCATGCTGTCCATCCAAGATGGCAGTTTGAGGGGTTGGGACAAACCAAATAACACTGCCGGGGGTGCTCATAACTGTCAGATTTTATTCAAATGGTTTAAACATTTTTCCCCCCAAAAAAAACCCCTGTTGCTGTAACGGCTTTAGAAGTGTTGGCTGAAGCTGGGCTTTTAATGTTTTTTGGCTCTAACTTGATGTTAACCACTTGCTGACCACCATACTGTACATATGGCCGGGCACTAAGTGGTTATACCAAGATCATTGCTGCGGTTCTATGATAAATGCAGCAAGAAGTGATGAGGATTACAACACTTCCAGTTTCAGAGATGTCATTCCTTGCTGTCAGAGTCAGGGAAGCAGCTAATCAAGCAAAACCTGTACTTGGTTAGCTGCCTTGGAGGGAAGGAAGTCATTGGGGGGGCTATTAGAAAACACATAAAGACAACCTGTTACCTGCCCAAACCTAACACATAGGGGGCTTGGTACCCCTCTTGCGATAGAAATATAGTTAAGTAGAAAAAAAATCAAAAGTAAAAAAAAATATTTTTATGAAAGAAATAAAAATCGTAAAACGTGCCGGGCACGAAAACCCCCTTCCTGTCCAGGCCATTTTTCAGCTTTCATCGCTATCACACTTTGAGTGACAATTACTCAGTCATGCAGCATTGCACCCAAATTAAATTTGTGTCCTTTTTTTCACACAAATAGAGCTTTCTTTTGGTGGTATTTAATCACGGGGGGGGGGTATTTTTTGTGCTATAAATAAAAAAAGATTGAACATTTTGTGAAAAAATGCCTTTTTCTTTGTTTCTGTCATAAAATTTTGCAAATTAGTAATTTTTCTTCGTAAATTTTGGCCAAAATTTATACTGCTACCTATCTTTGGTAAAAATAACCCAAATAAGTGGATATTATTTGGTCCTTGTGAAAGTTATAGTGTCTACAATCTATGGGGCCAATCACTGAAAATTGATCACACCTGATATACTGACAATCTCATTTCTTGAGACCCTAACAAGCCAGGAAAGTACAAATACCCCCCTAATTACCCCTTTTTGGAAAGTAGACATTCCAAGGTATTTAGTAAGAGGCATGGTGAATTTTTTGAAGTTGTAATTTTTTCCCACAATTCTTTGCAAAATGAAGATTTATTTTTCTTTTTTTCCCCACAAAATTGTCATTGTAACAGGTTATTTCTCACACACAGCATATGCATACCACACATTACACCCCAAAACACATTCTACTACTCCTCCTGAGTATGGCAATACCACATGTCTGAGACTTTTTCACAGCCTGGCCACATACAGAGGCTCAACATGCAGGGAGCACCGTCAGGTATTCTAGGGACATAAATTACACATCTAATGTCATGAAGACCTATCACAGCTTTGAAGGCCCTGGAGCACCAGGACAATGGAGTTGCCCACAAAATGACCCCATTCTGGAAAGAAAACACCCCAATGAATAATCTATGAGGCATAATGAGTTTTTTTAATGGTTCATTTTTTTCCAGTAGTTTTTGGAAAATGTGGGAAAAAAATGAAACCGCGTTTTTTTTTTTACACAAAGTTGTCCATTTATAAGATATTTTTAACACATAGCATTTACATAGCAAAAATAACACCCCAAAATACATTCTGCTACTCCTCCTGAGTATGGCAATACCACATGTGTGAGACTTTTACAGGTTATGTTTACTGATAGGTGTGATGGTCACTGACAGGTGATTGGTGATGGTCACTGATTGTTGACTGGTGGAGGTCACTGATGTGTGGCGGTTGACACGCCACGGTCACTGATGGCTGACACGCCACGGTCACTGATGGGTGTTGGGTGACAAGCCACGGTCATTGACGGGTGACAGGCCATGTTCAGTGATGGGTGACAGGCCACGGTCACTGATGGGTGACAGGTACACTTTATGGGGGCAGATGGGGTGACTGTTGGGTGACAAGTGCATTGGGGGGGCAGGAGGGAAGTGACAGTGTGTGTTGGTGTTTTACAGATCAGTAACTCACTGACAGTAACAGGTAACAGTGAGTTCCCGCTCTGTTTACATTACATGTGATCGGCTGTGAGTAGATCACAGCCGATCACAAGGTAACAGCCGCCGGCCGGCAGCTGATACCAGTGTCGGTGACAGGCAATGTTCCCTGGGAACACGCTGCCACCGACTCGCACGCGCAGTGTGCTTCCGATCGCGTGCATGCGCCGTGCGAATTGGGCCAGTACCATTTGTGATCAGCCGTGACTTCATCACAGCTGATCACATGGTAAACAGCCATGACCAATGGCTGTTCACCCCGTCAGTGACGCGGTGTGTCCTGGGAACACGCCGCCACCGACAGAGCCAGGATGCACACGCCCGATCGCGCGCAGTCCCGGCTTAAAGGACCAACGTCATATGACGTCCGCCCGGAATGAGAGCCAACATTTGACGGTGGGCGAACGGCAAGTGGTTAAAGAACTGCTACCATAAAGGGGTGTTAGTGGGGTCCCTCTCTGTGTTATAATTGAGCACAATGTTTGTGTGAAACACGTCCACTATCGGCAGCCTGTTTGTGTCCTGATTGAGTCCCTTGATTTTGGAGATTATACAATAAATAGTGCAAGGACTGGTGGGCAGCCTTTTCTTTCTGGATTGTATGCATTGTGGAGGTGAGCCAGAGGTGGGCACCCATATGTGGAGTCTATTAGGCTGGTCTATCTCACCTGGAGAAGCGTCTTTTCATTATCCATGTAAGCGTGGTATCAGACCAGGAGACCCTATTTAGGTTATGTCTCAAATGGAGATATTTGTAAAAGTCAGTACTAGGAATGAAGATTAACGTCCTGATAGACCTCTTCAGCTTACTGAATGCCTGCCCTTGACCACTGCTGAATGGACAAATGAGAGGATGAAAGTTCAAATGCTGTGAGCGGTACTTGCAGACAGCCCGGGGTAGGTTTGTGTAAGTTTATTATTGAGGTCTAGACCTTTAACCCCTTCACCCCGGAAGGATTTCCCACTTTAGGACCAGAGCACTTTTTGTGATTTGGCACTGCGTCGCTTTAACTGACAATTGCGCAGTTGTGCGGCGTTGTACCCAAACAAAATTTGCATCCTTTCTTCCCCACAAATGGAGCTTTCTTTTGGTGGTATTTGGTCACCTCTGCGTCATTTCTGATTGCTGCTATAAACAAAAAAAGAGCAACAATTTTGCAAAAAAAAAAAAAAAAACATTTTTGCTAAAATAGATATCCAAAAATGTATATATAAAAAACAAAATGTATTCATCGGTTTTGGCCAATTTATATTCTTCTCATATTTTTGTTAAAAAGAAAAAATTTGCAATCAGCGTTTATTGATTGGTTAGCGCAAAAGTTGCCGCGTTTACAAACCAGGAGAATTCATTTCTGGCATTTTTTACAGTTTTTTTTTTTACTAGTAATGGCGGCGATCTGCGATTTTTATCGGGACTTTACAATTGGGGTGGACATGTCGGACATTTTTGACACTTTTTGGGACCAATGACATTTATACAGCGATCAGAAATGTAAATGTCCACTGATTACTGTATAAATGTCATTGGCAGTGAAGGGGTTAACCAGCAGGGGGCAGTGAAGGGATTAACTGTGTTCCCTAGGCGTGTTCTAACTGTGAGGGGGCTGGGCTGTCAGGGGCACCAGAGATCTAACTGATCCCAGTGACAGGGATCGGTAGATCTGACATGCCGCCTGACAGAACGGGAAACCACCGTGTTTACATTGGCGGTTCCCTGTTCTTTCCTTCTGGCAGCTCATTGCTCCTCGCCGGCGAACATCGGGTCCGCCTCAGCCACGGGCACGCTCCTCCAGAGTGTGGCGGGCATGAGAGCGTGCGGGAATCGCCACTTATATACTGCAATTCGCAAGACAGCGCCACACTGCCGCAGTAAATATGCGGAAGCCGGTGGAGAACCAGTTAATGTGGCTGTCGCTGGATCTATAAATGAGAGAAGAGGTCTTGGGCCCAATAAGAGAGAGCACAGTATTCATTTGGTATCTAAAGGGAGAGATGCGTCTTCAATCTGCAACCATGGGGTTGTAGGCAAGAGAGTCCACCAATGCTTAGCAATGATCAAAAAGAACAGAAATATCCGGGGCCCCCATCCAGGTGCACACAAGGAATAAGTGTGGATGTTTATTGTCCCATATTAAAGCCATTACTGTAGATTGCAACTCACCAAGCTGTGCAGGAAGTATAGGGACTGGAAGGGTGTGGAAAAAATATAGAATATGTGTTAATAGGAACATTTTAGATAATGCTATTCCTCTGGCCCAGAAGGCTTTTGTGAAGCGAGGTTCTTGGCAAACTGCTTGAAGCTTCAACAGTCGATTATTATAATGATGAGCAGACAGTGACAACAATACGATTCCTAAATCCATCAAAGTAGAGACGGGGGCCCAGGGAAAAGGAGAGGATGCAGTAATGTGGGCTTTGGAGACATCGTCCAGGCAAATATCCAACATACAAGATTTAGAAAAATTTGTTTTATACAGCGAAATACTGCTAAAGGTTTCTAAAGTTCCCTGAATTGCCGGAGGGAAACTGAAGGTTAGAGATTGCTACGAGGACATCATCTACGTATCGCCCCATTTTGTTTACCATCCTTCCAACTGTGAAATTGTTCCTGCTATTATTCCACCCCAGCCCGCCTAATACTTACCTGAGCCACATCACTGTCCAGCGAAGTCCACAAGTGTCTCAGCCATCCAAAACTTTCCCTCCTGATCGGCTGAGACACCTTTGGCCCCCCGCTGCTGTCAATCAAAGTCAGTCAGCCAATCAAGGGAGAGAGGGGGCAGGGCTGAGTCAGTGCTCCGTGTCTGAATGGACACAAGGAGCTATGACTTGGCTTGGGTGCCCCCATAGCAAGCTGATTACTGTGGGGGCACTGAACAGGAGGGAGGGACCAGGATCACAGAAGAAAAATCTGAGTAGAGGAGGATCTGGGCTGCTCTGTGCAGATCCACTGCAATGTAAGTAAGATACGTTTGTTATTTTTATTGAAAAAAAAACGAGACTTTACAATCACTTTAACTCTCACCTGTTGATCCCAATATGAAATCAAGGTCAGACAAGCTCTTTTGTCCCACTTTCGGGTGTATTGTCTACTGCTCCTCCAAAGGCTTTTTTCTTCCTTTGGCAGCACCACACTCATAGGTAGGTAAGACGTAAAAACAGAAAGGATCTGCTAGTGCTCTCTGTATAACAACCACTTTCTTAAAATAGCCAAAGAAATGCACTCACTATAAAAAAGCACACCAAGTGCTATGGTAAATGTTCCACACAACATGGGTACAACAGGACATCGGTACCACTATACACTGCCCCCCTCTTATCACACTGATTACCTCTTATCACACTGCCCCCCACCTGTCATACTTCCAGGTACACCTCCTGCCATGCTGCTCCCTCCTGCTACACTGCCCCCGTCCTTTCACAGTGCCCCCTCCTCGTCATCTGTTATGTGGGCTTTCACCCTGTTTTCTCGAACAGACTGGAACTAAAGTATAACCCTAGTTG
>BLSH010488762.1:14572-26017 GCA_018402905.1 Glandirana rugosa | reverse complement strand
AATACTTAAAATCTGGCCTGTTAGTGGGTCCTGAGGATGGGAGTTGAGAACCGCTGATGTAACCCAATGTATATTACAACACAATTGATTTAATACTTTTTCTGGTCTGAGCTTCATTAAAAAACAATTGAAAGAAAAAGCTTGTGGGTGTCTCATCAGTTTCATCCCTCACATCATTTCACAAGTTACTATGAAAGTAAAAAGATAGAATGCTACTTTGAAAAATAATGAAATCTGTGAGCAAACAGGCATTGAATGGAGGAATGGATTACATTCAGCTCTTATGTCTCTATGGGACGCACCTAAAAATCCTGAGAACATTTCATCTTTTGAGATGATTTTTGGACAACCACCAATAACTGAAATGTGTTTCTCACCTTTCCCCTTGTTCATTGAGCTTTACCTGAACAGATATTATATTTCCATCGCTCTCTAACTGACATGGATTTGTTAAATGTTTCCTTCATTTATAGATCTAATAAAAGTTCATATGGAGCGAATGCATTCACAAAACTGCTTCATTACCAGAAACTCGGTAGTGGCCAAACAGTATTCTGCCCGGCCTCTGCAATCTCATTCAGAGAAACCATTCCAGGTACTGCATACAGAGCCTTGAAAAAGTATTCATACCCCTTTTTCCGCATTTTGTCATGTTACAACCAAAAACATAAATGCTTTTTAATTTGGATTTTATGTGATAGACCGACACAAAGTGGCTCATAATTGTGAGGTGGAAGGAAAATGATAAATGGTTTTCAAAATGTTTTACAAATAAATATGTGAAAAGTGTGGGGGGCATTTGTATGGCGCCCCTTTACTCTGATACCCCTAACTAAAATCTAGTGGAACCAATTGCCTTCAGAAGTCACCTAATTAGTAAATAGAGTCCCCCTGTGTGTCATTTAATCTCAGTATAAATACAGCTGTTCTGTGAAGCCCTCAGAGGTTTGTTAGAAAAACTTGGTGAACTAACGGCATCATAAAGGCCAAGGAAAACACCAGACAGGTCAGGGATAAAGTTGTGGAGAAGATTAAGGCAGGGTTTATTTGAAATTATTTTTATTGGTATTTGAGGTATACATAGAAATTAACAGAAAAAAAAGAAGGAAAAGGTATAACATAGTCAGAGATATGTCTTGATACATTTATAACACTGTGGTCAATTGAGGAGATTACATGAACATTCCAATGATTAGAATTAACGGAGAGGTCTTAACCAGTGATCATTAAACCCTATACAGTTGAGTACTGTATTTCTGGTAGTTTTACCTCTATTTGCTGTGAGTCCCCTCCCCATGGCACCCCCATGGGACCTATACTGTGGCCCGGGGAAGAGAGTCAGGCAAGAGGTGAGCATCTTTTGTTAAGGCCTTTAAAGGCTACAACAGTAGAACTTAAGCTTGGTAGAATTACCTTGACCTACAAACAACTTGCACATCTCTGGTGATATAAGAGATAGAAGATAGATGGGGGGAATAGGGGGCGGGGGGAAAAGTTGAGGGTCTTGCATGTGTTTAAGTAGTGGTATGCTGATCAATAATTATTTAGCTCTTTTGACCAGTTTAGCCAGGGTGCCCAATTGTTGTTCATTTTACCACTGTGGGAGTTAATGGAAGCCACAGCAAACATTGGGGGGGACACAGCAAACATGGGGAAGAAGGTCCTCTGGTCAGATGAGACCAAAATTCAACTATTGGCCTAAAAGCAAAACGCTATGTATGGTGAGAAACTGACACTGCACATCACCCTGAACACACCATCCCCACCGTGAAACATGGTGGCTGCAACATCATGGTGTGGGGATGCTTTTCTTCAGCAGGGACAGGGAAGCTGTTAAGAGTTGATGGGAAGATGCATGGAGCCAAATGCTGGGCAATCTTAGAAGAAAACCTGTTAGAGTCTGCAAAAGACTTGAGACTGGGGTGGAGGTTCACCTTCCAGCAGGACAACGACCCTAAACATCCAGCCAGAGCTACAATGGAATGGTTTAGATCAAAGCACATTCATGTGTCAGGATGGCCCAGTCACAGTCCAGACCTAAATCCAATTGAGAATCTGTGGCAAGACTTGAAAATTGCTACTCACAGACGCTCTCCATCCAATCTGACAGAGCTTGAGATATTTTGCAAAGAAGAATGGGCAGAAATGTCCTCTCTAGATGGGCAAAGCTGGCAGAGACTTCCCCAAAAAGGCGTGCTGCTGTAATTGCAGCAAAAAGGGGTTCTACAAATTGTTGACTCAGGGGGGTGCTATACAAATGCTCCCCACACTTTTCACAGATTTATTTGTATCATTTATCATTTCCTTCCACGTCACAATTATGGCCACTCTGTGTCGGTCTATCACATAAAATCCCAATAAAATACATTTACTTTTTTGGTTGTAATACGACAACATGTGGAGAATTTCAAGGGGTATGAATACTTTTTCAAGGCACTGTATAATGCTACATCAGACAAACTTGAGGGCTCAAAAGGTTGCCCACCTGGTCAATGCCTCCCATTACATCTTCCACCTCCCCTTCCACGATGAAACTTCCCTCACTGATGACAACACTCCAGGCAAATCTATGGCTGGCATCCCAACCATGAAGGAGTTACTGTTTGGTGAGAAAGCCACTCCCTAAGTTGATGTCGGCCTTCCAACAAGGGGCTCCTTGCTGTTTGCTGTTTTTTGTGATGCATTTGACAGAGCCATGTTGACCGATCCAATTACTTGTGTTCTATTTTGTTCATCCACATGTCTAGGCATCGGGTCATAAGTGGTTGTCCTTATTGTCTTGCTTCTCTGTCCAGCTATTGCTCCTCTCCATAGACGAATCACACAGTACAACTGAAAGACGCCTGGACTTAAAAAAGTGCAAAGAGTGTGGTCATTTCCCTGTGACTTATTGTGGGGGGACTGAAATTCCTCCTATTGTGGTTTTCTTTAATGACTAAAATAAGTGGACAGATCTCTTTTCCTGGTAAAGTTTTTGAGAAGAGCACATCCTGTCCCTGGAAATAGCATGACTTTCCAGTAGATCCCTTATTTCCCCACTTATATAAACTGTATGTATATTCTGTATATAAGGCAAGCTGTTCAGCAAAAGTGGCAGTTGGAGGGGTTGAAACAAAGCATATACAGTGACACTGCTGGAGATGAATACAACTGTAACTTTTTATTAATTTATTAATACTATTTATTAATTGTATTTATTTTTGATTTAACCACTTCCCTACCGCTGTATACAGAATGACGGCCGGAAAGTGGTTCAGTTATCCCGACTGGGTGTCATATGAAGTCCAGCAGGATAACAAGCCGGCACGTACCCGCGGGGGTGATCGGTGGTGTGGTGGGTCAGTCTGACACACTGCATCTCCGATCGCGTCTGCAGATGTCACTAGATTAGAGCCAATCGACAGCTCTCCTGAAGGGGGGTCTGCGCTGATTGTTTATCAGTGCAGCCCCCCTAGGATCGCCACCCAGGACCACCAGGGAGCCCACCTAGGACCACCAGGGAATGCCAACCCATGGACCATGAGGGAGACAACCAGGGAGCCCACCCTGACCACCAGGGGGCCCACCCAGGGACCACTCGGTAAGGGGCACAGTGCCCAACAGGGATGGCCCTCAGTGCCATCTTGGATGCCACCCAGGACCACCAGGGAATGCCAGAGAAGGGCCACCAAGGAAGTGCTATCTAGCATTGCCACCTATCAGTGCCCACTAGTGCCACCTGTCAGTGCCCACCAGTGCCACCTATCAGTGCCCATCAGTGCCCAGTGCCACCTATCAGTGCTGCCTATGAGTGCCCACCAGTGCCGCCTATGAGTGCCCATCAGTGCTGCCTATGAGTGCCCATCAGTGCTGCTTATCAGTACCGCATATCAGTACTGCATATATGTGCCTCGTCATCAGTGCCGCCTGATCAGTGTAGCCTCATCAGTGCCTGTCAGTGAAGGAGAAAATGTACTTATTTACAAAGTTTTGTGACAAAAACAAAGAAAAACTTTTTTTTTCCCAAATTTTCGGTTTTATTTTATTTGTAGTGAAAAAAAATAAAACCCCAGAGGTGATCAAATACCACCAAAAGAAAGCTCTATTTGTGGGAACAAAATTATAAAAATTTTGTTTGGGTACAACGTCGCACGACCGCGCAATTTTTATTCAAAATGTGACAGCGCTGAAAGCCGAAAATTGGTCTGGGTGGGAAGGGGGGTAAGTGCCGGTATTGAAGTGGTTAAACCATTTAAAAAAAAAAAAAACTGTTGCTGCAATTGCTTTAAGGCCTCGTTCCCAGCATGGTGCAGAGTTGTCAGTTTTCCTGCATGCATTCTGCAAGGACTCACAGAAAACAATGGCTCTCTGTGTGCCCTCAAACCACAATGTGCAGTTTTTTCAGTGCAGGAATTTGCAACATTTATGCCGTTTTCTGTGTGAAAAAAAAAAACTGAGATGACCTCAACATTGTGGTGTGAAGAGGGCACATGAAAAACGCGCATGAAAACTGACGTCACCGTGCATAAAAACTCACTGAAACACGCATGAAAACCGATGTAAACTTGTATCTTTGCAAGTGAAAGCTGCATGGATTTTCTCTCATATTTTATGCAAGTATGGTGTGAAGAGAAAAGAAAAACAAGAAAAGACGCCCCACATAGTATATTACCAGGTAACACCTTTTATTGAAGTTAGGTGCACTCCACAGTACATTAAAAGCCGGCAAGTACAAGGTTAAAAACAGCTGCGATAGGCACACTGCCCTCAACCGACGCGTTTCATCCTACAGGACATCGTCTGGGGCATGGGGGCTGTGTGCCACTATCGCAGTATATATAGAGAAGCCCCCCAATAAGAATGTTAATGTACTGTAGAGTGCACCTAACTTCAATAAAAGGTGTTACCTGGTAATACACTGTGTGGATGGAGCGTCGTTCCTCCATATGTATTTGTTGTCCTGTGACGGATTCCTGGGAGCTTCTGCTGGATCGCTCTTTGTCGCAGTCTGTGGACCAGGTCATCAGTGGGGATTCGAATTCCACCATTGGGAAAGATCCCACATAACGCTCCATCGATTCGCTGGTCGTATGGCCATGTGAATCCAACTGTTCTGGTGAGGATCCATCTTGTTACCTTTTCTGTTTGTGGCGGCACCGTGGAGTCACTGGGTTTGGATTCGTGTCTCTATATTATACTTCTCACCATCTTCTTGGAATTCTTTCTTCAGTTGGGACTTTTGCTAAAGGACTGTTCTGTTTCTTTTTGAGTGCACAATAATTTCCGCTATTTATTTTATTTATATCATTATATATATGAGAGTATGTGCTAGTTATTATTATCATCACACACCTTTATTCACATTTATCTCACATGAATTGTGATATTCATTCATTTATTTATTTATTTATGGTATATTAAGATTTATTTCTTTGCTCAGTTCATATTGATATTCACATTCTAAGTGCAACACTAAAATATTTGCCTTGGTATTCATGCTATCGGGTCTGGTGGAATGTTTGCAGTTGGATTCACTGCCCTTTTGCACATTTTTCCCTTTATTTCAGTTTAGGAAGGTGAACTGAGTCTAGGAAGGCTTGAATAGATGCTGATTGAGGTTGGGGGATATCTTCATCATCTTTTAGATTAATGATTTGTTACAAAAACCTATGGAATAGCAACGGGGGTCAAATAATGTTTGTTTGGTGGTGCCATGGTACGGAATGTGCGTTTTGGTATGGTGACCGTTTATTTGTCAGGCTAGTAATTTGCCCCGTTTGTTTCAGATGACTGCATCTTGTATCTCTTTTGGGCCTTGTCAAAGTTTTCTAGTCGGAGCGTTCGAAGCTCAAGTTTCAGTTTAAAGATTTTTGTTTTTAGCTTGTTTGAGGGATTTTGTTTATTTAAAAAGTGTCTGCAGATTGGATATCGGCTAATAATTTGGTAACGTGCTGCCTCCTTTGCTTTTTCTCTATTGCTCCTATTTGTATAAAGAGACCTCTCACAAAGGCCTTGTGGGCCGCCCAGAGGGTATGCGGGTTTTCAACTGAGCCTACGTTCTGTGAAAATACATTTTCCAAATTGTCTGTTAGATAGGCAGAGAAGGATTCTGATTGTAAGATGTGTGTTCATTTTCCAAAGGAAGGCTGGTGGTGAGTTGCTGCTGTTTTCTATAGTAATGCAGATTGGAGAGCGGTCTGTCCAAGTGGCTGGTAGACTCTGAAGAAGATATTGTTTGTAGTGTCCATTGGTCTGTTAGGAACGGGTCGATCCTGGAGTATGTGTTGTGGCGAGGGGAGAGGAAGGTGAAGTCCCTTTTGTCTGTGTGTTGGCACCTCCATACCTCATATAAGTTCAGTTTGGCTAGGAAGGGGTTAAGAGCCGGTTTCCCACGTGTGGATAAGGCCGTGGTGTCAATTTGTGGGTCCGGAGAAACATTAAAGTCACCGCACCAGATCGTTGCCCCTTGTTGGATTTTAGTAACTTTTTTATTGAGTTTGCGGATGAATATTATTTGATGTGTGTTTGGTGCATAGACCCAAACTATGGTGTCACAACTCTAATGGGGTCTGGTGACAGGTGCGTACCGCTGGAGTGCGAATCGCACTAAGGGAGTGTAGGGCATCACAAGGTTGTGGACCTATGGCTGACTGCTGCTAAGTAATACCGGCTGATACGGGCAGAGGACCCCCTAAAGCAGAGACACTGAAAGTCAGGGAGCTAGTGCATCGGTTTCCCCAGGGCGCGGAATCTAAGAGCCAGTGGGTGTTCCCCAGAGCCTCTAGTGGTGAGGATGGATTTGTCTGCAACTGGATCCAGGTCGCAGCCCCCAGGGTCCCCTAGCTCACGCTCGGGCTGGCCCCGGGTTGTAGAGGGGAAGCAGCAGCACAGGAACAGCAAGAATACTCAGAAGAATAGTGAAGGGTCAGGACAACCAGAAGACAGGAGAAACCAAAGACAAGCCAAAGGTCAAGGTATCAGGCAGGAAGGGATAGTCAGACAAGCCAGGGATCAGTACACAGATAAGACTCAAAACAACCGAAGGAGACAATCACACACAAGCCAAACACGGACAAACTTTGATCAGCAATGCGGCCTTACACTGCCAGCTATTATATCCTGTTACCAATTAAAGCCTGGGGTGGAGCTCAGCTGAGAAGGGCCTACTAAAGCACACAGGTGAGGGAGGCCGGCCTCTAACTGGACACATGCAGCAAAGGTAGGCAACAGTACCCCCCCTCTTACAAGGCCTCCCCTTCCCCCGCTTGGAGGGAAATGTCAAATGAAACCTGCTCACAAGACAAGATGCAAATACCTCAGATGCAGGAATCCACGTAGTGAAAAACTTTCAGCCCTCTTTCCCTTAGGGGAGCCAAGACTGCCATCAAAACCTTGGTAAAAACCCTCGGGGCAGTACACAGGCCGAAAGCAGGCTCTAGAACTGAAGATGTGTTCCTCCCACTGCTACTCTGAGATATTTCTGAAAGAGGGGTAGAATGGGTATGTGCAGATACACCTCACGAAGGTCCACCGATATCATCCAGTCTGTCAGTTACACCACTTGGATGATAGTTTGTAAAGACTCCATTTTGAAGCTTTCCAAATAAATGTAGTGGTTGAGTTTCTTCAGGTCCACCACGGGTCTCAATTCTTCTTTGGTACCAGAAAGGGTGTTGAATAAAACCCTGCGAATCTCTCGGATGGAGGGACTGCTACTACCGCCTGTTGCTCCTGAAGGCAGACTAGAAATTGATGCAATACTTCTGCCTTGCAAGGAGAGGCTGGAATCTTTGTCAATGTGAAGGAATCCCGAGGAGGGAGATTTGAGAATGCCCAAAAATATCTGAAGCGGATTGTGGAGATTACCCAGGGATCCCTGCATTGGAGGGACCAGGTTTCCGAGAAATGTTTTAGCCTGGCTCTGACCGGAATACCCAGGGTTTGTCTCATGTCAAAAGGATTTTGTAGTATCTTGGGGGTTGGGTAGAACCTTCTGTTTATGTGTTTTAAGGAAGGTTGCCTGGGTGCTTCTCCAGTTTCTTCTGGTATCACAATTCTGGTGAAACTGTCTGTAGTCTCTTCCCTTTGTTGGTTGGTATTTTGATGAGAATACCCTGGAATGCCATAGCCTTCTATCCTGAGGCAACAATCCCAATTTTCCACAGGTTATACGGGAGATTGCCTTTTCTAGCTTGTCCCTGAAGAGTGCTTTCCCAAAGGGAATCTTGCACCAAATTTGCTTTGATGTGGCGTCTACCGTCCATGGCTTTAACCACAAGGCCCGCTTGGCCATCACTGTATGCAGCATTGATCTGGCTGAGTAGCTAACAGTGTCAATGGCTGCCTCCCCAATAAAATCTGCTGAAAGCTTTAGTTCGAGTGCTTTAATTATATCCTCATTAGGGACTTCCTGGCGGATGGCTGTCTTAATATTGGCTGCTCCGGTCAATTGAAAAGCCTTCTTTAAATCAGAATCGATGCGTCTGTCAAGCGGGTCTTTGAATGATGTAGAGTCATCCATAGGTAAAGTCATATTTTTTGCCAGGCGGACCACAACAGCGTTTACTACCGGGGGATTATCCAGTGTCGCCGAATCTTCTTCCGCTAGTGGGTATAGTTTATCTCTATAGAATATCTCTTCTGTCTTTTTTCCATTCATCTTCTATGAGGCCCTTAATTTCCTCTATAAGTAGAAAATGGGCAAAACGTTTTCTTAAAAAGG
The DNA here is from genome assembly GCA_018402905.1 of Glandirana rugosa. Lineage (NCBI taxonomy): Eukaryota > Metazoa > Chordata > Amphibia > Anura > Ranidae > Glandirana > Glandirana rugosa. The sequence continues at coordinate 17,316 of BLSH010488762.1, read as the reverse complement.
GAAAGTAACTCTTATGCCTTGTACACACGGTCTGATGGTTGTACAACTGCACGTTCAACTTTTTCCAAAATCGTCTGTTGGCTGCTGTGTCTAGCGTACTGACGTGAACTAAGCGATTGTACAACTAAGACAAACGTAGTGACGTGAACTAAGCGACAAACTTAGTGGTGTGCTTCGAGCGTATAAGGAGGAAGTTCATGTGAATGTGATTTGTGAATTAGAAACACAGGTTTAAAAGACCGAGCACTTCCTGGATTCCCATCATGCATGTTTAGCACTTACAACTTTTGTTGGCCAACTTCTGTACACACAAGTCAACAGTTGTACAATGGTTTGTTGTACAAGAAAAGTTTTCTAGTTTGCTCAGCCAACTTCTGTTGTACAACTGTTGAACATCGTCTGTTGTAATCGCGCATACTAACAGTCGGATTATTGTACAAAAAGCTGTTGTATGACCATCTGCATCTGCAGTGATGGCTTCTGTGCAGGGATAGAAGTTATTAATTCTGAGACTGAGTCCTTAACAACTTTCTATATTAAGTCTGTTACTTGTTGACTCTCTGATTGTCTTTCAGCAGCATAATCTCGGAAACATTTACCGCAGACCAATTTGTCTGCCAGCAGAGTTGCTCCAGAGGCCCAGCATTTCCTGGGGGCCTCCCACCTGGGGGGGGGGGGGTGGAGACTGATGGCTTCTGCCCCTGCTTGAATGATGCCTGGATCTAGATGAATGGCTGTGACGACTTGATCCGGAAAGTTCATCATGACACCTGGAGCTCGAATTTAGCTCTTCCGGCATACAAGGCTGGAACAGAAATGTGCCTGCATTACAGAGAGCAGCATGAAGGATGCCAGCAAGCCGACTTCTAGGAAAGAAGTGCGGCTCGCAGCAAAATGACAGGAATAGAAAAAAAAGAAGTATGAAACAAGTAGAAGTGAAAGGTGGACAAGTGAATGAGTGAGTAGAAAACTGGAGAACTAGAATGACCTAAAGGGAAAAGAAAAAAAAAGGAACATAGAAGCTGATTTGGCTGCCTGGGACCACAACCACCCTACCTTAAAGCAGAACCAACGCTCCTGGTTAGGAGACAGCTGCAGCCCCAAAAGACCCTCAGAAGGGGCTCCTCGCCTTATCAGTGCATTTAGCAGCCCACGAGTGAGGACTGCACTTGGGAGGGGCTGAACCCAAATAGAGAGGGGGCTTTACCTTTTGCTTTTATAATATCCACTGTTCTGAGGGGAGGAGTTAAGGGTGGAGCCTATCACAGGTATGCTGCCATGTAGGCACCAGGAAAACAATTTACACATACAGTATATATATATATATATGCCTCCCAAATTTTTGAGATGAGAACGAGGGACACCTACAGTGTCTCACAAAAGTAAGTACACCGCTCACATTTTTGTAATATTTCGTTACAACGCTGAAGAAATGACACTTTGCTACAATGTAAAGTAGTGAGTGTACAGCTTGTATAACAGTGTAAATTTACTGTCCCCTCAAAATAACTCAACACACAGCCATTAATGTCTAAACCCTCTTGGGCATGGAGGTCACCAGAGCTTCACAGGTTGCCACTGGAGTCCTCCTCCATGATGACTTCCCGGAGCTGGTGGATGTTAGAGACCTTGCGCTCCTCCACCTTCTTTATGGGGATACCCCACAGATGCTCAATAGGGTTTAGGTCTGGAGACATGCTTGGCCAGTCCATCACCTTTACCCTCAGCTTCATTAGCAAGGCAGTGGTCATCTTGGATGTGTGTTTGGGGTGGTTGCCAGGCATGCCTGGCAGCAAAAGGGTCGCTGGTTCGAATCCCAACCATGACACTACCTGCCTGGATTTTGCAGGTTCTCCCTGTGCCTGCGTGGGTTTCCTCCGGGTACTCCAGTTTCCTCCCACACTCCAAAGACATGCTATTAGGTTAATTGGCTCCTGTCTAAATTGACCCTAGTATATGTATGAATGTGAGTTAGGGACCTTAGATTGTAAGCTCCTTGAGGGTAGGGACTGATGTGAATGTATAATATATATGTAAAGCGCTGCGTAAATTGACAGCGCTATATAAATACCTGAAATAAAATAATTCATGTCTAAACCGCTGGCAACAAAAGTGAGTACACCCCTAGATGAAAACGTCCAAATTGAGCCCAATTAGCAGTTTTCCCTCCCCGGTGCAATGTGACTCATTAGTTTTACAAGGTCTCAGGTGTGAATGGGGAGCAGGTGTGTTAAATTTGGTGTTATCGCTCTCACTAGAGTTGAGCGAACCAGAACTGTAAAGTTCGGGTCCGTACCGAACTTTTGGGTGTCCGGGACCCGGACCCGAATCCGGACTTTTCAAAAAAAGTCCAGGTTCGGGTCCGGGGTTCTGGTATTTTATTCCACGTGTTGAAAAGCTGCCAAGGGCAGCCAATCAACAAGTGTTTCACTGGTTTTCCCTAGAAGCCATCACGGTAATCATCCGTACCAACACTACCGAAGATCCCTTTTGGTCACTTTGTGAACAACTAACCGACGGGAACCGTCGAAAAGTTGTGCACCTTATTTTATGGTCTTGGGGCCTGGGCTTGGACCTGAAAAAAACTTTTCAGGCCTAAGCCCAGGCCCAGGGCCTGTGGGTTTTCAAGCCATGCCTGGGCTTGAAATGTCAAGACCAAGCGAGTTGAGATCACTCTCGCTATTGTGGTTTAAATTGTGTGGACGAGGGGTAAGTGTGGACTCTGGAACATTTTGATTACTCAG
>BLSH010488752.1:83827-93838 GCA_018402905.1 Glandirana rugosa | reverse complement strand
CCAAGCTCCTGCGGCCAGGCTGATGGTGGCTGGTCTCCTCACCCCTGAATTTAAACTCTCGAAGGGTACCAGGCAAGGCTGCCCTTTGTCCCCCCTTCTATTTAATATTGCAATAGAGCCTCTTTCTAGATACATTAATCACATTGCCCCCCTCCATGGCATCAAAATAGGGGATTCTTCCCTTCGATCATCCCTCTTTGCCGATGATATCCTCATCTTCACATCTGACCCCACTGCTGACCTTCCTCTCATTAAGAACATCTTTGAGGAATTTAGACAATATTCAGGCCTTCGAATAAACTACCGAAAAAGTGAAATTCTTCCATTGGGTTCTTCTTGGAACCCAGGGTGGGCCTCCTCCTCCCCCTTCTCTATCGCCAGATCACACATCACATACCTGGGAATCAATATAGGTAGGTCCCCTTTTTCCCTCTACCATCTCAACTACCCTCCTCTCATCTCTAAGATTAAACGGGAACTTGAGAACTGGATGGATCTTCCTCTCGCTTATGGGGAGATGTCACTTGGCAAAAATGGTCAGTTTCGCTCGCCTTCTCTATCCCCTTCAAACTATCCCCCTATTGTTAAAACACAAAGACATCCAAATTCTTAACAAGTCTCTATCCTCTTTCATATGGAAAGGAAGGAGACCTAGAATTGCTCTGACCAAGCTTCATCTCCCCAGACGCTATGGAGGCGCTGGTCTCCCCAACATCAGGCTATACAACATTGCTTCCCTGTTAAGATTCAGCTTGGACTGGATTACTCAAATTCCAAGATACTCCAACTATGCATTAGAGAGTGAGATGGTCCATCCTTACTCCCTGACAGGACTGCTCCACTCCAAATGGAAGAACACACCCCCATATATTCAACATAACCTGCTACTCAGGGACACTGCTATCGCCTGGAGGTCCTACAGGAAACTCTTCAAACTTCCACTGTCTTTATCCCCCTACCTCCCTTTCAGGGGCAATCCAGATTTCCCCGCAGGCCTGATCCACAACAACATTTACCTACAATGGGAAAACTCTGGCCTAACCAATCTTTCCTCCCTCTGCTTGGCCTCCTCTGGTGAACTCTGGGACTTGAACTCTGTAATAGCTGAATTTTCCTTACCGAAATCCCACTTCTTCCACCTTCTACAATCCAGAAGCTTCATCAGGAAGGCTTGTCCCAATAGTCAGCTGAGAGTCTCCAAGTGCACACTAGATACCTTAATACAAAAATGCTCCTACAGCCTCTCTGAAATCTACAAACTCCTCCTGAGCAAAGCAAGCACTCCATACAATGGATCCCACGTTACTAATTGGGCAAAAGACTTTTCCGCCCCGGACCTACAACAAAAAATTCTGGACGGCTACAACTATACGACAAAATTAACCCCCAACCAAATCTGGAGAGAAACACAATTAAAAATTCATCCACCAAGCTTACATACCATTCCTAATGGATAAAACAAACACTCATCGGGCCTCCTGCCCTCTATGTGGAATTCCCAGGCCCTCCCTGGCCCATCGTTTTTGGACCTGCTCATACATTTCAGCTTTCTGGGACCAGATCATAGAATACATCCAGCTCGTTAACCTCCTCCTCCTTCCCAAAGACCCCCTTCTCTTAATCTTTGGCTACTGGGACAAGGAATTGGGCCTGTGGTCAGCTAACTCCCACGATAAAGAATGGTCTTCCATATGCCTCCTAATCGCTAGACGTATCATTCTGAGGACCTGGACCGAGTCCTCTCCCCCATCCCTCAAGTTGGTGGTAAACGAACTCAAATCCCTCCTTTACAAGGACAAAGTCAACACTAACCCAGACCACCCATGGGCACTTCAGTCCTTTTGGAATAGATGGAATGCCTTCATCTCCTTCGCCCTCACTCCTGACGACGAGGAAAATCTCAAACGCACCTTTTCCTTCTACCCCGAAACCTCACCCTACTTCTCTTCTGATGATATCCACTGAACCCAGCTTACCGGGTATAATCCCCGCACTCCGACCTTCCTCAACCTATCCAAAAAATTCTAGCGGATCCTTTAATTCTCAATTGACTCTACCAATCCCTGAGGAAGCAACCCCAACTCCCTTTGACACAGACCTCTGGTGCATTCTTACAACCTCCCATGTGCAGCTCCCCCCCCACCTAGCCCTCCTGTTTGTTTTTATTCCCCCCACCAGCGTGATCCATCTGGTATTGTTAATATCAACCTGGTGCCTATTGTTAAATTCTCGGTATCCTATGTGGTATCCACTTGTTATATGCCCTCACGTCATATTACATTTCTATTTGTGTATTAGGAAACGCATTATAAACTATTGCTCGATGTACTTACCTGTATTTGCTACCCTTTTGTTTTCCAATAAAATCTCTAAAAAAAAATAAATAAAAAAAAATAAATAAATACAATACAAATAATGCAAATAATATTTCTAGCACTACAGAACAACTGTCTTTTCATTACATTTGTAACATGAGTACCACTAGCAAAGCATCTTCATTACTATCCCATTGAAAAAGATGTTAATGTGTGCTGCATTTCGCTATTTGAATTCAATTGCCGCTTCACAAATATGAATTGTGCAATTCGAACGCAGGTGAACATGAACGGACACTTCCGGTCGCTCCTGACTTCTGAGCATGCGTGTTTTGCATGTACAACTTGTTACACCAACTTCTCTGTACACACGGTACAACGGTCGTACAACCGCTTGTTGTACAACCACAGCTTACTAGTCTGCTCATCCTACTTCAGTTGTACAACCGTTGTACGTCAGCTGTTGTAATCGCGCGTACTAACTGTCGGATGATCATACAACAAGCTGGTTGTATGACCACTGTTGTACGACTGTTGTATCGTGTGTACGGGGCTTTAGACTGATTGCAAGCAGCCTCAACTCTGTGATATATCATGCCTTGATACTATCCTAGCACCTTTAGATTGCAATGTGGCACACCATAGTCAGATGACTAAAGGATTTGTCAACAGGTGTTACAGGCGCAGGTGGCCAAGGGTGTCTTACCATGTGGCGTGACACCCACTGGAACACAAACTTGGGGATATTAGAACTCCACAACACCGGCCTTTGATGGTAACAGCAGAGAGCCTAAAGACATTCTTTGAAGCACAGTGAGGTGTACTTTTTGGACAGGGAGGACCACTGCTTCTCAAGAGGCACGAAAGAGGCCATCTATGTCAAAGTGAAACAACCATCCTATAAAGGGGGTGGGGTTTCCTTCAACACCACCTGTCAGGCCACATAGAATGACAATGTAACATTACTACCCTTTGCGATTTTACAACAATCGAGCAGCCTTAAGCAGAGATTTGACAACAACTAAGAGGGCTTGAGCACTTTCCTTTCCATTCAAAATTCTCCGGAAAGTCAGCTGTTTAACTCAGGAACAGCTACGATGGTGCCAATTTGCTTCTGCAGCTACAATGACCTTTGTGAAGGCTTAAGTAACGAGCAGGTGCAGGGCTTGTGGTGCAATGGATAACGCGTCTGGCTATGGATCAGAGGTTTGTAGGTTCGACTCTTGCCTGCCTCATTATCTGTGCTGTGCTGTGATGGTATAGTGGTTAGTATTTGTTGTGGCAGTAGCAACCCTGGTTCTAGTCACGACATCTTTATGCACCACATGAGGGCTTATTTCCTCTGTCACGGCAAAGTCAGGCTGTGCCAGTTCTGACATCCTCTAGCCTCGTACACACGGTTCGACGATCGTACATACGATCGTCGCAAATCGTATGTTGGCTGTTGTATGCAGCATACTGACTGCACTGCACGATCGTACGAGCACAGAAAGAATGTTCAGATGCATGCAATTAGCATCCAGCCATTCCTGACTTCTGAGCATGCGTGTTTTGCACAATACAACTTTGTTGTACCAACTGCTCTGTACACAGGATACAACGGTCGTATGAGAGCTTGTTGGTATGACCAAGTTTTCTAGTCTGCTCATACAACTCCCTTGTAAGACCGTCGTATGTTCGACTGTTCAAATCGCGCATACGAATGATCGATATCGCATACAACGGTCGTGAGTACGACCTGTTGTATACGATCGTCTAACCGTGTGTACGGGGCTTAAGATATACAAAGAACGAGTCTCTCTAAAGCCCCGTACACACTGTGCAACGGCATCCGACCGTTAGTACACGCGATTAGAACAGCCGACGTGCGACGGTCGTACAACAGAAGTTGGATTAGCAGACTAGAAAACTTTGGGTGTACAACAAGCGGTCGTAAGACTGTTGTACCGTGTTTACAGAGAAATTGGTCCAACAAGTTGTACCTGCAAAACACGCATGCTCCGAAGTCAGGAACAGCCGAAAGTGTCTGTAAACCTACATTCCAATTTCACAATGCAATTGAATCAGCAATTGAATTCAAATAGCGAAATGCAGTGCACATTAGCAGCTTTTTTAATGGGATAATAATGAAGATGCATTGCTAGTGGTACTCATGTTATGAATGTAATTAAAGACAGTTGTTATGTAGTGATAGAAATAGAATTTGCATTAATTTGAATCTCTTTTATTCTATTTAGAGTTGAGCGAACCCGAACAGTAATGTTCGGGTTCGTACCGGACTTTAGAGTGTCCGTGTCCCGAACCCGGACATTTGAGAAAAAGTCCGAGTTGGGGGTTTGGTTATTTTTTCGCGCCTGTTGAATAGCTGCAGGGCAGCCAATCAACAAGCGTTTCACTCGTTTGCCCTTAGAAGCCATCACAGCCATGCCTACTAATGGCATGACTGTGATTGGCCAGTGTATCATGTGACCCAGCCTCTATATAAGCTGGAGTCACGTAGTGCTGCATGTCACATAATCTCATACTAGTGTAGGGAGAGGATGCTGCTGCTGCTGTGAGGGACAGATTAGCTTTAGAAAATCTGTTAAAAACAGCGATTTATTGGTGGGTGGGTGCTAGAGGAGATTTTTGTTTGCTAGAGTACATTTTGTTTGCTAAGCGAAGTGCCTCATATAAAGCTAAGCAATTTTTCTGTTTGTTAGGTGGGCATTTGCAGCCATTTTTGCAAGTGCAGTGCATTTGCAACTGCTTGTGTGTCAGGGACACTACTTTAATCGTGTTCTGTTAGTTCAGTTGGCAACATTTTGGCATATTTAAATACTGCTTTTACATTGCAGTTAGACAAATTAAAAATCTTTTTTTTTTTGTGCATAATATTACATTTGCGGCCAGCAGGACATTTCTTGCACAAAATTAAAAAGTGCGTCTACATTGCTGGTTTAAAAAAATTAAATTCTAAATACTACATTTGCGGCCAGCGGTACATTTCTTGCACAAAAATAAAAAGTGCGTCTACATTGCTGGTTTAAAAAAAAAATATTCTAAATACTACATTTGTAGCCAGCGGTGCATTTCTTGCACAAAAATAAAAAGTGCGTCTACATTGCTGGTTTAAAAAAAAAGAATAATAATTAGTCTTTTTTTTTAATATGTCTCAATATTTTGGGGGCTACCAGAATTAAAAAAAAAAAAAACAAACAAGCAAAAAACAGTGTTGGCTACCTCCTTCTCCTCCACCGCCACTTCCACCTACACCGCCACGGTCACCGTCTCCTCAACCTCCTACTCCACATCCACCTCCTCCTCCTTTTATGTCATTTTAAGTTATTTCCCTATCCGCATTTGTTTGCAGGTCACTTTTCCCACTCTTACCCTCATTTTGCTTTCTTTTGTAGCCCTCTAACCCTTTCCAGGACTTTTTTAGAGCCATTTTAGGGCCCAAAAGTTCGGGTCACCATTGACTACAATGGGGTTCGGGGTCAAGCTTTTTCGCGAAGTTCAGCTGAACCCGCTAAACCCGAACATCCAGGTGTCCGCTCAACTCTAATTCTATTTAACATTTCCCCAATATCTTTATCTCTGAAATGTAATTCCAAAAATTTTAAGTATTATTTGTCCCTTGCTAATTGTTCTAACTTTTATTTTTAATGTAACTGCCTACTTCAAACCTGTCATTTGAATCAAAAAACATAAGGCAAGTTTTGTTATTTTCATTATTCTTTATTTTCAAGCATAAAGAACATAAATTAAATTAGAAATGCATTTTTTCTGCAAATAAAATATAACAGTAAAAAGTGCTTGTTATGATCAAAATGTGTAAAATAAAAAACAAACCAAAAGAGTAAAAAGAAAAATAAATAAATACGCCAATGGGGGTATTGGCCATAATCCCCAGGCCATGGCTGTTGGTGGGGGCTATGGAGAACAAATTGCCACTGGCCAGCATGTTGGTGTGGTGGTTTGGATGGGTGGTGAAATGGTGTAGGTGGTGGAGGTGGAGGCACATTCGCATGGAGCTCTGTATAGTCCATAATGAACCCCCTCTCCCTCTTGAAGAGCACTTGGGTCATCAGCTCCTCACACCTGCTCCGCAGGTAGGGAGTCATTTTTTTAAGTTCAGCAGTATAGCCCATTCATACCCATCTAGGCATCAATCCAAGCAGTATAGCCCATTCATTCCCATCTAGGCCTCAATCCAAGCAGTATAGCCCATTCACGCGCGCAACTCCGCTCTCAGGTGCGTTGTGACGCTGGGGCGTGAAAGGCTCTCCTATGCTCTGATATCAACTCCACTGAATGATCGGGGAACGATCGGAAGGAAAGATGGCGGATTCTCGAAGCAGCAGCCAGTCCAGTGGTGCTGGATCACATTGAAAAGTCAAAGCCATCCCCATGACCAAGGCTGACATGGTGGACATGGTGGCCATTATGGAAGAGAAGGATTATGACTGCTTGAAGGAGAAGTATGAAAGGCCTAACAGCCATAAAGATTATATATTAGAGCGGGTTATAAGTCGGCTGTCTAGAAAACATGGTGTCCAGTGGTCCAAAGATCAGCTCAGAACACGTTGGTTGGACATGAAACACCTTGAGCAAGATCAGCTGCACCAGATCCAATGAGTCCTTGAAAAAAGTATGTAGAGACTAGCAATATGGAGCGGCGCTATGTGATTCTATACCAAAATAAATAAATGAATATAAAATGATAAAAGTGAAACATATGCAATATCATGGATGTACTCTCAATGTGCTTATGGTATAATCCTTAATAAATGTAAAAGTGACTGGTGCTTCATTTAAAGTGCAACATAATGTGCTTCCAAACATAAAAAATGTCATAACATTATTCAAAGTGCTTCAATCAGTGCATAAAACAACATATAAAGTGCAGGGTGCGCATATATAGTCTCTTGGGATTTCCACTCGGCTTTCCTTAGGTGGAGCAAACAGTTCAAAATTGGAAAACTCATCTGATGAGAAAAAGTTCCTCTGATGGTATTCTACCTTTAAGAGATATATATACAGTGTAAAGTGCACCAATCCTTCACCGCATGCAGATCAGTGACCATTAATACAAATTTGCTAGTGCAGACATGGGGAGAGGAGAGTCCCCAGTGCTCGTAGTCACACAAATGCTTATGATGGATATCAGACATCCCGCATCTCATAGGAGCAAGGGGGGGGGGGGGCAGCTGTAGGAGTCTACCAATGTTGGCACTTGTCAAATCTTTGGCCTGTAGAAAATGGCATCATCTTCTCTTTTTTTGGCAGAAAATCCTCCAGAGTCTCCCGAACCCCAGGCGACCAGTCCGCCCCAATCGGTCATCCCAGCCCAAGTCCAAGGTTGGTCAACAAGAAAAATGTAGAAAAATGTATGTGTTGAACCAGCTGTGACTTTGGGAGGCTAAAATCTGGGTTTACTTCCTCTATATTCCCCTGTAAACTAGAAGCATCGCATAGTAGCCCATTATGTGCCACTTACCTGCAAAAATGCGGCATCCAGCAACGTCCCCGCTCCAGGCCGCGTCCATCTTCTGCCCCTCTTCCTTCTGGGGCCGCGACTCTGGCGCTGTGACTGGCCGGAGTCGCGTGACGTCACTCCCGTGCAAGCGCATGGGAGCCGCCAGCCACGGCACAGGGTCAGTGGAGAAACGGCATGGAGGCCGCTTCTCCACTGCGCATGTGCCGACATGACGTTGGCACCTGCAAAACACTGCATATCTCCTGAACCATGCAGGTTTGGGAGATATGCAGGGTACCTACAGGTAAGCCTTACTCTAGGCTTACCTGTAGGTTAAAGTGGTTGTCACAGGTTGACAACCACTTTAATGAATGTTGTATTTTTATTTTTAAAAGGAAATGGAATCCCAACAGCTCCCCCAACATAAGCCTAATTTGAAAATGGAAGAAGCTGTGGGTGAGCCTGTAGTTTGCCCTTGTAAGTATTGTTCTAATATTGCTTCTTGTGTATTGATGTGTCAAGTGTTACATTCTGTTAAGTAAACACCTAGTCCACACATTAGTACAGTAGGTAGTGCATGGCTAAGAAAGAGGTGTAAGTAGCTGTCTGTGTTGCTAGGTAGCCTAGTTTTGGAGAGCCAGACAACAGGCAAAACATTACAGAGTAGGGTCAGTGTTTTCATTCAAAGTAGTGTAGGTGTTTGAAGGGCAAGCAGGTCGCACCCTAGAATCCACTGGGTAGGTAAGTATTTAATGAGGTTTCAAATTGATTTGGCCCCAAATCACTATGTTTACCCATAGGCACTTGACCATCATTGCCCTAATACATTTTCCTCTTCTTTCCAGGTCACAAGGTACCCCAATGCACCATGGGCAGATTACACCAAGTGAAGTGCTGTTCAGAGCTGGAGGACATCCAAAGGGCAGCTAAAGTGTTACAAAGGCGATTGACGGATGTTGGGGACATGCTAGGGAAATTTTAAGTTTTGTTGGACTTGGGCTGGTTTTTTGGTGACAAAGTTTTTATTTTTTTCTCCTCTTTGTTTGGGGGAATTGTTATATTTTTCTACACTAGCCTAATGAAAACGTGTGTAAACATGTGCTCCATCCCATCAGGGGTTATCAAGTGTCGTGTTTCTGGGGTGCAACCCCCCTTCCTCAAAACTCAAGTTTCTTGGAGAACGGGGTGTTGCATCAGTGAAACTTTGATCTCAATAGGGGTTCTGAGTTGAAGGGTTTCGGGGTGCCCCCCTTTATCTAAACTCAAGTAGCTTTAATTAAGGGGGCACCCCCGAAACGTGTCTCACAAGTTTCGCTGATGCAACACCCCTTTCACCAAGAAACTCGAGTTTGAAGGAAGGGGGTTGCACCCCAGAAACATGACACTTGATAACCCCTGATGGGATAGAGCACATGTTTACAAACTTTTTCATTAGGCCAGTGTAGAAAAATGTAACAATTCCCCCAAACAAAGAGGAGAAAAAAATAAAAACTGCATTATGACTCCTCTGTCAGAGTTGCAGCCATTCTTCCCCACATCCAAGTACAAAAACGAATAGTTTGCAGACACAATGGCAAGCATCACTATGCTGCAAAACCCCTTGTAATTGTGGTAATATGAGCCAGAGTTGGGTGGCGGGACAATCCTCACATGCTTGCCATCAATGGCACCCCCACAGTTGGGAAAATCCCATTGCTGCAAAAACTGCGCAGCAACTTCCTGCCATTGCTGGGGATTGGAAGGAAAATGTGGGGAGAAAAAAACAAAATAGACATTTGCTACTTGCACACAAAACATAAATGTTGTTTAACAGAAAAATGCTAGGGCAACATAAGGATAAACTTTTATTTCCAGCACAGTGGACAGATAAGAAGTGTGATAATCCCAAGCTACATACAAGCTACATACACATCATATAGGGGTGGAAGGGTTTTTCATTTCAGTCGTAAAGTTTAATGACATAGATGACTACATTAGAGGATATGTGTGAGAGGTTTAAAACATCCAGTGTAAAGGAATTATTAATGGGTTTGGTACATCACGTTCCCGGACGAACTAATGGATGATTAAACTGGAGTATACTATATAAAACCAACTAATAAGAAAATGTTACACTAACATTATCATACTACACATACATCGAACATACATCGAACCCTAATAGTGTGAAGAATAGACAGGTGACACGACCTTTATTTTCAAATAGGAATACAACGGGATCGTAAAAAGACAATT
>BLSH010488752.1:59946-77153 GCA_018402905.1 Glandirana rugosa | reverse complement strand
ATGCCGGTTCCGACATCTTAAGATATACAAGGTAGGAGTGTCTCTATCTAAGACTGTTTGCAATCAGCCTCAACTCTGTGATATATCATGCCTTGATACTATCCTAGCACCTTAAGATTGCAATGTGGCACACCATAGTCAGAAGACTAAAGGATTTGTCAACAGCTTTTACAGGCGCAGGTGGCCAAGGGTGTCTTACCATGTGGCGTGACACCCACTGGAACACAAACTTGGGGATATTAGAACTCCGCAACACCGGCCTTTGATGGTAACAGCAGAGAGCCGAAAGACATTCTTTGAAGCACAGTGAGGTGTACTTTTTGGACGAGGACCACTGCTTCTCAAGAAGCACGAAAGAGGCCATCTATGTCAAAGTGAAACAACCATCCTATAAACAGCTACAATGGTGCCAATTTGCTTATGCAGCTAGAATGACCTTTGTGAAGGCTTAGGTACCAGGCAAGTCAGGCAAGTGCAGGGCCAGTGGCGCAATGGATATCACATCTTACTACAGATCAAAAGGTTGTAGGTTTGACTCCTACCTGGCTCGTCAACTGTGCTGTCATTGTATAGTGCAGGGATAAGCAATTAGCAGACCTCCAGCTATTGCAAAACTGTAAGTCCCATCGTACCTTTGCTTGTGGCTATCAGAGTCTTGCTATTACTCATGGGATCTGGAGAACCGCTAATTGCATATCCCTGGTATAGTGGTTAGTACTCTGTGCTATGCCCGCAGCAACCCCGTTTCAAATCCGGGGCAAGGCATCTTTATGCACCGCACAAAGTGTTATGTCCACAAGCCACCTCTGTCACGGCAAAGTCAGGCCATGCCAGTTACGTCATCTTAAGATACACAAGGAAGGAGTCTCAACTCTGTGATATATCATTCCTAAATACTATCCTAGCACCTTTAGATTGCAATGCGGCACACCATAGTCAGATGACCAAAGGATTTGTCAACAGGTGTTACAGGCACAGGTGGCCAAGGATGTCTTACCATGTGGCGTGACACCCACTGGAACACAAATTTGGGGATATTAGGACTCCACAACACTGGCCTTTGATGGTAACAGCAGAAAGTCAAAAGACATTCTTTGAAGCACAGTGAGGTGTACTTTTTGGACAGGGAGGACCACTGCTTCTCAAGAGGCACGAAAGAGGCCATCCATGTCAAAGTGAAACAACCATCCTATAAGGGGTGGGGTTTCCTTCAACACCACCTGTCAGGCCACATAGAACTAAATTTTAACATTATTACCCTTTGAGATTTTACAACAATCGAGCAGCCTTAAGAAGTGATTTGACAACAACTGAGAAGGCTTGAGCACTTTCCTTTCCATTTGAAATTCTCTGGAAAGTCAGCCGTTTAACTCAGGAACAGCTACGATGGTACCAATTTGCTTAGGCAGCATTATGACTACCGTGAAATAATTTTGTTCCTGGATTTCCCTTCCTTAGAGAAAAGCAAAAAAGAAATAACATTCCCTTCTATCTCCACCTCCAAAACTTGGACTGCCAGCCTTGACGTGGATTAGGCCCTTTCTAACAGCTGAGTGAAACAGGAGAAGGACTGCTTCTGAAATCGGCATTGAGTGTTTTACTTTACTTTGCTACCTTTTTAGACTTTTTTATGATGTCTATCAGCATCTTATTGAAGGAGTGGTGGGAAAGGGGAGAAAAACCAGTAAACTCTTTGAAATGAAAGGCCAGATTTTCTAAAGCAATGTCATATCAAGCCCAATTAGGCTTCTTGAAAGCAAATACATGTGCCCCATTGCCCAGCACTTGGACAAGACTAGGGTTGCCACCTCATCCCTTTAAAACCGAACACATATTAATTACACAGGCTCTGTGGCTGATTAAGGTGGCAATGAAACTCACTTGGTGTCTTATCTGCATTATATTGACCTCAGAACCTGCGTAATTCATATTTGTTCGGGTTTAAAGGGATGAGGTGTCAACCCTAGACAGGACAGGGATTGAAATTGAAACCGGCAGACAGGAATCTAAAGAGATTTTGAAAAAAGGATTCAAAGAAACTGTTGGATCTTCTTGGTCTTTCTCGGTGTCACACTTTTTTCTCTTGGCACATGAAAAACTGAGGCTCCCTCAATTTGCTGGAATTTCATGGTTTCCCCTCACCGCATCATAACCACTGTGGGTGTTGTTTCTTTGTAAAGATACAAAATGATTTGTTTTTTATTCTGTCTCCAGCTCCAAAATTGCAAATGCCCCCTGTGTTTGAATCATCAAAAAATTGGGAAATAGTACTACATCCCCAAATATGCAAACAAACTAGAACAAGGCCCAATGGGATTTTGCACAGCACTATAGAACCCAAGAAGTATAGAGCAAGTATATAATAAAGTACAAAAATATTTAAGATAAAACATCACAAAAGAGAAGTGATAAAAACACAAGATATCGTAAGAACCACTATGAACATATTATAACAATGTTAGGACAGAAGGCCAGGCAGGCATAGAGTATGGCCTGAACAATGCTGGTGAACTGTATTTCCGACACGTTTCAAAGTTTTGAACTATATTGGTGTAACAACTTCTTCAGGGAAACCGCCCAACAATGCTAGTACATGGGTTCTGCAAGGTAACAACAAACATAAGTATAGTATAGATATACATATTATTATAGCAGTGATATAATCAAGAAGGAATATTTATACATACATGTGACTGTCAAACATGGACATGCGTTATCCCCAGGGGGGTAATACTCAACCGAACATACACATGGTTCATATGGACTTGGAAATGATGAGGTAACTTTGTTACTACTGGGTATGTGCCACGGGGAGCACCTGATTGGTGAAGTGTGCCGCCAGGGGCTGCAAACAGTGGCAACCCACAAACGGATCCGGCCGGGATCTGTCTCCCCCTCCAGAGCCAAAACACGGACGGTGGAAGTCCCAACACCCGGTAGATCTGTAGATCTGTTATGATTAAAAAATCATAAAGCGGTGACCAAAGCACAAAAAAATAGTGGTGAAAATAGCAAATCAAACCATAGGTAAGCCAAAAGCTACTCACTATTAACAACAAGTGTCCGTGGGCCAGATAGGAAGAGACATGCCACCCACCATGGCCAACAGTGGGCCTATGAAAGAAACAGTGGCAGTCAAAAAGAGTATAGGCAAACGCAAGGTGGGCCTGATAACCCAGCCTCGTACAAAGATAGGGGCCTGGGACAAAAATGAAGGCAAAATGCCAAACAAAAGGCTTACCTATGGAGGGAGAAAACTAAACACTGTAGTGTTTTGGAACCATGCCGTCTGGAGGAAAGGAAACCTCTGGTGTGATAGCTGCGCACCAAACAGTACATATGAATGTGGATGGCCAATCAAAAGTTACAGGGTGTGGCTGTCAGGGCAGACAGGACAGAGGTTGGTCATAGGGGGAGGAAGGGGAGGAGGAGGGGGGGCGGGGACGAAGTCCCGGGTGTCCTCCGCCGATCCCGCCCATTCCTCCAAAGAGACACGGGGGAAGAAACTTCCCGTCCAACCTGGTTCCCCGCCAAGCTGGCGTGCGGCGCCGCCGCGCAAAGCGCGATGACATCACGCGATCTGCGCAGGGGCGTCCGACTTCAGCACGGAGCCGCGCACACACTGAGCGTGCCTTGGCCAATGGAGGGGGCGGGAGCTAAAGCTCCATGGCATGGCAGACATAGGCCCCACTAGCTGCAGTGCCAGCTGAGGGGCCCACATGTGCCGTGGGGGGAGGGGCCAAAGCCAGCCTGAATGTGGATCCGAGATGGGGGCCAAGTTGCCCCACCGCAGTCAACACACCCCCAGTCTGGCACAAAACTTCCTCCTCACATAATGAGGGGCACGGAAAAAAAAAAAGGGAAAATTTCACATGGCTGATTATAGCCATGGATATATGACACCTAGTATACCTAAGTAAAAATAGGAGGACAAATGAGTCTCCAAGTGTAGCATTAATAAAGAATAAGGAGTATCTAATGACTTAATAAATCTGGGGAACCAAGTGAACAGCCGGCCGGGCAAGCCACTAACTGGGAGACAACGCATGACCATTTACAAAAATATACATGGCTAAAGGGGGAGGAGAGGGAGGGGGAGGAAAAAAAGGGGGGGGAGAATGAAAAGGGAGAGGGGAGAGGCAGGGTATGGAGGGGGCAGAAAAAAAGAGAAAAATTGAGGTGTGAATGTAGTGCAACACAAAAACAGCAATTGCTCGACCTCAGCCAACAGGCCTGTGAGAACTTGGTCTGGGGAGGCAGAGAAAAAAAGCAGAGAGAGGCTAAGGCCAAAAGACTTAGTCTAGTAGATCTCGGTCAAAGTGTCCTGACGAAAAACCTGGAAGGAAGTGTTTGAAGTTCATAGCTCCATTTAACCCTGGAGGGGCTGTGGCATTCAAATTTGAAATCCACCTTAGTTCACGTTGTAACTAGTGTTGAGCGAACCCGAACTGTAAAGTTTGGGTCCGTACCGAACTTTGGGGTATCCGGGACCCGAACCCGGACATTTCAAAAAACGTTCGGGTTC
Source organism: Glandirana rugosa (assembly GCA_018402905.1). Lineage (NCBI taxonomy): Eukaryota > Metazoa > Chordata > Amphibia > Anura > Ranidae > Glandirana > Glandirana rugosa. Next base: position 72,628 of record BLSH010488752.1, on the reverse strand, counting down.
TGGGTTCTGGTAGTTGATCACGCATGTTGAATAGCAGTCACATGCTCTCTGAGACTCTGACTAGTGTAGGGAGAGGAAGCTGCCGGCGCTGTGAGGGACAGATTGCAGATATTTTCACATCTCATCCTGCATCCTGAGATTACTACTACTGGTGCTCTGAGGAACAGATTGCAGATCTCACACTGCATTACACAACGATCTGATTGTGGACTAATTAGAGATTTCTCATACTGCTGCTTTGAGTGACAGATTGCAGATCTCATCCTGCATTACAGAATGATCTGACTGCACTAGGTAGAGGCTTCTGCTTAGAGGGACAGATTATTTTTCTAAAACCATCTCCTAGTTCTATAGGGAGAGGTTCCAGCTGTTGCTTAGAGGGACAGATTATTGTTCAAAAATCATCGCCTACTCCTATAGGGCCAGGTTCCAGCTGTTGCTTAGAGGGACAGATTGTTGTTGGAAAATCATTGCCTACTCCTATAGGACCAGGTTCCAGCTGTTGCTTAGAGGGACAGATTACTGTTCAAAAATCATCGCCTACTCCTATAGGGCCAGGTTCCAACTGTTGCTTAGAGGGACAGATTATTGTTCAAAAATCATCACCTACTCCTATAGGGCCAGGTTCCAGCTGTTGCTTAGAGGGACAGATTATTGTTCAAAAATCATTGCCTACTCCTATAGGGCCAGGTTCCAGCTGTTGCTTAGAGGGACAGATTATTGTTGAAAAATCATTGCCTACTCCTATAGGGCCAGGTTCCAGCTGTTGCTTAGAGGGACAGATTATTGTTGAAAAATCATTGCCTACTCCTATAGGGCCAGGTTCCAGCTGTTGCTTAAAGGGACAGATTATTGTTCAAAAATTGTCTCCTAGTTCTAAAGGGAGAGGTTCCAGCTGTTGCTGTAAGTGACAGATTATTGTTCAAAAATCATTGCCTACTCCTATAGGACCAGGTTCCAGCTGTTGCTGTAAGTGACAGATTATTGTTCAAAAATCATCACCTAGTTCTAAAGGGAGAGGTTCCAGCTGTTGCTGTAAGGGACAGATTATTGTTCAAAAATCATTGACTACTCCTATAGGGCCAGGTTCCAGCTGTTGCTGTAAGTGACAGATTATTGTTCAAAAATCATTTCCTAGTTCTAAAGGGAGAGGTTCCAGCTGTTGCTGTAAGTGACAGCTTATTGTTCAAAAATCATTGCCTACTCCTATAAGGCCAGGTTCCAGCTGTTGCTGTAAGTGACAGATTATTGTTCAAAAATCATCACCTAGTTCTAAAGGGAGAGGTTCCAGCTGTTGCTGTAATTGACAGATTATTTTTCAAAAATCATTGCCTACTCCTATAGGGCCAGGTTCCAGCTGTTGCTTAGAGGGACAAATTATTGTTCAAAAATCATCTCCTAGTTCTAAAGGGAGAGGTTCCAGCTGTTGCTATAAGTGACAGATTATTGTTCAAAAATTATTGCCTGCTCCTATAGGGCCAGGTTCCAGCTGTTGCTTAGAGGGACAGATTATTGTTCAAAAATCATCTCCTAGTTCTAAAGGGAGAGGTTCCAGCTGTTGCTGTAATTGACAGATTATTTTTCAAAAATCATTGCCTACTCCTATAGGGCCAGGTTCCAGCTGTTGCTTAGAGGGACAAATTATTGTTCAAAAATCATCTCCTAGTTCTAAAGGGAGAGGTTCCAGCTGTTGCTGTAAGTGACAGATTATTGTTCAAAAATCATTGCCTACTCCTATAGGGCCAGGTTCCAGCTGTTGCTGTAAGGGACAGATTATTGTTCAAAAATCATTGACTACTCCTATAGGGCCAGGTTCCAGCTGTTGCTGTAAGTGACAGATTATTGTTCAAAAATCATCTCCTAGTTCTAAAGGGAGAGGTTCCAGCTGTTACTGTAAGTGACAGATTATTGTTCAAAAATCATTGCCTATTCCTATAGGGCCAGGTTCCAACTGTTGCTTAGAGGGACAGATTATTGTTCAAAAATCATTGCCTACTCCTATAGGGCCAGGTTTCAGCTGTTGCTGTAAGGGACAGATTATTGTTCAAAAATCATCTCCTAGTTCTAAAGGGAGAGGTTCCAGCTGTTGGTGTGAGCGTTGCATTTCTTGCACCAAAATAAAAAGTTAGTCTACATTGGTGTTTTCCAAAAAAAAAGAAGGTATTAATTGGTATTAATAAATACTTAAATAGGGCTACATAGTACATTTGCGGGCACAATGAGGAGAGCAAATAAGGGACGTGGTCATGGTGATGCTGGTGCTGCTGGTGTTGGTTGTTGGTCGTTGGCTGGAGTGAGGTTCGAGGGAACTGGGGGTGTAAGTTTAAGGTCTTTGATGTCCTGAGTTACTAATTTCAGGAACAATGAAACCCCTTGATTGGAACTGGGGGTTGATAAGTAGTGGATGTTTTTTTTCAGTGTTGAGGGCTTATGTCTATATAGTGGGGGCTGAGTGGGATCCCCGGTCTGGGCGAGCAGAAATTAAGGTCTATGCGATCGATCAGGTCAGGAGACTCATTCTCCACTAATAGTTGGTTCAAGCTACATAAGGCTTGTCTTTCTCTATAAGATAGGGAGTGGCCCTCTAATTGTGTCTCTTTAGAGAACTTGCCCTGTAGAGCTTACATGTAAATAAATGCACATCCTTGATAATTTCAAATTTGTCCAGCGCACTGGTAGGGCAGAATGTTAAACCTTTTGATAGTACATGGTATTCATCTGAAGTAAGACTGTGTGAGGACAAATTGATTATGTTAAAAGTTTTGGGGTGTTGGTTTGTGTTGTATTGTGGGGTCCCACCAATGTGCTGTTCTGCTTGGCTAAAAAAATAGAAGGAATTTTAGGAAGGTTAGTTAAAGTATTAGACCCATCACCAAGGGGGTTCCCTAGGGAAGAACCTGCGGGACCCCCCATTTGAGAAGTAGATACATCACCAAATGTGCCAGAAGGACCATCAGAGGAGTCCGTGACCCAGATCTTTGAGTTGTTAGTAGAAAGAGCACCTTCACCCCGTCTTTGTCTTTTTGGACACCTAGTCTGACTCTGCTGTTTGGTGTTAGATGTGAGGGAAAGAGAAGAAGCAGATGAGTTATCAGAGCCAGATACACAGGATTGCAAGGAGGTCTGTTACCACATTGTTGTAAAATCTGAGAGGGTTTTGACCACCTGTAGGCCTTACCCTCTCTGAAGGATTGTTTATCTCTCAAAATCGTTTTCTCCTTCTTAAGCATCAGTTGTTTGTTATACTCTAAGAGTGATTTCAATTTCATATTGAGTTCACCACATAATTCACCATATAAAGTGTGTGTCTCAAAAGATGAGATTGTTGGGAGATTGTATCAATGTTCTGATCAATAATTACCAACTGCTTAGTATATTCCTCTTTCAAAAGTTTCATCATTTTGGTAGAAAATGTTTGAGGTTATTTTCCGAAGCCAATTTGAAATCTGTACTGATGTCTTCGAAGGAGGGAAAGATTTGTACCCCTAAACCCAAAGGGTTAATATTGTCACAAATGTACTCATCAAACACTCTCATGTGCCAAAAAAAGCGCAGATTTTTTCTCCAGCCAACCAGTGAGGCTGGAGAATATAAAGGTGAGTTCCATCTGTACAGATTCTTTTACACTGCAATCACAACTTTATTAGCGCAGTAGGTAGTGCGTCAATCTCATAATTTGAAGGTTGTGCGTTTGATCCTCACACTGGGCACAGATCTCTATACATTTTCTGCCGCTTGGGCTCCTTAATCCATGAAAAACACTATTCTTCATCCCTCAAGGCATGCAAGAAGCCATATCCATGGAAAAGTCACCAGCAGCTCAAGCTTTCAATGCTCTTTTGCCCTCCACCATATTCCACCCAGCTGAAATCTTTAACTTTGCATCTAACAGACCTTGCAAGATACCATGTCTACTCGCCCTGGAACAACACAGGAATTTTCCATGTCACCTATGTGACATGCTTCACTCTGTTTCATCACACAGAAAGAAAAAAGCAAAGATGAATCCAAAAGGGCTTTTACAAAGGTGTGAAAAAAAGGAAAAATGTCCCCATGTGTTTGTCCTCTCTGATTTCACGCCTTTTTCTTTGAAGATGAATAGCACACATATTTTCACATCAACATTTCACTGCTTTTCCTCACTGCATTATGACCACCATGAAATCATTTTGTTCATGGATTTCCCTTCCTTAGAAAGAAGCAAAAAGACATAACATTCTATCTCTATCTCCACCTCCAAAACTTGGACTGCCAGCCTTGGCTTGGATTAGGCCCTTTCTAACAGCTGAGGGAAAATGGAGAAGGACTGCTTCCAAAAATCGGCATCAAGTGTTTTGCTTTACTTTGCTACCTTTTTAGACGTTTTTATGATGTCTCTCAGCATCTTATAGAAGGAAATGGTGAGAAAGAGGAGAAAAACCAGTAAACTCCTTGAAATGAAAGGCCAGATTTTCTAAAGCAATTTCATATCAAGCCCAATTAGGCTTGTTGAAAGCAAGTACATGTGCCCCATTGCCCAGCACTAGGACAAGACAGGGATTGCAATTGAAACTGGCAGACAGGAATCTAAAGAGATTTTGAAAAAAGGATTCAAATAAACAGTTGGATCCTCTTGGTCTTTCTCGGTTTCACACTTTTTTCTCTTGGCACATGAAAAGCTGAGGCTCCTTCAATTTGCTGGAATATCATGGTTTTCCCTCACCGCATCATAACCACTGTGGGTGTTGTTTCTTTCTATAGAAAGACAACTGCTCGAGAGGACCATTTGTTGGCTCAAAAATCCAAGGCCAGCCCATTTTCCACTGCAGCAGAGCTCCGCGAGACCTGGTCACCTGAAGTCCCTGTGTCAACCAGAACAGTTTGTCGGATTCTGTCTCGAAATGGCCTCCATGGTCGAATCAGTGCCCAGAAGCCAGCACTAAACAAAAGACAATTGAAAAACCGTGTGGCATTTGCCAAGGCCCACAGCCTGCTAAAAGGGTGGACGCTGGAAAAGTGGCAGAAGGTGGATTTTTCAGATGAATCTTCTGTTGAATTACACCACAGTCGCCGCAAATATTGCAGGAGACCTACTGGAGCCCACATGCATCCGAGATTCAGAGTGCATTAAACATCATTTGGGAGGGTTTTAGCTTTTCATATGAGCTATTTCTAACACCAATTGATTAATTAAAAGTCAGGTTAATAGCAGGTGTTTCTACAAAATAGATAAGCGACAAGACTTTTGTCAGGGACTGTATATGTATGTGTATATATATATATATGTATACTGCATTAATTTGTTTCTTTTACTTAAAAAAAAGGGAGAAATTTATGTATATATACATATATATATATATAAATTTATTTATTTATTTTGGTAAAAAAAAAACTTTTATTTTCTGTTTTTTATGAAGGCATATATTTTTTCTCCTCTTTTTAATGTCAACAGACATTTAGTGCTATTTTCCTTTCTGGCTATCCTCATTTCAGCTGGCCCTCCTATCTGTCCTAAATCCATGAGTCACTGCTTATGCAAAAAGACCCTCAAATTCAAAGGTACGGGACCACCGTGTTGGTAAGTTTGCAGGAAAAGAGTGCCTCCTTATGCGGATTGCTTTGAGTGTTTTCAGCCCCGCATGCTCATGCTCTCAGAAATCAAGAGCCAGGGAAAGGCGGACGGTCTTCATAATAGTGTAACTGCAGATGTCGCACCCACTCAAGGGAAAAGGTTCCAAAGAAGACGTCTTATCGCCTCTTCCCCAGAGCAACGCCAATGCCCCAGCTAGAATCCTGCAGGGCCTCTGGCACAGCGCCTGTAGCCAATAGGCTGGTGAGTAAAGACTACCCAGAGGAGTTCGCAGTTAACAGGTAACACCAGATATCTTTATTAATTATGATGCAAGATGCTATTTTGGACTCACTTCAGTTATGCCAGCCAGGTAGCCCCCTCCTAGTTGCTACTCTAGTCACTAGAAAAACAACCTGGCACCCTGGCAGGTGGCGCTCAACCACTCACACCACTCACACCACTCACACTTGAATTCAAGCCTCTCCCAGTGCAAAGACCCAGTGCTCGGGCTGCTAAATTGCGCTAAAAAGCTTGGGTGCCCCTTCTGTGGGTCTTGATGGGGCCCTGCAGTGTTTCCTCTTTAGGAACCAAATCTGCCATTATGTAAGTGTCTGTGGACTGAGGCTTGGGCTACCCTGGTGAGTAGGCAGCCTGCAGATAATAGCTCCTCTTCATCAGAGGAAGATCCGGAGCCGCTTGGTTTCAGTTTTTTTTTTTTTCGTTCATGGAACATTGGATCCAGGTGGTCACGCAGGCCATTACATGGGTATAAAGACTGTCATATTTACGCTTTCTTCAAAACGGCAATTCCTTCTCTGTTTATGGAAGAAATGTAATCCGATGGATGGCAAAGTCCAGAGAAAGTTTCTCCTTTGATTGTCTATACAGGTTTTATCCTTGTCAGAGACCGGATATAGCATCACTGAAATCCATGCCCACAGTAAATGCGACTGTAGCCTAGTAACGAGGTGACCAACAGGGGTCTGCCGTCTGGCAGTTGCCCTTACCTGGTGACTAGTGCTTTTTGGGTCCAGGAGATAGAGACAGCCATTGGAGAGGAACTCCATAACGCTGATATCATTCGAACCCTAGCCAAGATGAATGAGTCTGTGAACATTATTGCAGAAGCAGCAATAATCTCAACCAGGTGCCTGGCCATAGCGATGCTATACTCGGTCGTGTCTAGGGGGGCCCTATGGTTGAGACCCTGGGCGGTGTCTTGCTTCCTAAAAACAAGATTGGTGTGAGTCACTTTATGGCAGAAGATCTCTGTTTGGTAGGAAACTGGAGACAGATATATCATAAGTGACAGGAGGTAAATCCGATCTGCTCCCATAAGACCGGAAGCAAAAGGGAAAAATGTTTCTCCCAGCAGGTTCTGCTTCTCTAGGTCCAGGGAGCCTAGGGCCAGCTGTCAGGCCAGGGTCCCAGGTAAAGGATGTAAGGGAACTCAGGCAACCTTTCACAAGGCCCATAAGTGATAATCCTTGGATATACCACAAGTACCCACTAAGCCCTTTTGACAAGAACATGCCCAGACTCTTGAGGTAGGAGCCAGAGGGCGTGCTTTATGGGTTTCTGGACAGCATGTTGCACAGATCCTTGGAGGAAGGTATTAGGCACTCATGGTCACTTCAGGGATTCCTCACTGCTTCTCCTCCAGACCATGTTTCTGCCAAATCCACCGCAAAAGCGGGTGGGCTGCTACAATACTTACAGACACTTTAGACTCAGGGAGTCATTGTCCGGGTCCTATTCACAGGAAAGATTGCAGGTTTTCTACCCAACCCTGTTTGTAGTACACAGGGGACGGAGGCTAGTGTCCAGTTGTAGATCGAAAGAGGTTAAACCTTGTTGGCCCTCTTAGAGATCTTTAAGATGGAGTCCATTAAAACAGTACAAGCAGTTGACTGGATGCTACTGCTGGATTGTCAGGATGCCTATCCTCACATCCCAAATTTCCTTTTCTTTCCAAAATAAGTAAGTTTGGTGATCCATTAGACACATCTCCAATTTAACAGCCTACCTTGTGGCCTATAAATAATAAATATCTCTGAGAATGTTGGCAAGGGTCTCAGTGCCATGTCAGCTCCACTCAGAGAACAGGGTCTCCAGGTTTTCTCACTACCTGGACATCATTCTTCTTCTATCCAGGGGACTGGAACAATTGCTGTCACACCAAGAGGTCCTCATACATACCCTGCAGAGATGAAAAAATTCCCCACATCTGAATTAAGAAGCGAGGAACAAAAACAACAATGGATGGACACTTTATCAGAATGTTCTTTAAATTGATGAATATCATCATTGAATCACGGACAAAAGATCTGGAATGTTTGCAAACTGAGATCTCCTCTTTACAGAAGTATCTATCTGAACAACAACATGCAGACGGCTATTCAGAACTAGAGGTTCAATTAAACTCCTGATTGGACAGATTAGAAAAGAGTTTAATTTCTACAAAAAAATAAAAGCTATTCAGAGATCGCACAGATTACGAAATCTTGTATACATTTGGACAAAACCAGGACAACGTTTTAGACGGCCACGGAGATTTTCATCCAAAAAACGGGTCAGCTTTTCTGACCCCGAAAATGAATCTGTCAACGACACTCTGGCTATCACAGGGTCTGATGCCTCTCCAGATAGTCATCGTTCTGCATGTAGTACTGCTAACAAAGGATCGCAAGGTTTAAACTCGATTGCCCCAACGAACAGCCAAAAGAAAAAGGGAAAACTAGGAGGGGCGGCAAAAGGCACAGAAGGAGGAAATGTCACCCCTTATCAGTTACAAAATCGTCCACACTAAGGACTAACGTTATTAACTTATCTGATAAGACTTTAACTAGTAGTGATATTTCTTTGCTTTCTAAAGGACTGAACTTTAGTCCTACTAACCATTTTGATTTATTTTCTACGATTTTGGATGTAAACAAGTTCTCTAGAGCTTTGACTCTGAGGAAACACTATTTTCAGGATGTAAATAAAGCATCTATTTCTGTTCCTGTGGATCAAATTGAATCAACTATGGGTGAGTCTTTCCCCTCCATCCAATCTTTTGCAGATACGTGTGCTTTGATTGATCTTACAGATTTAGCATCTGAATCAGATACAGACCCCAGAGACACCATTTCAGCTGTATGCCCTGTTTCTTTTAAATTCAGGTCTGATTTTTATCCAATGGGGTCTCGGGGTCTGGATTTATATCAAAAACTGGTGGAGAGGGATTTGACCACACTCGCTAAATCTCATTTAGACTTGAACTTTCAACATAATCTGAATGAAGCTGAACTGTGTTCATTGCAAAAGTTGTCAGCGGATGATAGTTTAATTGTCAAAAATGCAGATAAGGGGGGTTCAGTAGTAGTTTTGAATTCTAATACCTATGCCGACGAGGCTTTACGCCAATTGGCAGATGGTAACACATACAAAAAATTAAAAGGTAATCCTGCGACCCACTTTAAAACCAAACTGTCTAGATTGTTGGACAGAGGAGTCATGATAGGTATTTTTTCAGCCAGGGAAAGAGATATGTTCATCCCAGAATTCTTTATTACCCCAGTCTTTCATCATCTGCCCAAAATCCATAAAGGATTATCTCCTCTTACAGGTACTCATCCAATTAATGCTGGTATTTTACATCTGAGCATTTTTCTATCTATATATATAGGAGTTTTTTATTCCTACACTCAGGCTATGACTAAGCACCTCCACACAACGGTGTGAAACGCGTAAGCCATGCTGTACTATACCTGCTGTGTTCCATGATGTAATCTGTCTGTTTTGGATCCATGGATTTTATGAAAAATCAAATAAAGGTGTTCTTAAAGGAGTGCAGCCGTCCAGCCTATATCTTTACTACCCTGCAGAGATATGGCTGGGTTATCAACTTAAAAGAAAAAAAAAATTGGGGAAAGAGAAGCTGACTTTCTCCAACCCAACAGTTAGTGTAGTTGGGGGTGCTCTGCTAGTTCCTCTGTTTTGCTTACATCAGAGAAAGCAGTGACAGTCAGGAAGGGAATTCTGAGGACAGCTACCTTCACTTGTTTGATAGCTTCTCAGTGCCTCAGTCTTCTGGGCTCAATGTCTTCATGCATACTGATGATTCCATGGGAGCCTGCGCAAGTTTCAAAAAGGGAGTTAACAGGATCGAGCACCGTTGAGAACAGTGTCACTCAGTATGAGTAGCGGTCCACGGTGATGGAAAGACCCTGAGGAAGTCACAGCCCTTTTGAACCATTACACTGGATCATTGTTATGAATCATGTCAGCAAGACAGCCTGGGAGGCACACTGTGAGGGACTGTCGGTCAATGCAAGTGGACATTTCCAGCCAAGGAGGGTAGTCTTGAATACGCTGGAAGTTCAAACAGCCTTTTTAGCACTTTGGCCTTGCTACACAGAATCAAGGGAAGACCAGTCTCCTTACAGTTGAGCAACAGGGCAGCAGTTGCCTATATTCAGCTCCAGGGAGGAACTCTCCCTATCAGCAGTATACTATTGAGAGAGGTGAAACCCATAACGACTGCGACAGAAGATCACTAGCAAATTCAGGAAGCAGTTTACCTGCCAGCAGACTTTTGAACAAATAGGCAGACCGACTATCATGCAAGCTTCCCAGAGCACAATGAGTGGTTCTACATCCCAGGTCTTCTCTGAGCTGGTCCATAGGTGGAGCCTACCACAGACCGACCTCTTTACAAATGTTGGGTATGTCTGGCCTTGTTTCTGCACCCCAAGGCACAGGGGGCATACGCCTTGGTCTCTCCTTGGAGCTGCAATCTAGATTATATATTTTCCCCCCAACATCTCTTGTAATGAGATTCCTCTAGAGTCTGTCAAGGGAGTACATGGTTGTCATAGCCAATCCTCCATATTGGCCATGAAGCCCTCGTTTTTCCTTAGCCATTCACTTCAGAATACAGAAGACATTTCCCCTATGCACATATGCAGACCGGGACTGCAAGCAGAGTGCTAATAGGGGAGGCGAGGGGAACTCCGGTTGCTCCAGAGCAATCTCTACTTTGTTGAGTGCTAGAAGGCACTCTACTTACAACATCTATGCCTGAATCTGGAGCAAGTTTGCGTTATCTCGGTAGGGTGAGACATTGATCCTACTGCCCCCAGCTGTTCTATACTTCCTCTAGGCCGGGTTGGACATGAGCCTTAGCCTATCCTCACTGAGCTGGCAAGTGTCAGCTATATTGGCAATAACAAATTTAAATGGGCCAAGAATCCTTCAGTCTGTACGACCTTTGAAGGCAGTCATAAGGATTCAGTCACAAACGGAAAGGAGTCTCTCCCAGTGAGATCGATTGGTGTTGCTGGATCTCTTGTCCGTTCAACCGTTTGCTCCAACAGAGCAGTATTTGGTTTGGGCCATTGCCTACAAGACAGTATCTATTGCAAAAACTTTAGCAGAAGTTTGTCTGAGATTCAAGCTCTTGAAGCGTCAAAAAAAAAAAAACAGATATCTGGGAATCTCCTAAATTTCCAGAACATCACACAAGAAAGTCACATGACCTGGATGTTTTCAAAAAGAAACACCTGTCCACAATTGGTCTTTTCAGATCATCTATTAAGTCTTTTGTCATTCCAGCTGGGGATCATCAAGGAAAAGAGGTTACTGCCTGGACTCCAGCAGGCTTGGTGGTTCATATAGGGTGAGGGGGCGTAAGCCTCCTTAAGCGGCGGTGCAATCTACCAGAGTGATTGCAATCTCATAGGCAGCCCACTTGGGAGCATCTATAGAATCCATCTGTAGAAGTATCATGGTAACCCCAACATACCTACTCAAATTTTATGGCGTAGACATAGGTGCCTTGTCATCAGAGGACTTTGTAGGAAGGACTATTCAGTCCACTGTCCCATCCTAATTAGAATATTGGTTTAGCAAGTAGAACCCACCCTGTCAGCTAGTTATTTATCACTAGTATGCTGCCATGTTGGTGTCAGGAAAACAGAAAATTGTATCAAATACTTGCCGTAATTTTCCTTTCCTGACGCCAAACCATGGCAGCATACGGGCCCACCCTGTGCGTTCTGGCATGTGTCTTGTTACAAAGAATGGGAGGGGCGGCTAACCATGCCTTTTTTTATGCTATTCACTAGTCCTGAGGGAGTGGTCAAGAGGCGGAGCTCTATCCTTAAGAGTATGCTGCCATGGTTTGGCGTCAAGAAAGGAAAATTATGGTAAGTATTTGATACAATATTCCGAAGAAGGAATGTTCTACACCTTGCTTTTATCACTTGTCAGTGATGTCTCTCAGTTTTTCCAAGCCATTAGTTTTTGGCACGTCTTTATACACTGTGAGTAATTGTCAGCAAAATGGTGTAGAGAGAATAGGAAGCAAGCCAGCAACACCTGTGGGAGTATTAGGCCAGATTTTTATTAGGCAGTTTGAACGAAAGCACTAAGGGTTGTTGAAGCAGAGCATGCATGTTGTGCCGCTAGACCATATGGGAAATCTGCCTAGGTCAGTTGGGGAAAAATAGGGAAAACTAAAGTAAAATAACATAGCACCGCCATCATCTTCCAAGTGTGGTAGTCAGCTGTGACAAGTGTATAGTTTGAGGCATGCAGCCTCGTTAGAGCAGTAGATAGCATGTCAGTCTCATAATCTGAAGGTCATGAGTTCGATCCTCACACGGGGCAAGGATCTCTATTAGTGTTGAGCGAACCCGGACTGTAACGTTCGCGTCCGTACCAAACTTTCGGGTGTCCGTGGCACGGACCCGGACATTTCAAAAATCGTTCGGGTTCGGTCCGGGGTTCTGCTATTTTACTCCACGTGTTGAGAAGCTGCAGGGACAACTAACCGACGGGACGTCGAAGAGTTGTGCACCTCATTTTATCGTCTTGGGGCCTGGCTTGGGCTTGCTAAAAACTTTACAGGCCCAGGCACGGTGCCTGTGGGCTTTCAAACCATGCCTGCGCTTGCAATGTCAGGCCCAAGCGAGTTGTGATTATCTCTAGGAACGGGGCACACTCCTAGCTTGAGTACTGGAAGTCTAATACTCTGACTGTACGATAGATGACGAGATTGCTCCGACGTACGGAGTTTGATATGTGAACAGTGTCGACTGATGGTGTGAACCTTCTACTACCGCCACGATACAATAAAATGAAATC
>BLSH010488752.1:15113-27674 GCA_018402905.1 Glandirana rugosa | reverse complement strand
GGCCCCCCCCCCCCCCCCCCAGTGGGGAGAGTTCTTCCAAGAAACGAGTTGCATTTTTTTCCAACAGGGAGGCAAAAAGCCATAAGAGAAAACCAGGAAGGGGCAGGACCTCCACTGGGGGGAGTTACATCTATATGTGTCCCTGTTGGAGACATCTCTTCCCACTTTGTCATCACCAATGATGATGAGCAAATCATAAAAACAGATGAAACTAAAAATGTTTTGATTCTCCTGAATATAATACTATTGATGATATGAGTTTACAGAAAATCATACAATTCATAAATGACTATTTACAGATCAGACCCATCCAATGCAGATGTTGAGGGGAATGGAAACTGTTCTTCTGTGTTCATGATCCCAGGCTGAGACTCTAAGCCTTCCCTAACTAGAGATGGTCTTTCATGATGGAGATAAAGGTCCCTCACAAGGAGCCCTGAGACTGGGAAATACTTCTGATGTCCCTCTCTTCTTTCTTCCCTGCCAATGAAGACACAGACATATTGATCTTTGCATTGTTCCTATTGCAGGTTCTCTTTCCAGCGACAATCAGAGGATTTTGGCTGCAGTGGGGAGACTAACAGATGGACTCAGCAACAACAATGGTACGTTTCTAATTGGGGAATCACTTATTCTCCACATCTTCATTTTCCAGAGCCTTCTAAGGCAAACACTTTTTCTTAATTATTACTTGATGCCTGGCTTCCTGTACAAAACGCAGGAGGAAACCCTGCCCACTGGTCTCCAACATAATGATACCTTTTCAGATTTCTGTTAATTAAAAGAGGCTGCTGAGACAAATTAATATCTCCCCCTCCCCCTACTCTCCTCCCTTTCTTTCTCTACTTTTCTCCTCCACTCTTTTTCTCTCCCTTTCCTCTCTCCTCCGTTCTTTCTTTATTTTTTTACTCCACTCTTTCTCTCTCCCCTTCCTCTCTCCTCCACTCTCACCCCTTCTCCATTCTTTCTCTGTTTTGCTCCTCCACTCTTTCTCGCTCCCCTTCATCTCTCCTCCCTTTCTTTCTCTACTTTTCTCCTCCACTCTTTCTCCATCCCCCTCCTTCTCTCCTCCATTTCTTTCTCTACTTTTCTTCTCCACTCTTTCTCTCTCCCTTTCCACTCTCCTCCATTTCTTTCTCTACTTTTCTACCCCACTCTTTCTCTCCCCCCTTCCTCTCTCCTCCACTCTCCCCCCTTCCTCTCTCCTCCATTCTTTCTTTACTTTTCTCCTCCACTCTTTTTCGCTCCCCTTCCTCTCTCCTCAATTCTTTCTCTATTTTTCTCCTCCACTATTCCTCTCTCTCCCCTTCCTCTCTCCTCCATTCTTTCTTTACTTTTCTCCTCCACTCTCTCGCTCCCCTTCCTCTCTCCTCCACTCTCTGCCCTTCCTCTCTTCTCCATTCGTTCTCTGTTTTGCTCCTCCACTCTTTCTCTCCTCCCTTCCTGTCTCCTCCGTTTCTTTCTCTACTTTTCTCCTCCACTCTTTCTCTCCCCCTTACTCTCTCCTCCATTCTTTCTCTACTTTTCTCCTCCACTCTTTCTTTTCCCCCCTCCCAGGCACCGTTGATCCATTGTGTGATTCGGAATGGATACACCATGGCCTAAACTGCTACTACCTGTCCCGGAACGCGCGGCCGTGGGGTTACGCCAAAAAACACTGTGAGGATAAGAAGGGTCACCTGGTGGTCATCAAAGGTCTGGATGAGATGGTGAGGATAACAAGGTGTACATGGGGCTGTCTCATGGGGGCTGCCATTACTGACTTCCCTCTGTAGATGTTAGCCACCGACACAATAGTTTGGCTGCATTGTGAGTTGCTGACCTGAAACAAATACAAATGATGAAACAGAGAAACATAGATGTCCAGATGATGTTTGCCCTGGAATTATTAGGGTTGGTTTACTAAAGATAAATAGACTGTTGACTTTGCAAGGGAATTTGCCCCAGAGCTTAGAGTATGAGGTGAAGCTCTGCTGAATATCATAAATCTAATCACGTGTTTGTTTTCATTACCCCTGCCTGTGATCGGGTATTCTGCACACCACATTCAACAAGCTCTGGGGAAATTATTGGGCCTGAGTGTACCCATCTTAAGACTGGGCCAGAAAGACTTGGAGAGACATTCTTCCCACTCTCCATCAACACACATCAAGACAAGACCACATAACCACTAATTTAACCTCAAGACTGGAGAAGAAAGACTCGGAGCATCATTTTGCCCACTCCCCAATCAATATATAACAGGTCCAGAAAACATTGCCATAGAAGGAACACTTGGGCATAAAGGTGTAACGGTACCCCCATAGGGGCTGCTGAGTGTAGTGGCCCACCTGTCACCCTGCCCAGCCCGGGATTGACATTCTCAGTCACTCCAGAGTCAATGAACAGTCCATGCACTTTGTTTTTATATTTATTGAGGGGTTAAACTTGGATGGGGTAAGGAATTTATGGGATGCCCAGTGATGATATGAAGTATTTACAATGGGACAACTATGTACACTCTCTGTACATGTCACTACTCCAGACTCCTCCTGCACAAACTTGCTTGCAGACTATTCCTCTCTCTTCCTCCTGCACAACTCTTGCTTACAGGGTCAGCTAGCACGTGGTTTTAGTAGTTAGGCCTGACACTAGCTCAGCCAGGCCTTAAGACATGCCTATTGTGGGCAGGGGCCGCAGGCTCCTTTAAGTGTGGGAAAAGTCCTGTGCTAGCTGTCCCAAGATTTAGGCTGCTGATCCCAGTGAGCCATTTTCAGGTCCTGCCAGCCCTCCTGGATGCAGCTGCCCGACTTCACTGCCCATGACACCACAGTCCACTCCACTGGCTCTGCACCCATCTCAAACTGCAATCTCCCAGTTCTCTCAGGCATGCCTCCCCAGTCCCCCTGACTGTGCATGCCACTCACCAGCCCTCCTGGCTGCAACCAGTTATTCCTCTCCTGAAGACTTGCTTGCCAATGCTCCCTGCTGTCCTCTCCTGCTTCTCTCTGTGCCTCCTGTCTGGAACCCTCACGTTGTCTTAAAGGGCTCTGTCCACACCCGAGCCTAGGCCCAAGGTCACCACCCAGACTGGGGAGCTCCCTCAAAGGCCCCAACAGCCTAGCATCCAATCTTCAGGCTCTGAACAACTCCAACAACTCCTCCCCAGCTGGGCTGATCCTGGATATTTAAGGAGGCCTGTCCCCTGCCAATCCAGGTTGAGGACTGGTCAGAGATCCCTCAAACACCCCAGACAGTTCCACTTCTCAACCAACCAAATCTAAACAAACAGGCCTAGCTTCCAGCCAGGCCTGCCTAAATTTTCCTACACTTACAAAATTCCTAATCTAGCACCTACCTATGTAGAGGGTGCTACAAAGGCTAAAGCCACATACACACAAGCCAATTGTCGCACTACCGAACATCCAACTTTGGATCAATTGGCTGTCAGCGGTTGTGTACTGACATGAGTCAAGTAATCCCCCAACAAAGCCGAACGTAGTGACGTGTTACGAGTGAATAACAAGTAACAAGGAAGTTCAGGTGAATGTGATTTGTGAATTAGGAACACAGGTTTACACAACCAAACACTTCCTGGATTCGGAACATGTGTGTTTGCACTTCCAACTTTTTGTTGGCCAACTTCTGTACACACGAGCCCACAATCGGCCAGCGCCTTATTGGCCAACACAAGTTTTTTTAGTGTCGTCATACATCTTCTGTTGGACGTCAATTGGAAATCGGCTGTAGAATTGTGCATACAACAGGCTGTTGGACGACCGTTGTTGGCCGATAATCGTACCGTTTGTATGGGCCTTAAGAGAGACATTCTGCCAAATTCCCATCAATAAATTGCAAGACTAAACAGTGTAGCCACAGATAAAATCTCAAGACTGGGACAGAAAGACTGAGATAGATAATCTTCCCACTATCCATTAATATGAACCAAAACTAGACAACGTGGCCACAGATGGAACAAGACGACTAGGCAAGAAGACTTATAAAGACCTTCTGCCCGCTCTCCATAAATGCGCCCAAAGAATGATGCTTGGAAGAGTAGAGCCACACATCAACCCCCCTCCCACCCCACCTAATGGAAGTTAAATTGCAGATGTACCGACCCAGAATGGGCGATCTATCATTTTGCGGCATTCTTTCCACCAAAACAAGCCCACACAAACTGCAAGGCAACCAGAAAACGATTTTATTATACAGTACACAGTTGTATCATAATTCGTAATATATGTGGGGACCGTGTACCATCTCTGGCAGTCCTGTCCAACACCATGGTCTATGTTGGCTTTGCAGAAATCTGTCCCTGCCTGTGCCAATGGGTAAATGCCAAGGGAAAGATGAAAGGTGCCATCATGTCCCCTGATATAAACCCAAAGCTGAGAGCACTCAGAGGTTGAAGAATTGCAGATAAGGGATTGTATTCCATTCCCTTATAAAAGGACTATCCTTCTCTGAACCGGGACAGCTTGCTTTGACCCTTAATAAAGGATCCTTTGTGGATCTAACTTACTGATGGACTTATATACAGATGTAGCAATGTCCCCATCCACTAGAGGCTTAGTGGTGACCTCCAGAGTCAGGGAGAGCTGACATTTCTCCTCAGGGTGCTGGTTATGAGGAATGGTGAGCTTAGTGCAAGATAGAATGATTGGGCGCCAGTCACTTTATGAATGCAAAAGTAGATTTATTGTCTGTTAACAAGAACTGGGGGAGAGAGGGTTAGGGCCAGGACACCCTTAGGCAGTTGCAAAAGCAATTTGGCAGACTCCAAGACAAAAATAGGAATAGGCAGACAGTGATACAGATAGAGGGCCTTTAAGCTGAATGCAGCAAACTGTATTTTCGTAGCAACTGCTGTCTCCTATGGCAACTGAACGTTCAACACATCAATGTAGATCTGCACATGTAACTCACTGTAGATCTTCACTCTGAGCTCCCAGTCTCTCACTAGACTTCTGAGACCCCATCCACCGCTGGATCCTCTGAGCTCCTCCACAGCTACCCGCTGTATCCTCCAAGCATCACCCACACTACCTGCTGGGTCCCTGACTTGATTCTGCTGAAGCTTTCCCACTTCTTCATCGTCTTTGGCTATTGAAAAAGGCTGCTATGGTACTGCTTCAGACTTCCATAAACTGGCCTCTGATAACAGGAGTGGTTGTCCCTTTCTAGCAGCTGCTTCCCCTTTACCTCTGCCCTTCATCCTCGCTTGCCTCTGGCAACAGTAGTGGGCGTCCCTTGTGGCAACTGCTTCTCCTTTACCTATGACATCAATTTGGTTCTTCCTCAGGCAGAAATGCTACAGTGATCAGGCTCCCCTCGACACACATAGCTAGGCCTCAGGCTTCAGGCCTAACCTTAAGGTGCTGCTACACATACATCCCCCAGGCCCCAGCCTGGGGTAGAAAGAACTCTGATCACCTGACTCCTTGCCTTCAAATATAATATCCCAGAATGCAAAGTATCTACTCTGATTGGCTGAAAAAAATATGTCTATTTATAACATGAACTCACTGTGATCTTGTCATTCTAATGTCAAAGGCAGCAGTGGCACCTATTGACAGAAGAGAGAGATGCACCAGATTCAGGTTTAAGGCAAAGTCAGTGGATCTCCCTAACTATTAGCAAGGCTAGTTACCTCCTAGCATAACTAAATTTGTTAGCAGCCCTGTTTAGGACCAGGGAGCACCCTTGGTGGCTTCACCTTAGGAACCTCCTGCTACATCCTTAACTTGGTATGGATTCCTGCAGAGAGAAGAACACCCATCCACATGCATAAAAGGCATATGAAGAGCACCTGTCACCTCTTTATAAATGTGTCTCTACTCTTTTTAGATTCATTATAGTACATATTATATCTGCTTCCCCCATTTATTGAGCTGTGGGTGCATAAACCTGTGTGTTGTCTTCTCTTGATGGTCAGTTTACACATCTTCCCCCAATATAGAACATGAAAAACACATAGGGGAGGAGAGTAAAAAGAATCTCTTTAAGTATATAAACAGTAAGAGAGGGAGGTCAGATCATATTGGCCCCATAAAGAATGATGAAGGTAATCTGGTTGCAAAGGATGGAGAAATGGCAAAGGTGTTAAACTCATTTTTCTCCTCGGTATTCACAAGGGAAACGGGAGGGCTCAATTATTTAGAACTACAATGCTGATCCTCACGGCACGTCACAGGAAGCACCCTCATGGCCAACTGAGGATAAAATCAGGAATAGGCTTGAAAAACTGAACACTAATAAGTCACCGGGACCAGATGGCTTACACCCGAGGGTCCTTAAGGAACTTGGCCAAGTTATTGCCAGATCCTTGTACCTAATCTTTAAGAGTAGTTTTCTGACTGGTATGATACCAGCTGATTGGAAGAAAGCCAACGTAGTACCAATATATAAAAAAAAAACAAGATATATCCCTGGGAACTACAGACCAGTTAGCTTGACATCAATAATTGGCAAACTCTTGGAGGGAATAATAAGGGATTATATACAAGATTATAGTAATGAGAACGGTATTATTAGCAGTAATCAACATGGGTTCATGAAGGATTGTTCTTGCCAAACTAATCTATTAACCTTCCATGAGGAGGTGATCTGCCATCTAGATAAAGGAAGGCCTGTAGACGTGGTGTATCTGGATTTTGCGAAAGCATTTGATACAGTTCCCCATAAACGTTCACTGTGCAAACTAAGATCCTTCAACATGGATCAAAGGGTGAGCACCTGGATTGAAAACTGGCTGCAGGGGCGAGTCCCGAGGGTGGTGATAAATGGGGAATACTCAGAATGGTCTGGGGTAGAATGTGGGGTTCCCCAAGGTTCTGTCCTGGGACCAATCCTTTTCAATTTATTCATAAACGACTTGGAGGATGGGGTGAAGAGCTCAATCTCAATATTTGCGGATGATACCAAGCTAAGTAGAGCAATAAATTCTCCACAGGATGTGGAAACCTTGCAAGCAGATCTGAATAAATTAATGCAGTGGGCAAACAAGTGGCAAATGAGATTTAACATAGAAAAATGTAAAATAATGCATTTGGGTACCAAGAACAAGAAAGCAAACTACTCACTAGGGGGAGAGCCTCTGGGGGAATCTAGGATGGAAAAAGACCTAGGGGTCCTAGTAGAGAACAGGCTCAGCAGTGGCATGCAATGCCAAGCTGCTGCAAGCAGAGCTAACAAAGTGTTGGCATGCATCAGGAAAGAGATCAACTCCAGGGATAAATCAATAATTCTCCCACTATACAAGTCTCTGGTGAGCCCGCACCTGGAGTTTGCCATCTAGTTCTGGGCACAGTCCTCAGGAAGGATGTCCAGGTATTGGAAAGGGTACAGAGAAGGGCCACAAAGCTAATTAAGGGATTGGAGGACCTTAGTTATGGGGAAAGATTACAAGCACTGAACTTATTCTCTCTGGAGAAGAGATGCTTGAGAGGGGATGATTTTAATGTACAAATACTGTACTGGGGACCCCACTATAGGGACAAAACTATTAAACACAAGGGAACACACAAAGACAAGCGGCCATTCTCTAATACTAGAAGAAAGGCGGTTTAACCTTAAGCTGCTTAGAGGGTTCTTTACGGTAAGAGCAGTGAGCATGTGGAATTCTCTTCCACAAGCAGTAGTCTCTGCTGGGTGTATAGATAATTTCAAAAAACTATTAGATGCACACCTAAGGGACCACAACATTGAGGGATATACAATGTAATACTGACATAAAAACGCAGCACATAGGTTGGACTTGTGTCTTTATTCAACCTCGTTGACTATGTAACTATGTAAATATATGCTGCATGTGTCCACTGTGTGTGTGACTGTGGGGGGCATTAGAGTGTAAGCTCCTCTAGTACAGAGACTGATGTGACTGTGGGGGAGGGGACATTAGAGTGTAAGCTCCTCTGGTACAGAGACTGATGTGAATGGCTCAGTGATCTCTGTACAGCACTGCGGTATATGTCAGAGCTATATAAATGTATAATAATAATAGTGTGACAGTGGGGGAGGGGACATTAGAGTGTAAGCTCTCCTGGTGATCATATAAAATAATATGTAGTGACTGTTTTTGTTTTTCTACAGAATTTTCTACGTAACATTTCACAGTCACAGAGTTTTTGGATTGGTCTTTCATATGAGAAAGAAATCTGGAATTGGGTGGACGGCACATCTTATGAGAGAACTCCAAAGTAAGACACCAATCTTCTTCCATTTTGCATCACCTTTGATAGAAAAAAATATATAAACATATCCCTTTTTATGTACAGATGTTGGATTTCTTCTTAGCTAAAATACTTTTAGGCTTTAAAAGTTGCCTGCTCTTGCTTTGGCCATCTAGGCTTTGCCATCAGTTCCGGTTAATATCAGTGCTGGCCCAGTCACTATTGTTTTTTTCCCTCAGGTTCTGGGAAGAAGGTCAGCCTTCAATCTGGTATAGAGGTGGTCAGTGGTGTGGTTGTTTGGATCATGGAGAGAACTGGCACACTTTTTCCTGCTTCTATAGTTACCGATACGTCTGTGAGAAGAAGACACTGTGATCTGCAATGATGACAATCAGAAATCTCCTGATCTCTTCATCTTTCCTTCACTATACTGCAATGATGACCATCAGGCACCTCCTGATATCTTCATCTCTTCATCTTTCCATCGCTATACTGCAATGATGACCATCAGGCACCTCCTGATATCTTCATCTCTTCATCTTTCCTTCACTATACTGCAATGATGACCATCAGGCACCTCCTGATATCTTCATCTCTTCATCTTTCCTTCGCTATACTGCAATGATGACCATCAGGCACCTCCTGATATCTTCATCTCGTCATCTTTCCTTCGCTATACTGCAATGATGACCATCAGGCACCTCCTGATATCTTCATCTCTTCATCTTTCCTTCACTATACTGCAATGATGACCATCAGGCACCTCCTGATATCTTCATCTCTTCATCTTTCCTTCGCTATACTGCAATGATGACCATCAGGCACCTCCTGATATCTTCATCTCCTCATCTTTCCTTCGCTATACTGCAATGATGACCATCAGGCACCTCCTGATATCTTTGTCTCTTCATCTTTCCTTCACCATACTACAGTGAAGGAAAATCTACTAACAGAAGAAAATTTATCCTACTGGACATTCTGGGGCTTGAAGTGTCTTGTGGTGAGGGTTCCTCAAAATGTCTACAATCCATCCCCAGCCTTCCAGACATGAATCAACTAAACCCCACTTATTTACCAGCTAGGTCGGTCAAACAAAAAGTGAGGATGGGGAGACACCCTCAAAACTGCCACCCACTGCTCTTCAGTGATTGCCCATAGTCATAACTTTAATCAAACCTCTGGGCATTTCCTAGCTTCTCATGAAGCTCCAGATCAGGGGTGTCAAACGAAATTGTACCATAGGCAGCCTCAGCATTATGGTGGCCTTCAAAGGGCCAGTTGTATCTGTAAGACTATATAAATGTATCTACTCTTTATCATATTAAATAATTACCTCTGCATTTGATTATTACTGGTTTTAGTAAGAACTTAAGAACTATGCTGTGAAGGGCGGGTGCATGGAGCCCACTTACACCCCTGTAGCAGATGATGCAAGTCTGAAAAGGAGGATTGCACACCGCTGGTAACTTGCTCAATAAAATGTAGTGAAGGCTGCTTAGACAGAACATGATTCTGCCATGTTGTTCTGTCTCATCAGTCTCCAATAAATTTTCTTTGTGATGATACCGGTGGTGTGTGACCCTCCTTCAAGTGTCATTGAATTGTGTTATTCTCATAATAATTATAAGCAAATGCCCAGGGCATCCCGCCTCCCCTCAGATCAGATGTCAAAAGCTGCCAGTCCTCCACCCTCCCTTACATTACAGCGCACCCCCCTTCTGCTGCTGCTAGGAAGAATCTGGGGGTGGAGCTGAGAAGCAGAAAGTGCAGCATCTGGAGGAGGACCAGAGGAGGGCTGGATTCAGCTGCTGGAGTCTACTGAATGCTGAGACCAGGGGAGGCAGAGACAAGGGGGTGCTGAAGCTACACAGAGAGGCACAGGATCAGGGCTGGTGCAAAGATTTTTGACACCCTAGGCGAAACCTCATTTTGCCACCCCCTTTGGCTCTGCCCCTGACTGCAGCCCCTTTGCCCTGTCAATTTATACGATGGAGGTGGCAGAGGCAGAGATTTTTTGCAGAGCCTCTCTACCCATTTCTTTAGCTGTGGTCCACAGGCCCACACCTGTGCCCCTGGATCCGCCTTATTTTACCGCCCTGGGGTGCTGCCAGCCGCGGCTCTCCAGTGACATGAGTGATTGATGCAGAGCAGTGACAGATCAACAGCGGATGGGCGCCCCTTATGGTAGTGGCGCCCTAGGCAGCCGCCTACTCCACCTAGTGGTAGAGCCGGTCCTGCACAGGATATAGTGGAGGAGTTCTGTCCTCTCTGCTGCTGACAACTGTGACAAGGTGTGGGCAGACACGAGGGAAGTGTCCCAGCTGCAGGAGACGTTTGAGGGCCACATGAAATGGCCTAGAGGGCTGAATTTGGGCCCCGGGCCTTGTGTTGTGCCCTAGATTATGTCAAGAATTTGGACCCATTCCCTTCCATTCCCACCACCATTCCTACCACCTTTCTATTGGCCAGTGAGGAAATCTCATTGTTTTTAAATGTAGATCATTGGCTCCTGGAAGTGGTGTATTTTGGTTTTGTGCTGTCCTAGGCAAGACTAAAATTGGGCACCCCCCATCTAAATATGCCCCACCCCTTCTGTCTCTGGTGGCTGTGTGTGGTCTCTGGTGGCTGTGTGGAGCCTCTGGTGGCTATGTGGGGAATCTGGTGGCTATGTGGTCCAAGCATGAATGAACCCTGAGCCCTGAGATCTAAGGGGTCACATCCTTAGATCTCAGGAGTTCCTGCTTGGACTTGTAGTCCTTCACCAGTTGGAGGGGCGTCACGTCCTCTGTGGGGTTCATGATAGGACTTGCAGTTCTTGACTTTTGGGAGGATCCCAGCATTAACCCTTGAGATTTAAGGATGTGACCCCTCCAAAAAAAAAAATTTAATGACTACAAGTCCCAGCATGAAACTCTGAAACTCCAAAAGTGAAGGACTTTAAGTCCCAGCATGAACCCCTGAGATCTAAGGATGTAACCCCTGTAATCCTTCACTAGTTGGGGGGGGGGAGTCACATCCTTAGCTCTGAGGGGCTCATGTTGAGACCTGTAGTCCTTCACATTTGGAGGGTCACATCCCCAAAAGTGAAGGAATATAAGTCCCAGCATGAGCCCCTCAGAGCTAAGGATGTGACCCCCCCCCCAACTAGTGAAGGACTGCCGTCCGAGGCAAATGCCTTGTTTGCCTCACGGTAGATACGCCCCTGGCTCCTGGGATGCTCTGGAAGACATATATCACATTTAGGTGTTGGCTATTCATATATTGTGCATGTTTTTTCCTTTTACTCTGAGTGGCACATTATTTATTCCCTAAAACACCACAATAAGGTCACACCCACAAGGTTCACCGTTAAAGGCATGTGGCATAAATTCTAACAATGCACCTGTATCTGTGTTGAAAATGGGGACTCTCTTGTCTCTGGTTTGTACCATTTCTGGACGGTTGACATTTAGGACCCTTCCTTACATAAACATTTTACATATTAAATAACAAGAGACATTCATTTCTGCTATCTTAGGACACCTGATCAACCTGACCAACCTCCAGACTACAATAAGGAGATTAACTATCTCCACGTTACACCAAAACATTCCAAGAATCCAGACAACAGCAATTTGTTCTAATAATATCTTTCTGCAAAATCAGTTTTGCAACCTCAGCCTGTTATTATATAATGAAACCAACATTAGCATATAAGCACTTAAATAGGAATTACCATTATACAGGGTGGCCCATTTATATGGATACACCTTAATAAAATGGGAATGGTTGGTGATATTAACTTCCTGTTTTTGGCACATTAGTATATGTGAGGGGGGAAACTTTTCAAGATGGGTGGTGACCATGGTGGCCATTTTGAAGTTGGCCATTTTGAATCCAATTTTTGTTTTTTCAATAGGAAGAGGGTCATGTGACACATCAAACTTATTGTGAATTTCACAAGAAAAACAATGGTGTGCTTGGCTTTAATGTAACTTTATTCTTTCATGAGTTATTTACAAGTGTCTGACCACTTATAAAATGTGTTCAATGTGCTGCCCATTGTGTTGGATTGTCAATGCAACCCTCTTCTCCCACTCTTCACACACTGATAGCAACACCGCAGGAGAAATGCTAGCACAGGCTTCCAGTATCCATAGTTTCAGGTGCTGCACAAACTGTTAGGTTGTGTTACCCGTCGTGTAACTTGTGTAAAATATTCACCAGTCTGTGAACATTTATTGAGTACTTTCTTATTTCAATGTAATTTCGGTTCGTGTGGTAACAAAAAGAACACTTTAAGTGTTATTCAAACTACACAGTGTACTGGGAGAAGGATAACTTTTTTGTTTTTAACCTAAGTTTTACCGGTTGAAGTTTTACCGGTGGTACCAGTGGTGGGTAGAACTTTTCAAAGGGGGGAGTGTAT
>BLSH010488734.1:46011-58087 GCA_018402905.1 Glandirana rugosa | reverse complement strand
AGTCTATGCTGCACTCACCACACTGCAGTCACACCCCCATAGAAGGGAGGAGTCTATGCTGCACCCACCACTCTGCAGTCACACCCCCATAGAAGGGAGGAGTCTATGCTGCACCCACCACTCTGCAGTCACACCCCCATAGGAGGGAGGAGTCTATTCTGCACCCACCACTCTGCAGTCACACCCCCAAAGGAGGGAGGAGTCTATGCTGCACCCACCACTCTGCAGTCACACCCCCATAGGAGGGAGGAGTCTATTCTGCACCCACCACTCTGCAGTCACACCCCCAAAGGAGGGAGGAGTCTATGCTGCACCCACCACTCTGCAGTCACACCCCCATAGGAGGGAGGAGTCTATGCTGCACCCACCACTCTGCAGTCACACCCCCATAGGAGGGAGGAGTCTATGCTGCACCCACCACTCTGCAGTCACACCCCAATATCACTCAGAGAGATGGTCAGATATCACATTTATTGAGGTGTCTAGTAGAACATAGCACAGAATAGAATATTCAGATAGAATAAACACAGGAAGGTCTCTGGTCCCCCCTCAGTGAACACATTTTGGGGCCCCCCTCAGCGAACACATTTCGGGGCCCCCTTCCTCAGCGAACACATTTCGGGGGCCCCCTTCCTCAGCGAACACATTTCGAGGCCCCAGGTTTAAGCCTGGAAGCGGGGCCAGGTCTTCACCGTGTTGTAGAAGGTGTTTCCAGGACAGTCGGTGGCGGTGACATTGCGATGTCCCTTCAGGATGTAAGCGGACTTGATGTAACCCTTGGTGACGCCACAACTGATGAGATTCTTGACGGCGTTCTGGGCGGCGGTGTTGGGGTTTGCGTCTGATAAAAGATCAATGCAATGTTCACATCATAGAGCTCCTCCACCCAGAAGTGATATTATAACTAGGAGTGGAGTCTGGTGGACCGAATCACTGGGAGGTTCCTTCCATCTCTGGAGGTCCCCAGCAGTGAGATCTCCACATCGCTGTTCCTGACTCTTTTCCTGCACACCTCTCTGTTCTCCACAAGATAAAGGAAAATTCCAGCAGGGATGGTGGGACCCCCTCATGATGACCACCGGAGGTGAGCAGAGCTGGGAACTCGCATGCACAGATCTCAATAATCGATTCAGGAAACTTCGGTGGTTTAACTTTCCAACCCAACATTGATCCACCAATTGTGGGCGGAGAGACCCTTTAAGCATGTACGGTATGGTACAATTCTGCAGTAACATGATTGGACAACCACTGAAACATTTCTCTGCTGCCTTTTTATTGGCCATCTGTGATCTGCTCCAGTACCGACCCCATATACTTATCCCTGCAAACTCTGCTCACCCCGGGGAGTCATTCTTGTCAGAGGACTAGGGTTAAAGAGTTGGAGGACTAGGGATAGAGGACTAGATGTAGATGGTTAGAGCAGTGCTTCTCAACTCCACTACTCAAGGCGCCCAACAGGTCATGTTTTCAGGAATTCCCTCAGGTGAAACAGCTGTGGTAATTACTAAAGCGGCGAAACTGATCAAATCACCTGTGCAAAATAATGGAAAGCCTGAAAACATGACCTGTTGGGGTGCCTTGAGGACTGGAGTTGAGAAACACTGGCTTAGAGGACAATGGATAAAGGACTAGGGTTAGAATAAGAGGGATAGATGACTAGGGTTAGAGTTGGAGGACTAGGGATAGATGGTTAAAGGACTAGGGTTAGATTAAAAGGGTTATAGGACAGGGATCGAGTACTAGAGTAAAGCCTCGTACAGACGGGACAACAATCGTATACAACAGGTCGTAAGAACGACCGTTGTATGCGAAATTGATCGTTCATACGCGCGATTAGAACAGACGGTCGTACAGCGGGAGTTGTATGAGCAAACTAGAAAACTTGGCCATACCAACAAGTGGTCATGCGACCGTTGTATCGTGTGTACAGAGAAGTTGGTACAACAAGTTGTATTGTGCAAAACACGCATGCTCAGAAGTCAGGAACGGCCGGATGCTAATTACATGCACCTGAACGTTCTTTCTTTGGTCGTACGATCGTGTAGTGCAGTCAGTATGCTACATACAACAGCCAACATACGATATGAGACGATCCTACGTACGATCATCGTCCCGTGTGTACGAGGCTTTAGAGGGTTAGAGGACTGGGATAGAGACCTAGGGTTAAGGGAGTAGGGATAGAGGACTAGAGTTAGGGGACTAGGGTTAGGGTACGAGGACTGGGATAGAGGCCTAGGGTTAGGGGACTATGGATAGAGGATTAAAGGACTATGGTTAGAGTAAGAGGGATAGGGGACTATGGTTAGAGTTGGAGGACTAGGGATAGATGGCTAGAGGACTAGGGTTAGATTAAGAGGGTTAGAAGACTGGGATGGAGGACTAGAGTTAGGGGACTAGGGATAGAAGACTAGGGTTAGACTAAGAGGGTAAGAAGACTGGGATGGAGGACTAGAGTTAGGGGACTAGGATTAGGGTAAGAGGACTAGGGTTTTATGAAGAGGGTTAGAGAACTGGAATAGAGGACTAGAGTTAGATGGCTAGAGGACTAGGGATAGAGGCCTAGGGTTAGGGTTAGAGAACTCGGGTTATATGAAGAGGGTTAGAGAACTGGAATAGAGGACTAGAGTTAGATGGCTAGAGGACTAGGGATAGAGGCCTAGGGTTAGGATCAGAGGAAGGATCTGAGGAGTCACATCACCTGGAGATCATTTCAGACAACTTACTCATAAAGGATCCAAAGACGCTGATGCCGATGGAGTTGGAGTTGTAATTAGGAGCGTGAGCTCCAACAGATGTCCAGCCACGGCCCTCGTATGCCTGACCGTCCTCTCCAACCAGGAAGCTGCAGGAAATGGGACAAGTTAATTGGAAAGTCTGAGCCTCACATCACCATAATGTTTGAAGAACGGCTGACCTAAGATTGAAGCTCTGTGGGTAGGTAGTGTTAGGTCCTGGGTTGTCCTATTGGTATTTCTATAGAATAATACTGCAGTAGCGTCAGTACAAGTCTTCTGGTTACCGGGGCAAGCTTCTCACCAGAGGACCCCCACAATTCCCTTGGTTCGCAGTCCACAATGTAGAACTAATTCGCCATCCCACCATTAAATTCTACAGATACGATGATTCCAATGTAAGATCAGGGAGAATCTAAATATAAAATGAGGAGTACAACGCATTTCAGGGCCCCTTCATCAAGGTGTAGAGATGGGAAACAATGTATTTGGATTGAATTGAGAACCCCATGTTTCTGGTCTTTTACATTATCAGGCACAGGGCTGGCGGCCACTATAAATCCACCATAAAGGACACTGGTCCTCAAACCTGCCGAAACATTCCAACTTCTATAGTCCTGAAATGCTGCAAATTGTGAAAGTCCAGAAAACTTCCATGCAGCGTGACCACCCATGACATGCTGTCCAGCTGGGGGTGTTCAGGGCCCTGAAGTCCAAGAGGGTCAGGGGCCCCTGGCTGCTGCAGCATTTCCAGATGCCAGGTGCACGTGGGGACACAGCACTGCTTGTGCTCCGATCCTCAGCCTCGGTCCTAATGCACTTATGTACCCATTTTATGTATTCATTAATTTCAGGTAGAGCGCCAACAATTCACACTTTATGTATTGTACATTCACACCAATCTCCACCCTCAGGGAGCTCACAGTCTAAGGGCCCCATCCACATACATGAACATATTAGAGCCAATATAGAGAGGAGCCACATATCCTACCAGCATGTCCTTGGATTGTGGGAGGAAACTGGAGTACCTGGAGGAAATCCACACAGGGAGAACATGCGGACTCCACGCAACTAAAACACAGGTCAACGCAACGCAAAGCAAGTATAAAAAAGTTTGCTTCGTGGTTTATTTTGTGACCTACAGGATGTGATGACACAGGTAATCCTAATGCAAGTCATTGGGAATTCACCCTAAGATTTGGAGACAGGCAACCAGCATTTTCAAAAGGAGGTCAGCAATGACAGACTTCATCATTCACTTCATACACGACCGATCTAATGGGGTCCTGCGGTACTCGTGTCATATAAAGCCAGCTCTATGTCATAGGACCTGCAGTATGTGTGCATTGAAAGGACCATTGGCAGCAGTATCTTCAGACACTTTACTGAAGACTTTACTGATGCCCGTCCCGGTCACTACAGGAAACCTGAATCCCTCGAAATACCCCCCCCAATACAGCATATACAGAGGTCTTCAAAGTCAATGTGGTATCATGGGAAGTTCCATCAATGTATAGAGGCCTTTTGAGGATCTATAACACCATGGAGAGCCCCACCAATATATAGAAGTCTTCTGAAGGCGTATAGCACCATAGAAAGCCCCATAAATATAGAGAGGTCTTCTGAGGGTCTATAGCACCATGGAAAGCCACACCAATATATAGAGGTCTTCTGAAGGTGTATAGCACCATAGAAAGCCCCACAAATATAGAGAGGTCTTCTGAGGGTCTATAGCACCATGGAAAGCCCCACCAATATATAGAGGTCTTCTGAGGGTTTATAGCACCATGGAAAGCCCCACCAATATATAGAGGTCTTCTGAGGGTCTATAGCACCATGGAAAGCACCACCAATATATAGAGGTCTTCTGATGATCTATAGCACCAAGGAAAGCCCCACCAATATATAGAGGTCCTCTGAGGGTCTATAGCACCAAGGAAAGCCCCACCAATATATAGAAGTCCTCTGAGGGTCTATAGCACCAAAGAAAACCCCACCAATATATAGAGGTCCTCTGAGGGTCTATAGCACCAAGGAAAGCCCCACCAATATATAGAGGTCCTCTGAGGGTATATAGCACCAAGGAAAGCCCCACCAATATATAGAGGTCCTCTGAGGGTCCATAGCACCATGGAAAGCCCCACCAATTTATAGAGGTCTTCTGAGGGTCTATAGCACCATGGAAAGCCCCACCAATATATAGAGGTCTTCTGAGGGTCTATAGCACCAAGGAAAGCCCCACCAATATATAGAGATCCTCTGAGGGTCTATAGCACCAAGGAAAGCCCCACCAATATATAGAGGTCCTCTGAGGGCCTATAGTACCAAGGAAAACACCACCAATATATAGAGGTCCTCTGAGGGTCTATAGCACCAAGGAAAGCCCCACCAATATATAGAGGTCCTCTGAGGGTCTATAGCACCAAGGAAAGCCCCACCAATATATAGAGGTCCTCTGAGGGTCCATAGCACCATGGAAAGCCCCACCAATTTATAGAGGTCTTCTGAGGGTCTATAGCACCATTGAAAGCCCCACCAATATATAGAAGTCTTCTGAGGGTCTATAGCACCATGGAAAGCCCCACCAATATATAGAAGTCTTCTGACGGTCTATAGCACCATGGAAAGCCCCACCAATATATAGAGGTCTTCTGAGGGTTTATAGCACCATGGAAAGCACCACCAATATACAGAGGTCTTCTGAGGGTCTATAGCACCATGGAAAGCCCCACCAATATATAGAGGTCTTCTGAGGGTCTATAGCACCAAGGAAAGCCCCACCAATATATAGAAGTCTTCTGAGGGTCTATAGCACCATGGAAAGCCCCACCAATATATAGAGGTCTTCTGAGGGTCTATAGCACCATGGCCAATAATGCCTCCTGTTTTCCTGATATTACCCATAATGCCTCCTGTATGCCCCATAACGCCCCCTGTATTTCCCACAATGTCCCCTGTATTGCCCCTAACGCCCCCTGTATTCTGCACAATGCCCCCTGTATTGCCCATAATGCCCCTGTATTTTGCATAATGCCCCTTGTTTTCCCCATAATGCCCTCTGCATTCCCCATAATGCCCTTTGTATTCCCCATAATGCCCCCTGTATTTCCCACAACACCCCCTGAATTTCCCATAACGCTCCCTGTATTGCCCATAATGCCCCCTGTATTCTTCATAATGACTCCTGTATTCCGCACCATGCCCCTTGTATTACCCATAATGCCCCCTGCATCCCCCATAATGCCCCCTGTATTTTACAATGTTTGGCAGTGTTTCCTGGCAGTGGCTGTAGAGCTTAATGCCCCCTGTATTGGCCAATGGGAAATGCATCAATTCTCCTTCTATCTTTTGTACATAGGAGTAATGCATAAAAGCTCTGCGGTAATAAGAAGAGGATTGAAAACGATCGGTATCGCTCTCTAGTCAACCAATAGAGGGCTGGCTGGTTGTCATGGATGCCAGGATTTGTCCATCTCCCTAATTGGAGCTGCTCTGTGGCTGGGTGGTAAAGGGTTATTGTCCCCCATGTTAGTCCATTAGTCAGGTCCTGGCATGTGGTATTCTCTGTGTATAACACCCATGTATGAATGTCTCCCCCACCTCCCCCATGTATGAGGGCCTCCACCTCCCCCATGTATAAGGGTCCCCCACCTCCCCCATGTATGAGGATCCCCCCCTCTCCCATGTATGAGGGCCTCCCCCATGTATGAGGGCCTCCACCTCCCCCCATGTATGATGGTCCCCCCCAAGTCCTCAGTTATGGTCCTGACCTGCTCTGGTCATCTACACACCAGCGATAGGTTTGATGGCATTTCCACCATCCATCTTACTTGTATCCGATGTCACACCAGCCGTTGCTGTTCATGTGGTAGTTCTGTATATTCTTGGCTTGGGTGATGCAGGCGGATTGGGTGGAGCAGGCAGTTCCCTCAGTGTGGTGAATGACGACATAGGTGACAGGGGTGGCCATGGCGGTGCGGCAGGTGGCGGCACGTCCTCCCCATTGGGACTTGGTCAGGATGGTGGGGCAGCCTGTGGGATAAATGACAGTGGGAGTTGTTGTCATTCCTTTCCCCTCAGCACTGAGGTGACCCCACCCCCCTCTATGGGCGAGGAGCCATGATTACCGGCCTGGGGAGGGGTAACAATGGACAGAGGCCTACAACTGATTATAGAATTGAGAAGAGGAAGCATGGAGCTAATCCTGGACCTCAGTTAGATTGTAAATTCCATTCTTCTAGAGCTCAGAGGATTGAATTCTAGTCTCCCCCAAAGACAGCCAACCAAGCCTTGTGACCACACAGGTAGGTACTCACCATAAATGACCACACAGGTAGGTACTCACCATAAGTGACCACACAGGTAGGTACTCACCATAAGTGACCACACAGGTAGGTACTCACCATAAGTGACCACACAGGTAGGTACTCACCATAAGTGACCACACCGGTAGGTACTCACCATAAGTGACCACACCGGTAGGTACTCACCATACGTGACCGCGCCGGTAGGTACTCACCATAAGTGACCACACAGGTAGGTACTCGCCTTAAGTGACCACACCAGTAAGCAGGGCTGTGAATAAGGGGGTACCACCGGCCCTCCTGTGCGCAGCCCAGGCAGCTGGGTGAAGGGAGAGTGATTGGCATTGGGGGGGGAAGGGTGGCGAAGAAATTCCTGGAACCGACCCCCTGTATGGCTCTCTTAGAAGCAGATGAATGCCGGCATTCTTCTCCTCTCCGCCTTGTCAGCTTTCAGCTGCTGCAGAGAGAGACGTACAATTGGTACTGATCCCTCACTGTGTTCATTCATAACTGAAGCACAGTTAAATGTGGAGGGGGCCCTGTCAGGTCAGCTGTATGGGGCCCTGTGGTTTCTGACAGCAGCCCTTGCCTTAAGTGACCACACCGGTAGGCAGGGCTGTGGATAAGGGGGTACCACCGGTCCTCCTGTATGGAGCCCAGACAGCTTGGTGAATCAGATGGGTGCAGGGAGAGTGATGGTGGTGGTGGGGGGGGCCTTTCCTGGAACAGGGGCTCTCTCTGTAGCAGATGCAAGTTGGCTTCTTCTCCTCTCCTTCCCATCAGCTTTCAGCTACTTCAGAGAGAGCCATGCAGAGGATCAGTTCCACTAATTGCCCCCACCCCCACCATGCACTGATCACCCTCCCTGTGCATCATATATTTCTCCTTGTGTGCCCCCCCCTACCCCCACTGTGCTACCGGCTCTTCTTCCCACCGACAGCTGCAAGCATACAGTGGGATCCTTCAGGATGTAAAGTGGGGGAAGGGTAAATATGTCACATTGACCAGCCCCTTCCTTTCCTCAATGAACCCAATGAGTGATCGGTACTGATCCCTCACTGTGCTCGTTCATAAATGAGAAATTGTTGACTGTGTTGATTTAGAGGGGGCGCCCTGTCAGGTTGGCTGTACGGGGCACCATGGTTTCTAACAGCAGCCCTGCAGGTAGGTACTTGCCATAACTGATCACACAGCTAGGTACTCCCCATAAGGTTGGTACTCACCATAAGTGACTGCGCAGAGGGCAGCGAGGAGGGCGAGGGTACGCAGCATGATGAGAGTCACCTGCAGGATAGACAGAGACAGGTGAGAGATGTGAAGGCACAGAAGGGGTCCCTGGATATGGAAGTGCTCTTCCCTGCAGGACTTACCTGTCTCGGGTAGGTTGAGTCCAAGTTCTGCTTGCTGGAGGCTCCGCTATTTATCCCCTGGGGTGGAGGGGCGTTGGTATCAGGTGACAGTCGTTATATAACACTCCGATGACATAACTCACATGGAATCATTTGCCATCACACCCATTATAGAACATTGAGGTCAGCACAGGGCCGAGGAAAAATACAGTGCAGAGGAACGCACCTCACCCCGCAGAGCGTTCCTCCATCCTCTGCACCCGGCACGGTGGCCCTGAGACGCTGATAAGAGGCGCAAAAAGAAAAGAATGTATGTTTGAGGTTTGTTTACCAGATTTTTGTACATAGAGGTCACTCCTCACAACACGCGAGGCTTCCACTGCAGATAACAATGGCGGCTTCTATACCTTGTGATGAGGATTGATAATTACTGCCAAAAAATTGTTCATTTTCCTCTTCGTTTCATTGGTTTTTGTGTTTTTCTTGTTTGCCTTTCGGGTCACTCGTTATGATCCCAATTCCAAAACTCTTAAATTTCGTACATTCCGAAAATTTGAAAATAAGAAAGAAAATCCGAAAATTTTAAGCAATATCTCACTAAAATCTCAGCCACAACTGGGCTTTTTGCCAAGAGGAATGGGCAGCTTTACCACCTGAGAAGATAAAGAGCCTCACCCACGAATACCGCAAAAGATTTCAAGCTGCCACTAATGTTAAAGGGGGCAATACACGATATTACGTTACATTTTGGTCTCATCACTCCAAATGACTTTGTGGCAGAAGGTTTGAGTCTTGTCTCTGTGCTGTTTGGCGTATTTTAAGTGGGATACTCTATGGCATTTGCGTAGTAATGGCTTTCTTCTGGTGACTCGACCATGCAGCCCTCCTTATTGTGCATCTTGAAACAGCCACACCCCATGTTTTCAGAGAGTCCTGAAGTTATTTGTGGGTTTTTCTTTGCATCCCCAACAATTTCCCTGGCAGTTGTGGCTGAAATTTTAGTTGGTCTACCTCAGTGGTTCTCAACCCTGTCCTCAAGTACCCCCAACAGGCCGTGTTTTGGGAATTTCTCTTAGATAAAATAGCTTTCCAAAATACCAAGCCGTTGACTCTGATTGAAAGCAGCTGTGCAAGGTAAAGGAAAACCTGAAAACATGGCCTGTTGGGGGTACTTGAGGACAGGGTTGAGAAACACTGGTCTACGTGACCATGGTTTGGTTTCAACAGAAGCCCTCATTTTCCACTTCTTGATTAGAGGTTGAACACTGCTGATTGGCATTCTCAATTCCTTGGATATCTTTTTATATCCCTTTCCTGTTTTATACAGTTTAACTACCTTTACCCGCAGATCCTTTGACAGTTATTTTGCTTTCCCCATGACTCAGAATCCAAAAACGTCAGTGCAGCACTGGATGAAAGATGCAAGGGTCTGTCAGGAGTCTAGAAACTCATTGACCTTTTATACAAACACACTAATTACAAGCAAACAGATCACAGGTGAGGATGGTTACCATTAATAGCCATCCAAACCCCTTTGTGTCAACTTGTGTGCATGTTATCAGGCCAAAATCAAACTTTTGATCAGGGTCATTTGGGTATTTTCTGTTGTCATTATGATATAAAAAGAGTAATCACCGTTGATTGATAATAAATGGCTTCAGCCAAACACCGACCATGAGTGAAAGAAAAGTTTTTGTGTTCTCATTCATATTCTCTGAAAAATGGCCAAGAAATCATAAATTCTGAGAGGGTATGTAAACTTATGAGCACAACTGTATGCTCAGCAGATACAACAGTCAGCACTCAAGCAGGAAAGAAAAGGATTCAAACTTCCTTCATGGAAAATTTAAGATACGTAATTTCAGGTGGAAAGTTCTCTGTTAATGTCTATATGGTTTATTATGTCCATAGCTCTGCTGCTTCCATCAAACCACTGATGATGTAATAGCTGGCAATTGAAGATGGGTGGTGAGGAACACAGAAGGTGAAAATGGGAGGTGAGGGACACCAGAGATGAAGATGGAAAGTGAGGGACACCAGAGGTGAAGATGGGAGGTGAGGGACACCAGAGGTGAAGATGGGAGGTGAGGGACACCGGAGGTGAAGATGGGAGGTGAGGGACACCAGAGGTGAAGATGGGAGGTGAGGGACACCGGAGGTGAAGATGGGTGGTGAGGAACACAGAAGGTGAAAATGGGAGGTGAGGGACACCAGAGATGAAGATGGAAAGTGAGGGACACCAGAGGTGAAGATGGGAGGTGAGGGACACCAGAGGTGAAGATGGGAGGTGAGGGACACCGGAGGTGAAGATGGGAGGTGAGGGACACCGGAGGTGAAGATGGGAGGTGAGGGACACTGGAGGTGAAGATGGGAGGTGAGGAACACCAGAGGTGAAGATGGGAGGTGAGGGACACCAGAGGTGAAGATGGGAGGAGAGGGACACCAGAGGTGAAGATGGGAGGTGAGGGACACTGGAGGTGAAGATGGGAGGTGAGGGACACTGGAGGTGAAGATGGGAGGTGAGGGACACTGGAGGTGAAGATGGAAGGTGAGGGACACTGGAGATGAAGATGGGATGTGAGGGACACCAGAGGTGAAGATGGGAGGTGAGGGACACCAGAGGGGAAGATGGGAGGTGAGGGACACTGGAGGTGAAGATGGGAGGTGAGGGACACCGGAGGTGAAGATGGGAGGTGAGGGACACCGGTGAGAGATCCTACTGTAGTAAAACTTGCTGATGTGATTAACATGACTATTAGAAATGATAAAAAGGGCTGTGCCTGGAGTTGGGCTTTAAGTCACCAAAAAAGAAAAAAAAAAAAAAAGATTATAGGAAATCTGCAGTCGATGTTCGGTGTATCCGATATCAACCAATCCAGAAAGTTTGCAGTTAAGAGTGTAAATCTAAAACCAAAACCAGAAATGTTCTATATTTCTGCTTACCAATCATTAGATGTGGTGGCTGCATTAGTTTTATTTTTTATGCTTTTTTCACCTGGTGATCTGGCTGTGAACGCACCTCCTGTATTAGAGCGCCCCCACTCTGGATAAAGGATCACTTTGGGACAGCAGCATTGTCAGTCTGGGGGGAGGGGAGTGTTAGATGGACTAGCAGATTTAGATACACTAACCAATTGAATCCAAACTCCAACTCACACTTTATAATCCGTTACAGGAACAGTTTTGCTCCTTTTGGGATAAAGGTTTTACATCAATAAACAAAAGCTGAGCACCCCTGTCAGTGGGAAATGGTTTGCCTCAGCCCTCTAACATCTGCAGGACAGCTTGTTCTGTTGAGAAACAACAAACTTCACCAGGTGAAAATAAAGGGACGATATAAAAAAAAAATAGAAAACTAATGCAGTCATCATGTAAGAATTGGTGAGAAATGTTTGGGTTTAATTCTTCAAGTGAAATATTTTATTGGCAAACTCAGCTTACTGAAAATGTGACGTTTTAGGACCCCCCAGACCCCCCTCCAGATCCCCCCAAACCCCCGTTTAGATCCCCTCAGACCCCCTCCCCTTTAGAACCCCTCAGACCCCCCCCTTTTGATCCCCTCAGACCCCCTTTAGATACCCCCAGATGCCCCTTTTGATTCCCTCAGACCCCCCTTTAGATCCCCCCCCCTTAGATCCCCCCAGACCTCCCTTAGTTTTCCCCGTAGACCCCCATAGATTTCCCCCAGACT
>BLSH010488724.1:14700-26968 GCA_018402905.1 Glandirana rugosa | reverse complement strand
GTGGAGATGACAGTCTCTGTAGTTAGTTGCTATACTGTGCTATTAAGTGCTATATTATGCTAATTTCCTGTGGATTACAGTGTGGTTAGTTTTGTGTACCTCCCTGTTTTAACAGTTCAGAGACCAAATACCACTTTTTAGGATTACCTTTTGGTTGGTATCAAGATGGAACAATTGGCTGGTGGACATCCATGTTTGTTGATATTTTTTTCTTAATTAATTCATGTATTTATTTATTTTTCACATGTATCATTTTAAACAGGTTCTGCTAGTTTAAATAAACAGGCTCGGGTTTTGTGTTTCAGTATTTATTTTTTGGGGCAGTGCATAGCATACACTTGTTACTGTCACAGCAAAGCAACAGCACACCACATACTTGTTCAGTAAAACATTGTGCATAGAAGCACCACTTATTTATCTCCCTATTGTCAAAGCTGCCATTAAATGTAGGCAATTGCTTTCATGTAAAACATATATATATATATATATATATATATATATATATATATATAGCCAAAGTGTAGTCGTTTAAATAAAAGTTTATTGTAGAACTGAACCAGCATAGCTCCCAACTGTCCCTGATTTTGAGGGACTGTCCCTGATTTGGAACCAAGTCCCTCTGTCCCTCTTTCCTCCTCATTTGTCTTTTAGTCTGATCTATATAATTGTTTATAAAATGCACATTTTAATCTTTCAAAATGTTTCCCAGTGCTAAACCTTTCATCCAGTTTCTAAATTGCTGTATTTGTAAATTTCAAAAGCCAGTATAAAGAAATAGTAGAGGTAAAAGCATGTGTGGATTTAACTAACTTTTTTTTGTATAAATCTCTTATAAGGTGCGTGGCAGGAGGTGTGTCCTATGTCTAACTACTTTTGCTAATAGGTGTCCCTCGTTCCCATCTCTAACAGTTGGGAGGTATGGAACCAGTCATCCAGTTAACACCAGATGACAGCAAAAAGACAGTAAAAACTCACTAAGAGAGCCACTGGTGGCCCGGAACTGAGAGTGTAAGTGCATACACCTGGGCAGGATCTGTGTCTTTAAAACATGATGTGCTTGCTGTACCTGTTACAGCTTATGGTCTGATGAATGTGCATTCCGTAGCACTTAGTGTTTTTGTTACACTACAAGGAACTTCTGGATGATGGAACAGGCCAAGCATAGGATAAACCCCCTATATGGAACTTTAGAGGGAGAACCAACTCAACAAGAACCAGTCATAAAATGTAACATTTATTGATAATCTTTAAAAAGCATACACCATTGTGGCGAGAGATAATGCCCAACATGGACAAAAATACATACAATATGAGCGTGAAATGACCAACATAAGATCTAAGACATCACATTGAACACACGGGATTAAAAAAAGACCACTAATCTGCCACATAAAGGGGGCAGGGACGGACCCAAAGCGTTTTGATGTACTATGATATCTTCCTCAGGGGTATGTGGTCGTAGTAAATGTTAAAAACAAAATTCATGAGCTTGTAGGACACCCGCATAAATTGTCTACAGAAAAGTGTTGAAAAACCATTTAGGTCAACCCGAATATATAGTGAGTCAACCGGGGGGAGATAGGAATAATACTCAGCCATGGATAACAATGGCTGCTAAGGTATCCGAGTTAGCATGCAAGACATAAGGCACGTGTTAGATTGGTGGATGGATATCACGGTAGTGAACTTCACAATTGCATAGTTACAAACACTCCAAAGAGTGGTAAGTAGTGACCGCCCACTGGTGTGCTATTAGCTAGATAACCGAGAGACATAAAGTGGGTAGCTGATGAGCCAGTATTAGTACATAAGTACATGTACCCTAAAAAGGGAGAGCAGCAAGAAGTCCCCCCTACTATATATCCATGATCAATACAGTCCAAGCAGAGTCTTATTTGAGATCCACTAGGAACCTACGTCCAGCTACAGCACGGCCCAGCCTTAGGATGGACGTAGGTTCCTAGTGGATCTCAAATAAGACTCTGCTTGGACTGTATTGATCATGGCTATATAGTAGGGGGGACTTCTTGCTGGCGCCTGCTCTCCCTTTTTAGGGTACATGTACTTGTGTATTAATACTGGCTCGTCAGCTACCCACTTTATGTCTCTCTGTTATCTAGCTACCGTGATATCCATCCACCAAGCGAGCATGTGCCTTATGTCTTGCATGCTAACTCGGATACCTTAGCAGCCATTGTTATCCATGGCTGAGTATTTTTTCTATCTCCCCCCTGTTGACTCTCTATATATTTGGGTTGACCTAAATGGTTTTTCAACACTTTTCTGTAGACAATTTATGCGGGTGTCTTACACGCTCATGAATTTTGTTTTTAACATTTACTACGACCACATACCCCTGAGGAAGATATCATAGTACATCGAAATGCGTTGGGTCCGTCCCTGCCCCCTTTATTTGGCAGATGAGTGGTCTTTTTTAATCCTGTGTGTTCAATGTGATGTCTTCGATCTTATGTTGGTCATTTCACGCTCATATTGTATGTATATTTGTCCATGTTGGACATTATCTCTCGCCACAATGGTGTATGCTTTTTAAAGATTATCAATAAATGTTACATTTTATGACTGGTTCTTGTTGAGTTGGTTCTCCCTCTAAAGTCCCATACAGGGGGTTTATCCTATGCTTGGTCTGTTCAATTAGGGATGGGGACATAACCAATTATACAATTGATAATATACTTACAACTACCAAGATCCTCATTTTCTGGATGGTGGAAGATCTTTTTATCTGAATATATATGGACTATGGTTTAAGAGAGACTTTACATTTTGGCACATGGAACACTGTTTATTTATTTACTGTACATGTAGCACCCTTGTTTTAAATAGGGCTTATATATAAAACAAATATATCCTGAGCTACCTTACTTGCAATAAAGTGAAAAAAGATTGGGTGCTGCTGCTACAAAACAACAAAAATACTTAGCTGTACATATGTGTATAAAAAATATAGTGTGCTTCCCACTGAAAATATAAGTGATATAAATCTCAAACAAACACAGTTTGCTTATACACAACTCAAACAGTGTATCCAAATATTAGTCCATTGTTACTAATGCAATCATGAAATGAAAGATGGTAAATAACGTTCAGTCCTCTTTCCTGATTGGATAGGATGATAAAAGGCATATAAAATTCCACTTTTAAAATTCATCCCGTGACAGATAATACAAGCAAAAAATGCAATATGATCTTCTAACAATCCTGGGATAAGACATATAAGCAGCTTACCGAAAGTGTAGGATCTCAAATTATAGATATCAAATGTGCTCAGACATCAGACTATCCAGCTTGGCAATATTTCCTTAGATCTTGCTTCTAAGGGAAACTTCCACTGATTGCTGTAGGCTGTCTCTTGTTTAGCCGAGGATCTTGTAAAGCAGTGGTTCTCAACCCTGTCCTCAAGTACCCCCAACAGGCCATGTTTTGGGAATTTCTCTTAGATAAAATAGTTGTCCAAAATACCAAGCCATTGACTCTGATTTAAAGCACCTGTGCAAGATAAAGAAAAACCTGAAAACATGGCCTGTTGGGGGTACTTGAGGACAGGGTTGAGAACCACTGTTGTAAAGCATGGGTCCACTTATCTAGAGGTATTCCAGACTCATAAGGTAAAAAACAAAGGCTTCATGGTGCAGTATATCCAAAATTGACTTATTAAAAACAAAGATCACTTACACATAAGATCACGGAAAACAGTGAATTCAAACAGCCACGGCTCCTAGCCACCTAGCTAGTGTGTGGTGATGCCCAGAGGTACTGCTCCACCCTACATGTTTCTCCTTACAAGGCATTAAATGGGACCGGAGACTGCTCATAGACATTACACACCATGCCCTATATGCTCACCAGGCAGGAGAGACACCGGAAGTACCATTTCCAGCACTTCCTCCTTGGTGTCACTATTTATACATGAATAATACAGTATGTGTTTATACTAATAAATTCCTTGCCAAAAAATCTCAAAAAAATGACAGCAATTCATATATCAAAGATAATTACAAGCAGAAATATGTGTATATATGTATATATATATACATATGTATAAAACACAAAACAGTTCAAAAATAATTTTAAATATAAATCCTACTATATGGCTATACCAAAGACCTTTATTTCCTTTATTTCATCATTAATAGCCTATGCTTGTCTCCAAAAATGTAGAAATGATAAAAAACACAAATAAAATGTTTTTAATTATCTTTTAAAAATGCAGACCACCTCTGGACGTCACCACGCACCAGTACCTCTGTACATCACCACGCATGAATTTGCTGTTTTCCGTGATCTTAAGTGTAAGTGATCCTTGTTTTTAATGAATCAATTTTGGATATACTGCACAATGAAGCCTTTGTTTCTTTACCTTATGTGTCTGTCTGGGATACCTCTGGATAAGTAGACCCGTACTTTACAAGATACTCTGCTAAACAAGACACAGCCTGCAGCAACCAGTGGAAGTTTCCCATAGAAGCAATATCTAAGAAAAGATTGCCAAGTTGGATAGTCTGATGTCTGAACGCATTTGATCTCTATAATTTGAGATCCTACACTTTCGGTAAGCTGCTTATATTGTCTTATCCCAGGATTGTCTGAAGATCATATCGCATTTTTCACTCATCGCTTCTCGGCCTTTTGGCTAAGATCTTCGGATCAAGGTCAGAAGGTTTCTGAGGGTACCAGCCTCTCTCGGCCTGGGGGTGCTTCCTGCGAGTGCACCCCCTGCTGCTATTGGGGGAGGCGCTACCTAAAGTTAGCGAGTTGGGCGACTGGTGGGTCGGAGCTACCAGTGCTGGAAATGGCGCGTCGGGAAATCCGGAACACGCTCAGAATCCTGGTTAAGCCAGAATATCGTATGGAGATCGGCTTGAAGGAGATTGTGATCGTTGTGCTTCGTGACACCCTTGATGTTCCAGTCAACTTGGTCTATGCCTTGCGGGATTTTCTGAATACCGGAACCTATGATGTCTCCTTCTTCACGGAGAAGGATTGTTTGTGTACCTTTGAGAATGCCCGGGTGAAGAGACTTGATGGCGTGGCTGTTTTGGAGAAATTATCGTTTGAACTCCTCTTTGATCCCAGCAATAAGTACGTGACAGTTCACCTCTACAACCCCTTTCTAGAAACGGACCTGGTAAGAACTTTTTTGGGACGTTATTGTTGGGAAGTGAATGGGGGGGAAAAACTGAACAACCCCTTTGGGATTTATCGGAGCAAAATTAAGTTCAAGGTGAAGTTTAAAGGGGACCCTGGGGCGTATGGTGGGATCTGCCACCCGCCTGCTTTTTTCACCATTGCAGGGAACCGATGCTCACTGTATTATGTGGGCCAGCCTAAATTTTGCCGTCAATGTTTTAAGTACGGACATACTAGGGAAGAGTGCGAAGTTGGCATGTGCTGCAGGACATGTGGAGAGAAGGGGCTGCTAAATGCCCTAAGCCTGCGGTCTGCGACCTGTGCGGGAGTGCTTTGCAACGGGTCAAGGACTGTGAGTTTCGGGGTTCCTCTATGTTCTCTTATGCTGATGCTGCTCGGGGCAGGGGATCTTCCGGGGTGAAGAATGTGCGCCCGCAGCCCTCAACTGAGGGGCGGGACAGTAAAAAGGGGGGGGCGGGCTCCTCGGAGGATCGGGAGGGAGGGCCCGCTTCCGATGTGCCGAGTAGTGGACCTGCTAGTGCAGGTGGAGTGGATCCTGGGGTGTCTGCACCCAATGGTACTATGAGTGGTCGTGAGGAGGAGGTGGGTGAAGAAGTCATGAATGTGGTGGTGGAAGGTGAGGCTGTGGAGGCTAAGATCGCTGAGGGAAGTGTGGAGCGGGAGGTGGAGATGGAAGATCAGGCGGAAGGAGTGTGTGACGAAAGTGGAATATCTGCTTCTGACCGCCCTCCCACGGCTGGGCAGAAGGAAAAAACAAGTGTGCAGAGGGAGGAGGAGGAGGAGGATGCAAGTCAGCATAAAAGGTGCAGGTTTGAGGTTTGCCCAGATAGCCCCTATAGTGATGCCGAGCCACATCTTATGGTTTCAGGGGATCTAATGGTCTCAGATTCTGGAGAGTCTGAGGATGAGTTACTGAGGAGGCGAGAGGTGGGGGGAGGAAGGGATCATCCTACTTGAGGTAGTAAGCCTTTAATGGATAAGCGGTTTCTCCTTTGATTTCAATGATTAAAATTACCTCTGTTAACGTGAGGGGCATTGGCTCCTCGGTTCGGAGAGCCGCCGTATTCCAGGAGTTGGGGGGTTTTTCTTCTGATATAATTTGCGTGCAAGAGTGCATGATTAGCCAAATACCTAAGGCAGAAGACTGGATGTATGGAAGTTCTGTATGGTCGCCTGCCTGT
The DNA here is from genome assembly GCA_018402905.1 of Glandirana rugosa. NCBI lineage: Eukaryota > Metazoa > Chordata > Amphibia > Anura > Ranidae > Glandirana > Glandirana rugosa. Next base: position 20,615 of record BLSH010488724.1, on the reverse strand, counting down.
TCTTGCAGGAATGAAGGGGTTGGTGTCCTTTTGAAAGGACAAAGCATTAAACTTCTAAGTTACAAGGTCATTATCCCTGGCCGCTTATTACAAGTTAATTTGGAGTTTAATGGTTTTGAGTTTCGTTTATTTAATGCATATGCTCCCACGAGTAGGAGGGAGAGATTGGAATTTTTTGAGGTCCTAACGTTACACTTGCCAGGTAGATGTCCAACAGTGGTTGTGGGTGATCTAAACTGCATCCGGAGTATTGAGGATAGGGTGAGTGCTTCGGCAACAACCCTAGATAGTACCTCGGTTTCTTTAAATAATTTAATTTCCGATTTTGGATTGGTGGATGTCTGGAAGGACCTGGGAGGGGAGGGTGACAGGTACACCTTTCACTCTGATAAAGGGACAATCCAGTCCCGTATTGACTTTTGTTTGATTTCCAAGTGTATTAAACCTCTTTCTTTTGTTACTGATGAGGTGAGTTTTTCAGATCACCTTGCTCTTAAAGTGGCTCTTGAGGCCAATACGAAGGTTAAATATGGACGGGGTGTGTGGAAACTTAACGCTAAACTGCTGGAGGAGGAGAGAGTGGTGGGAGCCTTCGGGCCTTTTTTTGAGTCCTTGGTGAGGAGGAAGGGTGAGTTTCCAGATGTCCTCGGGTGGTGGGATTGGGCTAAATATAAAATTAAACTCTTTTTTGTAAAATAGGGGACGCAGTTGGCACGGGAGGTGAGGCGGAAGGAGAAAGAGTTAATAATACGGCTCCATATGCTATATAAACTAAAATCTGTTGGAGTGGAGGTGGACGTGGAGGTGAGTAAAGTGAAAGAGGAACAAAAGAAATACCTTAATGAAAGAGGGAGGAGGGTGATTTATCACTCTAGGGTGGAACATCTTGAAGGACATGAGAAGTGTACCCGGTGCTTTTTTAAAAAGGTTATGGGGAAGAAAGAACTACTAACTTCGGTGGCCCCCAAGGGGAGGTGGAGGGTGAAGAGGTGGGGGATGTGGTCAGGTCATTCTACAGTGACCTGTTCAGGGGAGGACAGTGTGTAAGTAAGGAGGAGGTTAAAGAATATTGTGGTGTAGTAGGAGAAATACTTACCAATGAAGAAGTGGAGGTTCTTTATGTGCCGTTGGACGAAGGAGAAGTTCTTGGTGCTCTTCAGGGGATGGCATTCCATAAGACCCCAGGTAAAGATGGCCTGCCGGCCGAGTTTTATGTTAAGATGTGGCCTGCAATTGGAAAACATGTATGTGAGCTTGTGGGTTATGCATATAAAGAAGGGGTAATGAGTAAATCTATGAAGGAAGGGGTGATCACTCTCATCCCTAAAGGTGGGGATAAACGGGAGCTGAAAAGCTGGAGACCTATCTCCCTTCTTAATGTAGATTATAAGATCTTGTCTAAAGTAATAACTAACCGTATTAAAGGTGTTGCCGATAAGATGATTGGAGACTACCAGGTATGTGCGGTCCCGGGAAGGAGGATATCGGACAACCTTGTCCTCCTGAGGGACATGATTTTTTATGCACGGTCTCACAACAGCCCCTTGGTGATTGAGAGTTTAGACCTAGAGAAGGCCTTTGACCGGGTCTCTCATACCTTCTTGTTTCAGGTATTTGAAAGTATGGGTCTTCCTGTGGGCTTGAGGAATGCGATAAGAGGCCTATATAATGAAATTTCAAGCCAGGTTCTAGTGAACGGACAGCTTTGTGAGTCTTTCCCTATTAGGTCAGGGGTCCGGCAGGGATGTCCGCTGTCCCCGCTGGCCTTTATATCAGTTGTAGAGCCACTACTAAAGTCTATCCAACTGGACAAAATCTGCAAAGGATTTGTCGTACCAGGGAGTGGTGATCAGAGGGTGAAAACCCTGGCGTACATGGATGACATTGTCATCGTGGGTACCACGCAAAGGGACCTAGACCGGGCAGCATTGCACTTAAGGATTTTTTGTGGTATGTCCAATATGTCCATTAACTGGGGAAAGAGCCAACTATGTCAACTGGGGCGAGAGATTGCAATAAAGGTGGATGGGATTCAGGAGGTGGCGGAGGTTAAAGTCCTCGGGATATATTTTGACAAAGATTTAAAAGGGTCTACAAGCTATAAAAATCTAGCTGGAAAAGTGGGGAAAAAATTGAGTTTCTGGAAGCTAAGAGACTTGTCGCTAAAGGGTAGGATCTTGATTATTAAAGCGGTTATCCTGCCACTGTTGCTTTACACATGTGTTATCTTACCCCCAGGTAAGCAGTGGGTGCAAAAAATAACTAGAGAATTATTCATTTTCTTTTGGGGCACGCGGATGGAGAAGGTGGCTCGTGATGTGGTCATGAAGAAAGAAAGTAAAGGTGGGCTTGATTTTCCTAATATTGACCGGTTTGTCAAGTTGCATTATCTGCTTCTTGTCAATAGGATCCTCCACGGAGGAAGCAAGGCCGCTTTTATGGCACGATACCTGGGTGGTTGGAAATTTGTGAGGTGGAGGTGGATAGAGAAGGACCTGACAAAGCCCTGGGCTCTAGTAGTTGCCCCCTTCTATTTATGTTTAGAGATTATACGGAAGCAACTTAAAGTGGAGGATTTAGGTCCTGGTGAACTAGTAAAAAGTAATATACTGAGTAAGTTGAGGTGTGAGGAGATAGTTTGCCAAATAACCTACCTGAGCGCGAGTCAGTCCATGGTGACCTGGAAGAGGATGGAGGTGGAGGGTGTTTCAAACAAACAACGGGATATAACATGGATGATCTTGCAGGGGTGTTTTCCCACCAGGGAATTCCAAAAGAGGAGAGACCTATGTAGGTCTGAGCGGTGTCCCAGAGAAGGGTGTGGTAGTACAGAGCATCTGTGCCATTTGTTTTTCTTTTGTCCCTTTGCAACGCAGGTTCGGAGGATTTTTCGTTTTTTCTTTCCAGCTGTGTTAGGACTTAAAGCCCTTGAAGTCCGGCATCTGATCTCTGCATGGGTGGAAGGAGAGGAGGTAAGGGTCAGATGGCTTTTTTTGATTATCTTTAGAGAAGCTATTTGGGATGCTCGCAATTTGCTTATTTTCAAGAAGGAGGACTTGACACCCAAACTTGTAGCCAAGCTGATTTTGGCAAGGCTATATACTGTATATATGTACGATGTGCATAAAATTGGAAGGAGGGAGGCAAATAAGATTTGGAAAGTGGAGGAGTGGTGCCAGCTAGTGAAGCTAGATTGAAAATGTGTGTTTAATGTGTGTTTAAATGTGTCTTTGTCTGTGTTTTTGTGTATTTTACCAATGATGTGATACTGCTATACTGAACCTGTTGGTGTTGAAGGATCTAAGTGGAGTATAATGCAGTAATGACTGATGGTAAAAAAAAAAAAAAAAAAATCTGTTATTATCAGTTGCCAAAGGAGGCGCTGTGCCGCTGTCCTATGCTAAGGGGACCGCAGTGGCTATGCGAATCTAGGCGTGAAAGAGACTGAAAGGCAAGTACTAAGGAGCTAGAGCCATTGAGGGGTGGTGGCAAAGGCTTCTGGGAAAGCTGGACGGTCTCTCCCTGACTGAACAAGGTGCTATGCTGGTCTGGCTGGGGGGCTGAGATGCCTGGCCTTTTGGCCGGGCCGGTGTTGAACTGTGCCAGACAGTTGTGGAAGGATGCGCCGAGTCATTGCCAAGGCAAAAAGTGGCCACGGGCTCTTCTCGGCAAATCCTGAAGCGTAATTGGATTCTGGAAGGTGGATCCGGAAAAGACCTGGACTGTTGCGCCCAGCGGGTAAGCTGGGGCCGGTTGACGGGGTGACTGGTGAAGCCGGAAAGGTCCTTCTTGCTGGTACGGGGAGACGCTGGTCTGGCCGGAAGGTCGGGCTGAAAGAAGCCCGTGGTGTATGTGCCCCTGGAGTGGTAGTCCAGGGGTGCCGGAAAGGCTCACAGTGGGTGGCAACACTTTGAATTTGATGGCACCGAGGTCACTGCACCATGACACACTTTTTTCGCACCTGCCTCCTGGGCCGGGCCTTTTGGCCAGGACCGGAGGAATTTTTGATTCCTGGCCGCAAGGCCGGCCTTTGTTTCCCACAAAGGCACTTTATGCACCTCTCTCCACTATCCCTTCCTCACTTGTTATTGTTGTGTTTGTTTGATGTGTCACTTGATTGTTTTGGGTACACGAGCACCGAGTGATAAGTAGGGTGTACGGTCTCTTGGGGCCTGCCCGAAAGTCTTGGGTTGGCGGTGGGTATGGCCTTTTGGCTTGATCCACCGTCTCTCATGGGGTCTCCCTTCGGGGGAGTCCCACAGTATCGAGGGGCGGCCGGTTCTGGCTGGTCGCCATACGAGAACTGGGGGTTGCCCGGCCTTCTGGCTAAGCAATCCTTGGTGCACGATACCTCGATCCCTGTCAGGAGCCTTGTGCCACCGGGGGATTTGGGTAAGAGGCCCTTCCTCTCCGGAGGGGGGCTATTGTGTACACCCATGTGCACTTTTTGTGTCTTCACTTTTGTGTTGTGCACTTTTTTATGCACCGGGTAAGTCTGGGTGTGTTTCACACCACCACGGGCTTCAAAAAAAAAAAAAAATCTGTCACTGGATACATTTTAAAAGTGGGATTTTATATGCCTTTTATCATCCTATCCAATTGGGAAAGAGGACTGAACTTTTGTTACAATCTTTCATTTCATGATTGCATTAGTAACAATGGACTAATATTTGGAGTTGTGTATAAGCACACTGTGTTTGTTTGAGATTTATATGACTTAAATAGGGCTTACCAGTAAATTTAGCAGTGCTAGGTTGTAGTTAACCTGGATGATTTGTAGTCTTTGCGATCATTTGGGTTTTCTCCTAAGTTTGATGTGGTCGTGGTTCCTTCCTTTTGTCAGTAGGTGGCACTGCTACCTTTGACATTAGTATGATGAGCTACAGTAAAGCTAGGTTATGAACATGCATATTCTTCTCAGTCAATCATAAGGAGTTTCATGGCCACTGAACATACTGGGAGAGAGTATACATATTTGGGGCGGTCACATGATCATTGTCCTCCCACCCAGATCTTGGTCTAGTGTGGATGTGTGAGTTGTTACTCTTCCATGAGCAGGGGACTGTGGAGAGCCTGGGAAAGTGTCAAGAGGGACTCGTCCAAGGAAGCCCTGCACAGTGCTGTTAGTTTTTACTTGCTATTGGAGACAGTTGTTGCTATGTAGATACAGAAGGTGGGGTGCAGGTATAAGGCTCTTGTTCCATAATACTGTCTACCTGGCTATGTTTTTGTCTTTGGAGTGTGCAGATTTGTTTGCCTTGTTGTTGAGCAATAAACTCACTAATCCTAAAAGTGACTGGCACCCTCTTTTCTGCAACCGTTCACACCCACCATGTCTAAGAGCCAGCACCGTGAGGTGACATGCCAGCTCTCCTTGACCAGTATAGCCTTTTTGTTATAGTCACTGGTGCAGCATAATTTCACATCATTGTTAATGATATATTGACAATGAGGGACTTTATTGGTGGATTTAAATTTTTTAACCACTTCCTTACCGACGTATAGTAAATATACGTCGGCAAGGTGGACTCCCCATCCTAAGTGGACGTCATATGACGTCCACTTGTTTTCGCCGCTTTGCGGGCCCTTTTCAGGGAGTAACAGTTATATAGTAATTGTTACTACACTTTAATACGACGTGGTCACTGATATTGTTTTTCCGATATGACCAGTTCCTCTCGACCGTACAGTGGAGTGCCACGACCGAGAATCTGTACCACCCACACTTGCCAACGTCTTTTCTCCCACGGTCAGTGAAAATCCTAATCACTCAAATAACGAGTTGTTGTTCCGTTTGTTTAGACGTGTGAGGTTTCTGTTTTTGTATCGGTCCATCTGTCATAATACCTTGTTCTCGGAATATGGACGTGGGGTGGAAGACATAGATGTATCGTTGTTGACAGAGGTTATCGTTC
>BLSH010488679.1:10829-22949 GCA_018402905.1 Glandirana rugosa | reverse complement strand
AGGAACCTATCCCTACTCCACTATGAGATGATTTTAGAACAATAATCTGTTCCTCACAGCACCGACAGGAACCTCTCCCTACACCACTATGTGATGATTTTAGAACGATAATATGTGCCTCACAGCACCGACAGGAACCTGTCCCTACTGCAGTATGAGATGATTTTAGAATGATAATCTGTCCCTCACAGCACCGAACGGAACCTATCCCTACTCCACTATGAGATGATTTTAGAACGATAATCTGTCCCTCGCAGCACCGACAGGAACCTCTCACTACTACAGTATGAGTTAATTTTAGAACGATAATCTGTCCCTCACAGCACCGATAGGAACCTCTCCCTACACCAGTATGAGATGATTTTAGAATGATAATCTGTCCCTCACAGCACCGACAGGATCCTCTCCCTACTGCAGTATGAGATGATTTTAGAACGATAATCTGTCCCTAACAGCACCTACAGGAACCTCTCCCTACTCCACTATGAGATGATATTAGAACGATAATCTGTCACTCACAGCACCAACAGGAACCTCTCCCTACACCAGCAAGAGATGATTTTAGAACAATAATCTGTCCCTCACAGCACCGACAGGAACCTCTCCCTACACCAGTATGAGATAATTTTAGAACGATAATATGTGCCTCACAGCACAAACAGGAGCCTGTCCCTACTGCAGTATGAGATAATTTTAGAACGATAATCTGTCCCTCACAGCACCGACAGGAACCTCTCCCTACACCACTATGAGATGATTTTAGAACGATAATATGTGCCTCACAGCACCGTCAGGAACCTGTCCCTACTGCAGTATGAGATGATTTTAGAACGATAATCTGTCCCTCACAGAACCGAACGGAACCTATCCCTACTCCACTATGAGATGATTTTAGAACGATAATCTGTCACTCACAGCACCAACAGGAACCTCTCCCTACACCAGCAAGAGATGATTTTAGAACGATAATCTGTCACTCACAGCACCAACAGGAACCTCTCCCTACACCAGCAAGAGATGATTTTAGAACAATAATCTGTCCCTCACAGCACCGACAGGAACCTCTCCCTACACCAGTATGAGATGATTTTAGAACGATAATCTGTCCCTCACAACACCGACAGGAACCTATCCCTACTCCACTATGAGATGATTTTAGAACGATCATCTGTCCCTCTAAGCACCAACAGGAACCTCTCCCTACACCAGTATGAGATGATTTTAGAACAATAATCTGTTGTTAACAGCACCGACAGGAAACTCCCTACACCAGTATGAGATGATCTTAGAATGATAATATGTCCCTCACAGCACTGAAAGGAATCTGTCCCTACTGCAGTATGAGATGATTTCTAGAACGATACTTTGTCCCTCACACCACCGACAGGAACCTCTCCCTACACCACTATGGGATGATTTTAGAACGATAATATGTGCCTCACAGTACCGACAGGAACCTGCCCCTTCTGCAGTATGAGATGATTTTAGAACGATAATCTGTCCCTCACAGCACCGACAGGAACCTATCCCTACTCCACTATGAGATGATTTTAGAACGATTATCTGTCCCTCACAGCACCGACAGGAACCTCTCACTACTCCAGTATTTGTTAATTTTAGAACGATAATCTGTCCCTCACATCACCGACAGGAACCTCTCCCTACACCAGTATGAGATGATTTTAGAAGGATAATCTGTCCCTCACAGCACCAACAGGAACCTCTCCCTACACCACTATCAGATGATTTGATAACGTTAATATGTCCCTCACAGCACCGACAGAAACCTCTCCCTACTCCACTATGAGATGATTTTAGAACGATAATCTGTCCCTCACAGCACCGACAGGAACCTCTCCCTACACCAGTATGAGATGATTTTAGAATGATAATCTGTCCCTCACAGCACCAATAGGAACCTCTCCCTACTGCACTAGGAAATGATTTTAGAAAGATAATCTGTCCCTCACAGCACCGTCAGGAAAATATCCCTACTGCATTATGAGATGATTTTAGAACGATAATCTGTCCCTCACAGCACTGACAGGAACCTCTCCCTACACCAGTATAAGATGATTTTAGAACGATAATCTTTCCTTAAAGCACCTACAGGAACCCCTCCCTACTCTACAATGAGATGATTTTAGAACGATAATATGTCCCTCAAAGCACCGACAGGAACCTGTCCCTACTGCAGTATGAGGTAATTTTAGAACGATAATCTGTCCCTCACACCACAGACAGGAACCTCTCCCTACACCAGCATGAGATGATTTTAGAACGATAATCTATCCCTTACAGAACTGACAGGAACCTCTCCCTACACCAGTATGAGATGATTTTAGAACTATAATCTGTCCCTCACAGCACCGACAGGAACCTATCGCTACTGCAGTATGAGATGATTTTAGAACGATAATCTGTCACTCACAGCACCTACAGGAACCTCTCCTTACTCCACTATGAGATGATTTTAGAATGATAATCTGTCACTCACAGCACCAACAGGAACCTCTCCCTACACCAGCATGAGATGATTTTAGAATGATAATCTGTCCCTCACAGCACCGACAGGAACCTCTCACTACTCCAGTATGAGTTAATTTTAGAATGATAATCTGTCCCTCACAGCACTGACAGGAACCTCTCCCTACACCAGTATGAGATGATTTTAGAAGGATAATCTGTCCCTCACAGCACCAACAGGAACCTCTCCCTACTCCACTATCAGATGATTTGATAACGTTAATATGTCCCTCACAGCACCGACTGGAACCTCTCCCTACTCCACTATGAGATGATTTTAGAACGATAATCTGTCCCTCACAGCACCGACAGGAAAATCTCCCTACACCAGTATGAGATGATTTTAGAATGATAATCTGTCCCTCACAGCACCGATAGGAACCTCTTCCTACTCCACTATGAGATGATTTTAGAAAGATAATCTGTCCCTCACAGCACCGTCAGGAAAATATCCCTACTGCAGTATGAGATGATTTTAGAACGATCATCTGTCCCTCACAGTACCGACAGGAACCTCTCCCTACACAAGTATGAGATGATTTTAGAGCAATAATCTGTTTCTAATAGCACCGACAGGAACCTCTCCCTACACCAGTGTGAGATGATTTTAGAATGATAATATGTCCCTCACAGCACTGAAAGGTACCTGTCCCTATTGCAGTATGAGATTATTTTAGAACGATAATCTGTCCTTAAAGCACCTACAGGAACCTCTCCCTACTCCACTATCAGATGATTTTAGAACGATAATATGTCCCTCAAAGCACCGACAGGAACCTGTCCCTACTGCAGTATGAGGTGATTTTAGAACGATAATCTGTCCCTCACACCACAGACAGGAACCTCTCCCTACACCAGCATGAGATGATTTTAGAACAATAATCTGTCCCTCACAGCACCGACAGGAACCTCCCCCTACTCCAGTATGAGTTAATTTAGTAACGATAATCTGTCCCTCACTGCACCGTCAGGAAAATCTCCCTACTGAAATATGAGATGATTTTAGAACTATAATATGTCCCTCACAGCACCGACAGGAACCTATCCCTACTGCAGTATGAGATGATTTTAGAACGATAATCTGTCCCTCACAGCACCTACAGGAACCGCTCCCTACTCCACTATGAGATGATTTTAGAACGATAATCTGTCACTCACAGCACCAACAGTAACCTCTCCCTACACCAGTATGAGATGATTTTAGAATGATAATATGTCCCTCACAGCACTGAAAGGAATCTGTCCCTACTGCAGTATGAGATGATTTCTAGAACGATACTTTGTCCCTCACACCACCGACAGGAACCTCTCCCTACACCACTATGAGATGAATTTAGAACGATAATATGTGCCTCACAGTACCGAAAGGAACCTGTCCTTACTGCAGTATGAGATGATTTTAGAACGATAATCTGTCCCTCACAGCACCGACAGGAACCTATCCCTACTCCACTATGAGATGATTTTAGAATGATAATCTGTCCCTCACAGCACCGACAGGAACTCCGCCCTACACCAGTATGAGATGATTTTAGAAGGATAATCTGTCCCTCACAGCACCGACAGGAACCTCTCCCTACACCACTATCAGATGATTTGATAACATTAATATGTCCCTCACAGCACCGAGAGGAACCTCTCCCTACTCCACTATGAGATGATTTTAGAACGATAATCTGTCCCTCACAGCACCGACAGGAACCTCTCCCTACACCAGTATGAGATGATTTTAGAATGATAATCTGTCCCTCACAGCACCGATAGGAACCTCTCCCTACTCCACTATGAGATGATTTTAGAAAGATAATCTGTCCCTCACAGCACCGTCAGGAAAATATCCCTACTGCATTATGAGATGATTTTAGAAAGATTATCTGTCCCTCACAGCACTGACAGGAACCTCTCCCTACACCAGTATAAGATGATTTTAGAATGATAATCTGTCCTTAAAGCACCTACAGGAACCTCTCCCTACTCTACAATGAGATGATTTAAGAACGATAATATGTCCCTCAAAGCACCGACAGGAACCTGTCCCTACTGCAGTATGAGGTGATTTTAGATCCATAATCTGTCCCTCACACCACAGACAGGAACCTCTCCCTACACCAGCATGATATGATTTTAGAACGATAATCTGTCCCTCACAGCACCGACAGGAACCTATCACTTCTGCAGTATGAGATGATTTTAGAACGATAATCTGTCCCTCACAGCACCTACAGGAACCTCTCCTTACTCCACTATGAGATGATTTTAGAATGATAATCTGTCACTCACAGCACCAACAGGAACCTCTCCCTACACCAGCATGAGATGATTTTAGAATGATAATCTGTCCCTTACAGCACCGACAGGAACCTCTCACTACTCCAGTATGAGTTAATTTTAGAACGATAATCTGTCCCTCACAGCACCGACAGGAACCTCTCCCTACACCAGTATGAGATGATTTTAGAAGGATAATCTGTCCCTCACAACACCAACAGGAACCTCTCCCTACTCCACTATCAGATGATTTGATAACGTTAATATGTCCCTCACAGCACCGACTGGAACCTCTCCCTACTCCACTATGAGAAGATTTTAGAACGATAATCTGTCCCTCACAGCACCGACAGGAACATCTCCCTACACCAGTATGAGAGGATTTTAGAATGATAATCTGTCCCTCACAGCACCGATAGGAACCTCTCCCTACTCCACTATGAGATGATTTTAGAAAGATAATCTGTCCCTCACAGCACCGTCAGGAAAATATACCTACTGCAGTATGAGATGATTTTAGAACGATCATCTGTCCCTCACAGTACCGACAGGAACCTCTCCCTACACAAGTATGAGATGATTTTAGAGCAATAATCTGTTTCTAACAGCACTGACAGGAACCTCTCCCTACAACAGTATGAGATGATTTTAGAATGATAATATGTCCCTCACAGCACTGAAAGGAACCTGTCTCTACTGCAGTATGAGATTATTTTAGAACGATAATCTGTCCTTAAAGCACCTACAGGAACCTGTCCCTACTCCACTATGAGATGATTTTAGAACGATAATATGTCCCTCAAAGCACCGACAGGAACCTGTCCCTACTGCAGTATGAGGTGATTTTAGAAAGATAATCTGTCCCTCACACCACAGACAGGAACATCTCCCTACACCAGCATGAGATGATTTTAGAACAATAATCTGTCCCTCACCGCACCGACAGGAACCTCCCCCTGCTCCAGTATGAGTTAATTTTGTAACGATAATCTGTCCCTCACTGCACCGTCAGAAAAATCTCCCTACTGAAATATGAGATGATTTTAGAACTATAATCTGTCCCTCACAGCACCGACAGGAACCTATCCCTACTGCAGTATGAGATGATTTTAGAACGATAATCTGTCCCTCACAGCACCTACAGGAACCTCTCCCTACTCCAGTATGAGACGATTTTAGAACGATAATCTGTCACTCACAGCACCAACAGTAACCTCTCCCTACACCAGTATGAGATGATTTTAGAATGATAATATGTCCCTCACAGCACTGAAAGCAATCTGTCCCTACTGCAGTATGAGATGATTTCTAGAACTATACTTTGTCCCTCACACCACCGACAGGAACCTCTCCCTACACCACTATGAGATGATTTTAAACGATAATATGTGCCTCACAGTTCCGACATGAACCTGTCCCTACTGCAGTATGAGATGATTTTAGAACGATAATCTGTCCCCCACAGCACCGACAGGAACCTATCCCTACACCAGTATGAGATGATTTTAGAATGATAATCTGTCCCTCACAGCACCGATAGGAACCTCTCCCTACTCCACTATGAGATGATTTTAGAAAGATAATCTGTCCCTCACAGCACCGTCAGGAAAATATCCCTACTGCAGTATGAGATGATTTTAGAACGATAATCTGTCCCTCACAGCACTGACAGGAACCTCTCCCTACACCAGTATAAGATGATTTTAGAACGATAATCTGTCCTTAAAGCACCTACAGGAACCTCTCCCTACTCTACTATGAGATGATTTTAGAACGATAATATGTCCCTCAAAGCACCGACAGGAACCTGTCCCTACTGCAGTATGAGGTGATTTTAGAACGATAATCTGTCCCTCACACCACAGACAGGAACCTCTCCCTACACCAGCATGAGATGATATTAGAACGATAATCTATCCCTTACAGAACTGACAGGAACCTCTCCCTACACCAGTATGAGATTATTTTAGAACTATAATCTGTCCCTCACAGCACCGACTGGAACCTATCCCTACTGCAGTATGAGATGATTTTAGAAAGATAATCTGTCCCTCACAGCACCTACAGGAACCTCTCCTTACTCCACTATGAGATGATTTTAGAATGATAATCTGTCACTCACAGCACCAACAGGAACCTCTCCCTACACCAGCATGAGATGATTTTAGAATGATAATCTGTCCCTCACAGCACCAACAGGAACCTCTCACTACTCCAGTATGAGTTAATTTTAGAACGATAATCTGTCCCTCACAGCACCGACAGGAACCTCTCCCTACACCAATGTGAGATGATTTTAGAAGGATAATCTGTCCCTTACAGCACCAACAGGAACCTCTTCCTACTCCACTATCAGATGATTTGATAACATTAATATGTCCCTCACAGCACCGACTGGAACCTCTCCCTACTCCACTATGAGATGATTTTAGAACGATAATCTGTCCCTCACAGCACCGACAGGAAAATCTCCCTACACCAGTATGAGTTAATTTTAGAACGATAATCTGTCCCTCACAGCACTGACAGGAACCTCTCCCTACACCAGTATGAGATGATTTTAGAAGGATAATCTGTCCCTCACAGCACCAACAGGAACCTCTTCCTACTCCACTATCAGATGATTTGATAACGTTAATATGTCCCTCACAGCACCGACTGGAACCTCTCCCTACTCCACTATGAGATGATTTTAGAACGATAATCTGTTCCTCACAGCACCGACAGGAAAATCTCCCTACACCAGTATGAGATGATTTTAGAATGATAATCTGTCCCTCACAGCACCGATAGGAACCTCTCCCTACTCCGCAATGAGATGATTTTAGAAAGATAATCTGTCCCTCACAGCACCGTCAGGAAAATATCCCTACTGCAGTATGAGATGATTTTAGAACGATCATCTGTCGCTCACAGTAGCGACAGAAACCTCTCCCTACACAAGTATGAGATGATTTTAGAGCAATAATCTGTTTTTAACAGCACCGACAGGAACCTCTCCCTACACCAGTATGAGATGATTTTAGAATGATAATATGTCCCTCACAGCACTGAAAGGAACCTGTCCCTACTGCAGTATGAGATTATTTTAGAACGATAATCTGTCCTTAAAGCACCTACAGGAACCTCTCCCTACTCCACTATGAGATGATTTTGGAACGATAATATGTCCCTCAAAGCACCGACAGGAACCTGTCCCTACTGCAGTATGAGGTGATTTTAGAACGATAATCTGTCCCTCACACCACAGACAGGAACCTCTCCCTACACCAGCATGAGATGATTTTAGAACGATAATCTGTCCCTCACTGCACCGTCAGGAAAATCTCCCTACTGAAATATGAGATGATTTTAGAACTATAATCTGTCCCTCACAGCACCGACAGGAACCTATCCCTACTGCAGTATGAGATGATTTTAGAACGATAATCTGTCCCTCACAGCACCTACAGGAACCTCTCCCTACTCCACTATGAGATGATTTTAGAACGATAATCTGTCACTCACAGCACCAACAGTAACCTCTCACTACACCAGCATGAGATGATTTTAGAACGATAATCTATCCCTTATAGCACTGACAGGAACCTCTCCCTAAACCAGTATGAGATGAATTTAGAACTATAATCTGTCCCTCACAGCACCGACAGGAACTTATCCTTACTCCACTATGAGATGATTTTAGAATGATAATCTGTCACTCACAGCACCAACACGAACCTCTCCCTACACCAGCATGAGTTAATTTTAGAGCGATAATCTGTCCCTCACAGCACCGTCAGGAAAAAGTCACTACGGCAGTATGAGATCATTTTAGAACGATATGTCCCTCACAGCACCTACAGGAACCTCTCTCTATACCAGTATGAGATGATTTTAGAACGATAATCTGTCCCTCACAGCACCGACAGGATCCTCTCCCTACTGCAGTATGAGATGATTTTAGAACGATGTTCTGTCCCTCACAGCACCTACAGGAACCTCTCCCTACTCCACTATGAGATGATTTTAGAACGATAATCTGTCCCTCACACCACCGACAGGAACCTCTCCCTACACCAGTATGAGATGATTTTAGAACAATAATCTTTCCCTCACAGCACCGACAGGAACTTCCCCCTACTCCAGTATGAGTTCATTTTGTAACGATAATCTGTCGCTCACTGCACCGTCAGGAAAATCTCCCTACTGAAATATGAGATGCTTTTAGAACTATAATCTGTCCCTCAAAACACCAACAGGAACCTGTCCCTACTGCAGTATGAGATGATTTTAGAACGATCATCTGTCCCTCACAGTACCGACAGGAACCTCTCCCTACACCAGTATGAGATGATTTTAGAACAATAATCTGTTTCTAACAGCACCGACAGGAACCTCTCCCTACACCAGTATGAGATGATTTTAGAATGATAATATGTCCCTCAAAGCACTGAAAGAAACCTGTCCCTACTGCAGTATGAGATTATTTTACAACGATAATCTGTCCTTAAAGCACCTACAGGAACCTCTCCCTACTCCACTATGAGATGATTTTAGAACGATAATATGTCCCTCAAAGCACCGACAGGAACCTGTCCCTACTGCAGTATGAGGTGATTTTAGAACGATAATCTGTCTCTCACCCAACAGACAGGAAACTCTCCCTACACCAGCATGAGATGATTTTAGAACAATAATCTGTCCCTCACAGCACCGACAGGAACCTCCCCCTACTCCAGTATGAGTTAATTTAGTAACGATAATCTGTCCCTCACTGTACCGTCAGGAAAATCTCCCTACTGAAATATGAGATGATTTTAGTACTATATTCTGTCCCTCACAGCACCGACAGGAACCTATCCCTGCTGCAGTATGAGATGATTTTAGAACGATAATCTGTCCCTCACAGCACCTACAGGAACCTCTCCCTACTCCACTATGAGATGATTTTAGAACGATAATCTGTCACTCACAGCACCAACAGGAACCTCTCCCTACACCAGCAT
Organism: Glandirana rugosa; assembly: GCA_018402905.1. Lineage (NCBI taxonomy): Eukaryota > Metazoa > Chordata > Amphibia > Anura > Ranidae > Glandirana > Glandirana rugosa. The sequence goes on along the minus strand of BLSH010488679.1, from coordinate 13,167 downwards.
GAGATGATTTTAGAACGATAATCTATCCCTTACAGCACTGACAGGTACCTCTCCCTACACCAGTATGAGATGATTTTAGAACTATAATCTGTCCCTCACAGCACCGACAGGAACCTATCCTTACTCCACTATGAGATGATTTTAGAACGATAATCTGTCACTCACAGCACCAACAGGAACCTCTCCCTACACCAGCATGAGTTAATTTTAGAACAATAATCTGTCCCTCACAGCACCGTCAGGAAAATGTCCCTACGGCAGTATGAGATCATTTTGGAACGATATGTCCCTCACAGCACCGACAGGAACCTCTCCCTACACCAGTATGAGATGATTTTAGTACTATAATCTGTCCCTCACAGCACCGACAGGAACCTATCCCTACTGCAGTATGAGATGATTTTAGAACGATAATCTGTCCCTCACAGCACCTACAGGAACCTCTCCTTACTCCACTATGAGATGATTTTAGAACGATCATCTGTCCCTCACAGCACCGACAGGAACCTCTCCCTACACCAGTATGAGATGATTGTAGAACAATAATCTGTTCCTAACAGCACCGACAGGAACCTCTCCCTACACCAGTATGAGATGATTTTAGAATGATAATATGTCCCTCACAGCACTGAAAGGAACCTGTCCATACTGCAGTATGAAATGATATTAGAACGATAATCTGTCCCTCACACCACCGACAGGCACCTCTCCCTTCTCCAGTATGAGATAATTTTAGAACGATAATCTGTCCCTCACAGCACCAACAGGAACCTCTCCCTACACCACTATGAGATGATTTTAGAACGATAATATGTGCCTCACAGCACCGACAGGAACCTGCCCCTACTGAAGTATGAGATGATTTTAAAACGATAATCTGTCCCTCACAGCACCGAACGGAACCTATCACTACTCCACTATGAGATGATTTTAGAATGATAATCTGTCCCTCGCAGCACCGACAGGAACCTCTCACTACTACAGTATGAGTTAATTTTAGAACGATAATCTGTCCCTCACAGCACCGACAGGAACCTCTCCCTACACCAGTATGAGATGATTTTAGAACGATAATCTGTCCCTCACAGCACCGACATGATCCTCTCCCTACTGCAGTATGAGATGATTTTAGAATGATAATCTGTCCCTCACAGCACCTACAGGAACCTCTCCCTACTCCACTATGAGATGATTTTAGAACGATAATCTGTCCCTCACACCACCGACAGGAACCTCTCCCTACACCAGCATGAGATGGTTTTAGAACAATAATCTTTCCCTCCCAGCACCGACAGGAACTTCCCCCTACTCCAGTATGAGTTCATTTTGTAACGATAATCTGTCCCTCATTGCACCGTCAGGAAAATATCCCTACTGAAATATGAGATGCTTTTAAAACTATAATCTGTCCCTCAAAACACCAACAGGAACCTGTCCCTACTGCAGTATGAGATGATTTTAGAACGATCATCTGTCCCTCACAGTACCGACAGGAACCTCTCCCTACACCAGTATGAGATGATTTTAGAATGATAATATGTCCCTCAAAGCACTGAAAGGAACCTGTCCCTACTGCAGTATGAGATTATTTTAGAACGATAATCTGTCCTTAAAGCACCTACATTAACCTCTCCCTACTCCACTATGAGATGATTTTAGAATGATAATATGTCCCTCAAAGCACCGACAGGAACCTGTCCCTACTGCAGTATGAGGTGATTTTAGAACGATAATCTGTCCCTCACCCAACAGACAGGAAACTCTCCCTACACCAGCATGAGATGATTTTAGAACAATAATCTGTCCCTCACAGCACCGACAGGAACCTCCCCCTGCTCCAGTATGAGTTAATTTAGTAACGATAATCTGTCCCTCACTGCACCGTCAGGAAAATCTCCCTACTGAAATATGAGATGATTTTAGAACTATAATCTGTCCCTCACAGCACCGACAGAAACCTATCCCTGCTGCAGTATGAGATGATTTTAGAACGATAATCTGTCCCTCACAGCACCTACAGGAACCTCTCCCTTCTCCACTATGAGATGATTTTAGAACGATAATCTGTCACTCACAGCACCAACAGGAACCTCTCCCTACACCAGCATGAGATGATTTTAGAACAATAATCTATCCCTTACAGCACTGACAGGTACCTCTCCCTACATCAGTATGAGATGATTTTAGAACTATAATCTGTCCCTCACAGCACCGACAGTAACCTATCCTTACTCCACTATGAGATGATTTTAGAACGATAATATGTCTGTATAATAGCAAGATTTTAGTAGAGTATCACCTCATTCCTATCCAATGACAGCCACGACACTCCCTGTCT
>BLSH010488615.1:291616-328470 GCA_018402905.1 Glandirana rugosa | reverse complement strand
CTTATTTGAAGTCTGTGTGTCACTTTTAATGAAACCGTGAAACAGACTTTAAATAAGTTTGCAGAACAGATGTGCACTTATTCACGGTTTCATTAAAAGTGACACACAGACTTTAAATAAGTTTTCAGAACAGATGTGCACTTATTCACGGTTTCATTAAAAGTGACACACAGACTTTAAATAAGTTTGCAGAACAGATGTGCACTTATTCACGGTTTGACACACTGACTTTAAATAAGTTTGCAGAACAGATGTGCACTTATTTCCGGTTTCATTTAAAGTGACACACAGACTTTAAATAAGTTTGCATTTCCTTCCTTTTGCAGACCTCTAGGACCTTCCAGGACTATTTTACAGCCATTTTGTGCCTAAAAGTCCGTGTCCCTATTGATTTCAATGGGGTTCGGGGTCCTGGACAAAGTTCGGGTTTTGTCCGGACCCGAACCTGGACTTTGTCCCAAAGTTCGGCCGAACCAGCAGAACCCGGACTTCTAGAAGTTCGCTCATCTCTACCCACCACCAGTGCAGCTCTACCCATTCAATCTCGACTCAAAAAGAAATCTGACATGTACCCCTCTCCCAGCTCTAATAATGGTATTACCATGTTTCTAAAACGAACCTGTCAAGAGATCAGGGCGTTATAGACGTTTACCAATGACACCAGCAATCTTACCCCTAATGAAAAGGTGGCGTTACAGACACTGTCCAATAACTACACAATCACTATAAAACCTTCGGACAAAGGAGGAAACATTGCCCTTATGGACACTGACAAGTACGTACACATGTGCACTAAAATTTTAGATAGAACAGCAATTGATATTTTCAATAAAGAGTTCTATCTGTTGGTTGACAGTGCTTACTACAATAATGTGATTTCAAAACAAATGTGGGATTTTGTCAGAACCACCTTTCCTAGAGTATCTACCTTTTACTCACTACCTAAAGTCCACAAAAGTATAACTGACCCCCACCTCCGGTAGTCCAATTGTTTGTGGGAATGGAGCCATCACTGAGAATCTATGCAGGATAGTGGACGAACACCTCAGACCCTTTGTCGTAAGTTTACCTTCTTTTGTTTGTGACACCATTTACCTCCTGCAGCTTATTGAGGGCATCCACATCTCTGGTGGCTCTATCTTGGCCACCGTAGATGTGGAGGTCCTTTATAGCTCTATACCGCATGAAAAGGGACTTCCAGTGTATGGAGGGCTCTGTCTCAGACTAGCCATCATGAACAATCATTCAATGAATTCATACTCCTTTCACTTGAATACATTTTGAGACATAATGTCTTTTCCTTTGACCTGTCCCATTTCCTCCAGGTGCAGGGAGTGGCTATGGGGACTTGCTGTGCCCCAACTTATGCCAACCTGTACCTGGGGCAGTGGGAACAGTCATTCTTTAGGAGCGATGAGTTCTCTGTGTATACGGCCCACATTGTCATGTGGTACCAGTACATAAATGACATCTTTGTCCTATGGGACGGCCCAGAGGAATTGCTTGTAGAATGCCTTGCAGCTCTCAGCACGAATATGTACAACCTCAAATTTACCAAGTCTCATAGCATGACTAATGTTACCTTCCTGGATGTTGAGATTTACAAAAATCAGGACAATTTATTGTCCTGTAAATTATTCAACAAACCCACAGCAGGGAATACAATTTTTCAATTCCTCTAGGTTACACCCCCATCCGCTGGCGACATCTATCCCATATAATCAATATCCGAGAATCAAACATAACTGTTCAAATGAGAAAGATTACATACACAGGGCCAATCTCCTCAGGCAACGTTTCCTGGACAGAGGCTATAGTCACAAATGCCTCAAAAAAGCATTTAACATGTGGCCCAGGCAACCAGACAACACCTTTTGTTTACCAATAAGAATAGGACTAAGAACCAGGAAGGTACTAGAATTATCACTACATACTCTACCGAACATAAAAAGATCAAACAAGATTTTGAACAAACACTGGCATCTGCTCTCGGGAGATCCTAACATAGGCCCTTTTGTTCCTCCCTCTCCTCTGGTCGCATACAGACGTGCCCCCTCGGTGCGAGACCCACTAGTCCAGAGTGAGTATTGCAGCCAAGCTAGGGGTGATCCGTGCAAATTTATAGGTATTTTTCAGTGCGGTTCATGTTCTTATTGTCAACACATGGATATCCGTAAATATATACGTTTACCTAATGGCCGTAAATTTACTCCCAAACATTCTGCTAATTGCCAGACCTCCTGTGTGGTATATCTTCTACAGTGTGATTGCAGTTGCTTTTACATAGGAAAGACAATTCAAAAATTATGGCAGCTTATCTACCCACATATTCTTGCCATGAAAAGCAGGGACCCTGATCTCTCCCTGGGAAGACACGTTGCACAGGTCCACTCTAACCATTTCCCCAGGGTGTCAATATTGGTATCGGACCGTATTCATAACAGCCCATGAGGGGGGACTTTAACAAGTTCCTCCTACAGAGCAAGCTGAGATGGATATCGGACCTTAATGCCATATCACTCTTAACCAGGCCTTTCATTTTAAACCCTTTCTTCAAGGTTTTTCTTCTGGTGGCTTTAAAAGGGATATGTAATGGGGGTTACCCTGATGTCTCCCACCTGGTACCATATCAGTTCTACATCTGTACCCCTATCTATATCTAGGCCCGGCTCTTATTTACACTCTTCTTTTTCTTCTTCCCTTTGTCCTTTTTTCCTCCTCATCCATCCCTTTCTTTGTTTTTCCTCCTTTCCTTCCCTTTTGGGCTGTTTGATTGTATTCCATATATTGTAGAAGAATGTAATTTGTGCAACAGCAATTTATGGTCTGTTTTTGATCATGTGGTGCTAGTTTATGCCTCCCTGTTCTATCCCATGTGACCACGAGATGGCGCTGCATCAATTGGTGCTCTCTGGCAGGTATGGGCCCCTTGATTCCCTTTCCAGGGCATCATGGGGCAGTCTTTCTTGGGATACATTCGCTGCATTAATGCGCTGGTGGATGGCCGCTTGTCATAGCCCCGCACATGTGCAGTGTGGTTTGTTTACCATCTAGCCACTGGGCGGCTCCCACCTTGTGCATCGGCGGCCCAGCGACGTCTGACATCATCTCGCTACACATTTGAGGTGACGCCAGATGCTGCGGGTGCCAGGGGACCATTGTGGGAGTCTTTCCTGACCTTTCAGCGGCGCACCTGTGATGGCGCCGCTGATCAAGCATTCCTCTGGTGCACCTGCTTCTTTATGTCCCCATTGGTGTATGCATCTATGGGGGTGGCACAGCTGTATCCTGGCCCACTATATTAAGTGGACCATTATGGGTGGCAGTTCTACAAACTGGTGTGGTGTAGGGTGTTGTCAGGAAACAACTGCTGACACTTATGGAAATCTGGCTGGAATGCCTGTGTGCAGGCGTGCGCGTGTGCGTGCGCATGTGCGGGCCGGCATTGGCGCCAAATGACCTATTTGAACAGGCAGCACCATGCAACCAGTACTGTCTGTTGTACGGTGTTTAGTGTACCTGAAGCAACTTAATATCTGTTCCTGTATTATCCTGAAGACCCGGCTTTACCTGACTCTGATTAATATCTGCCTGCACTGACCCTGGCTACCCACGACCACTCTTTTGTCTGACCACTTGTACCTTTGCCGCCCACCTGATTACGAACTGTGCTTGGACTTGACTACTCTTCTGCCTCTGCCTTCTGTATCGCACCACCAGCCAGTTGTCCACCCAGCCTGTACCACCTCTCTACGTATCTGCACAAGCTTCATGCTACCACCAGTGAACAGTCCAGCTCTCGTTCCATCCTGCACTCCCGAACCACCTGTCTGCTCTACCAGAGGTTCCCGAATCAGGTGTGCAAGAGTGATTGCTCCCTGCACAAGCCAGACTCCACCACCAGGGACTTGACAGTAACGGACAGCCATGTCCGAGTCTGTTCAGGGAACACCCTCTGCCATGGAAGAACTGTGTGTCCACCTAGCAGGTCTTACGCAGGCATTTAAAAACCTGCAAGAAGGCTATACCCGGCTGGAAGAACAAGTGCAAGAGCTCTCTGTACCAGCGACTCCTGGGGCCAGACAAGCTTTTGCACGCACCATAGTGCCTCTTCCATCAGAGCCCAAGGTCCCTCTTACAGATATGTTTTCGGGGATCACATCAAGTTTCAGGCTTTCCGCAATTCCTGTGAGCTCTATTTTGGATTGCAACCCCGCCCTTTCTCCTTAGAAGCCACAAAGGTGGGACTAGTAATTTCATTGCTGCAAGGTGAACCCCAGTCTTGGGCCCATCGGCTATGGCAACAGAGAGCACCAGAGGTCTCCACCCTAACCTTATTCTTCGATGCCATGGCCCGCCTATATCAGTATTCTCACCAAGCCACCACAACGGAAGCCGCTCTACATGCTCTCCAGCAAGACCACTGCACAGCGGAGCATGTTGCTGAATTCAGACGCTGGAGTGCAGACACAGCATGGAATGACACGGCGTTCAGTTCTACCTGGGGCTATCAGAGCCATTGAAAGATGAGCTGGCCTATGTCGGTGTACTCCATACCCTGGACACCCTTATTAACCTGGCAATCCAGATAGATTGTTGTCTCAGGGAATGCAAGGCGGAGAGATCCTCTGGAACTTCTGGGACCCTACGTCTTACGTGGATGATGCCCTGTGTGCCCAGCTACCCTGCTCCAGTCCCCTCTACCTCCACAATGTCTGCTTCTGCTTCCACTGACCATTGTGAACCAATACAAATAGGGCTTCTCCGTCCGTCGCTTACACCTGAAGAGAGACAGCGATGCTTGCTGTGCCAACAACTTGTGTCTGTATTGTGGAGAGTCTGGGCACATGGTGAGAAATTGTCCAGCCAAGTCTGGTAAGTGGCATACCAGGGTCAGCAAGGAAGAATCTACTATCAACAGTAATGTTTCTCATTTGACTCTCTCCATCTCTTTGTAGCTTCCCAGAGGGAATATCCTTGTACCGGCAATTATTGATTCCAGGTAGTTGCTTAGTGGATCAAACCTTTGCACCGCTACATCAGATGCCCCTGTGTCCCAAGGCGCACAAGATGACCATCCGCCTAGCCGATGGAACTACCATCAAATCTGGCATGGTCACACACGAGACTCTTCTGATATCTGCTATGACAGCTGGCGGTCATCAAGAACTACTGATCTTGGATGCCATTGCATCCCCACTTTTTCCCATCATCCTTGGCCTACCCTGGCTGAGGGCATATAGCCCCCACATTAACTGGTCTACCGAGAATATCCAGTTCCCATCTGCATACTATTCCCATCATTGCCTACATCCGACCCAGGAAGTCGGTCCTACGCTGCTAAGTTTGGACTCTGGACCTGATCCGGAACCCCTTTAAGCTGTACCTCCAGCCCACCATGACTTCCTGGATGTGTTTAGCAAAAAGAGGGCTGAAAAATTACCTCCACACAGGCCTTATGATTGCCCCATTGAACTTTTACCGGGGGCAGAGGTACCTTTTGGCTGAGTATACCCGTTGTCTGAACTTGAACTATTGGCCTTCAAGGCCTATCTAGATGAGAACCTGGAGAAAGGGTTAATCCGGCCTTCCACATCTCCTGCCGGAGCTGGAATATTCTTCTTCGAGAAGAAAGATCACTCTTTGCGTCCTTGCATTGATTACAGAGATCTGAATAAGATAACAGTTAAAAACCGTCACCCCTTACCCTTAGTTCCGGAACTCTTTCAAAGACTGGGGTCAGCTACAGTGTTTACTAAGTTGGACCTCCATGCAGCCTACAACCTCATCCGTATTCGGGAAGGCGACTAGTGGAAAACTGCCTTCCAAACCCGTTTCAGACAAGTTCTGCAACGCCCCAGCAACCTTTCAACACCTTGTCAATGATGAGTTCCGAGATTACCTGGACTTGTTTGTAATCATCTACCTCGATGATATACTCATTTTCTCCCCTTCTCTCGAGGAACATTGTTAACATATCTGCAGTGTCTTGAGTCACCTCCGGCAACACAAATTGTATGCCAAAGCAGAAAAGTGCGTTCTAGTATCCAATTTCTTGGCCTTATCCTTTCTGTTACATGTATCACAATGGACCCACAAAAAGTCTCAGCCATTCAAGATTGGCCAGCGCCAGTGGATAAAAAGGGGTCCAACGCTTTCTGGGCTTTTCAAATTTTTACAGAAAATTCATCAAGGGTTCTCTGCTATTATAGCCCAATCACACAACTCACTAAGCAAGACTTGCAGTTCCACTGCACAACAGAGGCACAAATGGCCTTTCAGACATTAAAAAAACTCTTCACTTCTGCACTCATACTTAAGACTCAAAGCTACCCTACGTCCTGGAGGTGGACACATCTGAGACTGCTGTCAGAGCCGTACTCTCCCAGAGACAAGGCTCCAAAGCTCTGCTTCATTCCATCGCATTCTTCTCTTGCAAACTCTCAGCACCGGAGAAGAACTACGATGTGGGAGACAGGGAGTTACTGGCCATCAAGTCCACCCTAGAAGAGTGGCGGTATTTACTGGAGGGGGCTATGCATCCCATTCTGATCTACAATGATCACAAACATTTTAAGTACCTCAGGACCGTTAAGAGACTGAAAATTCCGTCAGGCACGCTGGGCACTCTTCTTTTCACAATTTCAATTTCACATTACGTACAGGCCTGGGTCGAAGAATGTCAAGCCAGACACCCTGTCTCGGATGTTTTATGAACCCGTAACTCCTGTCTCTGCAGACACCATTCTTCATTCAAGGAATTTCCTATTACCCCAGGAAGACCTGATCTCAGAAATCCAGCGAAACCTCTCTGGCTCCCCAGGGCCAACCGATCACAGATTACTGTTGAAGGGCAGTTTGTGGTGGCATGGCAGCCAAATCTTTGTGCCAAAGGAACAGCGCCCTGCTATCTTAAGAATTTGTCATGACCACAAGTTAGCTGGACATTTCGGCACTCGGAAAACCACTGAGCTTGTGCTACGCTCCTTTTGGTGCCATTAGCTGTAGAGGACTGTCAGAGATATGTTGGCTCTTGCTCCATCTGAGCTAGTAACAAAACCAGTAAGACCAGAGCTTGGGGCCTACTAAACCTGCTTCCAATACCTGAATGGCCTTGGTCCAATATATCAATGGACTTTATTGTCGAGTTGCCCCCAGCCAATGGATACAAAACTATTTTTGTGGTCATTGACCGACTGACGAAGATGGCACATTTCCTCCCTATGAAGGGTACCCCCACTGCCGCTGAGACAGAGGATATCTTCATAAAGGAGATAGTCCGTCTACACGGAATTCCTGACAACATAGTGTCGGACCACAGAGCTCAATTCCCTTTGCTGTTCTGGAGAGCCCTCTGTTCTGCCCTGGAAATTGAACTCTCATTCTCCTCAGCCTACCATCCTCAGACCAACAGCCAGACCGAAAGAACGAACAAAAACTCCTCAATATCTCTGCTGCTTCTCGTCCTTCTCTCAAGACGACTGGGTCACATTGTTACCTTTGGCAGAATTTGCCTATAACAACTACATCCATTCCACTACTAAACAGTCTCCATTCTGGTCAAACTACCATCCCACTTCCCTTCCAAATCTATCAGCTGAAAGCGTGGTACCAGCTGTACACAAAACCACCAAGTTTCTTGATGAAAATCGAAAATTCCTGCAGGAGACACTTTCAAAAACCCAGGAGCACGACAAAAAAGCATATGACAGGAAGAGGTGTGGAGAATTAGACCTTCAACCTGGCAATCAGGTCTGGCTGTCTAAAAAGAACCTAAAGTTGGCCTGCCCATCCAAAAAATTGGGGCCGAGGTTCATTGGTCCCTTTCCAGTAAAGAAAAAGATTAATCAGGTGGTGTACAAACTTGATCTTCCCTCTTCCTTACACATCCATCCAGTCTTTCACGTTGCATTATTGAAACTGGTGACCCCTGATCCTTTTCCGAACAGAGCAACTACTCCACCAGCACCCATTTTGATAGATGGGGAGGAAGAGTTCAAAATTGAAGCCATTTTGGACTGCAGGAAGAGGTGTAGTTCTCTGCGGTACTTAGTAAAGTGGAAAGGTTATGGGCCCGAAGAGAACTCTTGGGAGCCAGAAGCCCATATCCATGCAGAAGATCTGATCACCGCATTTAAAAGGAAGCAGTCTGAAGGTGTCACCCGTCTGGGCATCCGGAGGCTGACCCTTGTGCGGTACAATGTCAGGAAATAACTGCTGACACTTCTGGAAATCTGGCCAGAATGCCTGTGCGCAGACACGCGCATGTGCGGCAGGTGCGCGTGCATGTGCGCGCAGGCATTGGTGCCAAATTGCCTATTTGAACAGGCAGCACCATGCAGCCGGTGCTGTCCATTCTACAATGTTTATTGTACCTGAAGCACCTGAATATCTGTTCCTGTATCCTGAAGACCCGGCTTTACCTGACTCTGCTTGATATCTGCCTGCAATAACCCCGGCTACCCACAACCACTCTTCTGTCTGACCCCTTGTACCTTTACTGCCCGTCTGATTATGAACTCTGCTTGGACTTGACTACTCTTCAGCCTCTGCCTTCTGTACCGCACTGCCAGCCAGTTGCCAACCCAGCCTGTACCACCTCTCTACGTATCTGCACAAGTCTCTGTGGGACACCTCATGCTACCACTATTGAACAGTCCAGCCCTCGTTCCATCCTGCACTCTCAAACCCCCCGTCTGCTCTACCAGGGGTTCCCGAATCAGGTGCACAAGAGTGGTTGCTCCCTGCACCAGCCAGACTCCACCACCAGGGACGTGACAGGTGTACTTACAACCTCCCCACCTTTTTCCTCCCTGTGGACCAACATACTCCGGACTGCACCACATCACATGTAAGTCTGCTATTGGCGAAATATATATGTATTTTTTTGGGACACACTCTTTAGTACAGTTTGTGGGTGTTTCCTATATACCTACCTATACCTATATGCCATACACACATAGCCTGTGCACTTGTACTTGAGACAGGAGAATATATATAATATATTATATTGATTTTACTTATTGTTTTATCAGGTTTTATCTTCCCTTTTTGTGGTCCTTGTAAGCATCTACCCTTGCAGTGTTGCTCCCTTCATTGTCATCCTTGGCTTCCTGCGACTTTGTCCTGGTCCGGGCCATCACCCTCCATCGTGATGTTACTTTACATCTTGGGGTCTATATACTGTAGATGCAGGGGGAGCATTTTGTGGCCACCACGTGGACCATGCTTGTACTCCTGCTTAATTATAGCCATATCTCTAAGTATGTTGTTGTTTCATCATTTGCCTGTTGGTTTTTCTATTTCTTTTATTACTATATATTATGCCTTAGCTATAATCTTGATGTGTTTTTACTATGTAGATGTGATATACAGTTATAAATACTGATATGTCATAATTATACTACTAGAATACTGTTTGTTTTGCTCATTCTCTGAAGAAGGATTTATTCTGAGACATGTTGGGATCTTGAGATTTTTCGTTGGCGGTTTGATGCGCTACTACATGAATCAACATGATTACAGATTCTGTACCACATGGCTATCAATGCTTGATTTTATTATTGTAATTTCGTGTCTCTATTTGACTGTTTTATACTTTTTAAAAAAGATATTGCATTTTTATATATCAGGGCTTGACAAATTTGCTTTGAATTTAGGAGCCAGCTAAAAAAGTTAGGAGCCAGTTTTATTATAGCGTAGTGCTGGGTTGTCAGCGCCCCCCCCCCCCGGGTAAGACAAGTAATTTGCGCCCCTAACCCTAACTTACTCACAGCAGAGCAGCCAGTCAATAACTCCACCGTTACATCAGGGTTACAGGGTGGCCAGAAAGAGTGACACTATAAAATCTGTTATGGGAGAAACTCCTTATTCTGCCGAATGCATCGTGACTGCGGCATGTAAAACACCCTCTCATCTGCTGCCTAATGGAGCTTAAGGGAGGCCAATGGTGGGTGGCAAAAACATGTCTCTACTGCACATTTTTACCACCCAACTTGCACATCTACACAAAGCCTTAGTGACATTGTAAATAAAATACAAAAAAAAGGTGAAAAGTATTCCAGCGCTGCTGATCTTCTGCTGCCTCTTTGCAGCCACTTCCTGCCTACATGTGTGTCCCCCACAGTGACTTTTCATTGATCTGGTGGGTTTCCGGTCACCATGAAATACTGGAGCCCAGCTGCACATAGAGTGGTAATTGTTGATGGTACACAGGGCTTTATCACAAATTTGTTGCTTAGAATAAAGGTCACGTTTCTCGCGGTGTAACATCGTCTTTCATATTATACAAAAAAATAATGGGCTAACCTTACTGTTTCGTTTTTTTTTTATTCATTAAAGTGTATTTTTTTCCAAAAAATTGCGCTTGAAAGACTGCTGCGCAAATACCATGTGACATAAAATATTGCAGCAACCCCCAGTTTATTCTCTAGGGTCTCTGCTAAAAAATAATATATAATGTTTGGGGGTTCCAAGTCGTTTTCTAGCAGAAAACACTGGATATTTAATTGTAAGCCACTAATGTGAGAAAGGGTTTAGTCTATAAATGGTTAAACTATCCCGATAACAGCTCGGGAGATAATTGCTTTGAAAGAAGAATATACATTGTTGCTTGTTTATTCTTCTAACTCTCAACAACTATCCGGGCAGCCGGCCAAGTTTAACAGCTGTTAGATGAAGCAGAGAACGGCTCTCGGCTCTCGCTGAATCCGACACTGAATCTGACAGCTGTTTTAACATGGGGAGAGAAGGAACGGCAGTCACTCGCCAGGACGCGATTTCTGGTCGCCATGGCGACCTGGGGCCTGGGGTTTGTCGAGGCCTGTTATATATACTCCTCTTACTTTTTCCATATGGGGTAACCATTGCCTTTAAAAGTCCCGGGGGTATTCTTTGTCTGTTGTTCTCCATATTCAATGGTAATTACATTGATCACATTACATATAGAATGGTAATTGCATATAGGTTTATGTAATTACCATTGATTATGGAGTTTATATTGGATGTATGTATGTGGACTCAAATCTAATGACATCTGAATTGCATCTTGAATGGGACATAGCTTTTTTGGTACAATACACCAAAGAACATATGGTCCCTAGAGGTCTATGTTGGGATGTACAGCCTCAACAGGGTGATACAGAACTTGAGAACTAGTTCAAATATTTTAATGAAGCAGGGATTAATTTCTTGGGCTTCCTCATTGAGAAAAAACAACTTAGACTGACCACCATAGATAAAGAAATTGAGGTGCTAAAGGAGAAATTTTCCCCCTACACAGGTTCAGCAGAATATACCCCTCTTTCAGCTATCTTAAAGAACTACCTTGAAAAAGAGGAAAGGGACCAAAAAAACAAAAAACATAATAAATATGCCTGTGATATGAATGACTATAAAACTTTAGTTGTTTAACGACAGCTTCTAACTCCCAACATGTCCCTATTCCTATTAATCGATCCCTTCCCTCTGGACAGGGATATCCATTTAGACAGGGGAGATCTGATAATAGGAATACCCCCGCGATCAGAGAACTAGACATCCTAGCTATAGGACCCTGAATAATCATTATCCTATTAAGAATTCATACCCCAAAACAACCAAGGGAGAGGTCAATCCAGAGGAAGAGGCAGGGGATATCATGTACCATTTAGAGCCCCAAACTATCAAGCTAGAGATCAGTATGGGAGATCTCCACCTTGCCCGAGACTACGATCAAAGAGAGGCACTAGAGGGGACCGGAGAGGAAGGAAAATGGAAAAGAATGTAGTAGGCCAGGGAGCTTTCAATCTGAAAAAATTCTAGATAAGGGACTTAAGTTTGCTCCCCCAAAGAAACTTAAAAAATGTGATGCTTTTATAGACGTGCACAAATTTATTCACAAATTGAATATACAAAGATACTTTATGTCTAACCCTACAAGACAATGGCCAGCAGCCATGGGGGAACTGTTCACCCAGGTCTTTCCAATCCTTCTTTATTTAACCCTCCAGGCCCTATGGCCCCTTTAGTAAATGTATTCAAAGATTTTGTCTTGAAGAATTTGGATAGGTTACCTTTTAAGAAAATCCGTGAACACCCTGATATAGAGTAGATCTAAAAGATTTATGTGAGAGGAAATATTTAGTAATCTCCCCCGCCGATAAGGAGGGTGGCATTTTCCTATTAGACAAAACAGCCTACCAAACCGAAATGTCTAGGATCTTGGATGACAATGAGACTCATAGAACACTCCCCATGGATCCTACTGCCCGTTTTAAAATATAATTAGTGGGAATACTTGATAAGGGCTTTGAGGAAGGCATCTTGGATAAAAAAGAGAGATCTTACCTTGTCTCGGTTGCTCCAAGGATTCCTCTCATGTACTACCTCCCCAAAGTGCGTAAGTATTCCATGCACCCTCCAGGAAACCCAATTGTGAGCGGAATAGATTCTGTTACTGTTTGCAGTAACTAGTGGCATGGCTGTGATTGGCCAGTGCATCATGTGGCCCAGCCTCTATATGAGGCTGGAGTCACAGTGCTGCATGTCACATGCTCTCAGGTTAGTGTAGGGAGAGGATGCTGCTGGCGCTGTGAGGGACAGATTGAGAGGGACAGATTGCAGATATAATAACTAGGTAGAGATTACTACTACTGCTGTGAGGGACAGATTGCAGTGATAATAACTAGGTAGAGATTACTACTACTGCTTTGAGGGACAGATTGCAGATCTAATAACATCTCACCCTGCATTACAGAATGATCTGATTACAGAACTATCTCTCATCCTGCATTACAGAACAATCTGATTACAGATCGATCTCTCATCCTGCAATACAGAACGATCTGATTACAGAACGATCTGATACTGGACTAGGTAGAGATTACTACTACTTTGAGGGACAGATTGCAGATCTATTAACATCTCCAGTTTTTCTTCCTTTTGCAGCCCTCTAGCACTTTCCAGGACTTTTTTACAGCCATTTTTGTGCCGAAAAGTTTGGGTCCCCATTGACTTCAATGGTGTTCGGGGTCCGGGGTCAAGTTCCGGTAACGTTCGGTACCGAACCTGAACATTTCCACAAAGTTTGGCCTGACCCGCTGAACCCGAACATCCAGGTGTTCGCTCAACTCTAGTGGTGTTCACATAGAGGTTTGGTTTAATCCGAGCCTCGCTGTGGTTTAACATCTATCATCATTAAACATGGCTTGGTAGTTGAGTGATATTTGAGGCTTGGCTCTATCCAGACCTTGTTGTGGTTTAATAGCTATTGCTGTTGGTAGCCACATAGAGGCTTGGCTCTATCCAAGCCTCGCTGTGGTTTAGTATCTATCACCATTGATGGCCACATTGAGGCTTTGAGCGCACACAGAACACCATGCTGAATATGGCCACATGTGAACATGTTGCATACAGGTTTATGCAATTATCATTGATTATGGAGTGCATATTATGTTGTGCATGCATGTGGACTCATACCCCAGTTGAAGTCTTTGTAGACAAAACACGTTGGGTTTGATGAGTTCTTTCCATGCCAGTGCGCCTTTTTTTAATTCTAAGCTTTTGTGATCAAAGAGGAGATTTTATATTCAATGCTATATACCATGGAATCTATGTAAAATAAACCCATTACCATACAGTTTTCCGCTATGTGGAGGGTTTCTGCTGTTTTTATGGATGCTGTTAACCATAAACCTACCAAACATTATTTTGGTTGAAGGAAGCTTTTTGCCATCTTGGATATCACCATTTACAATCTTGGATCCACACCTCTACTTATTGGATTGTCTGAAGTTGGGGGTTTCTCGGTCCCCAATCTTCAGGCCTATTACATGGCAGCGAACATTGCTCCATTATCTTGCCCTCATGATACGTATCAAATTCCGTTACGGGCCACTATTGACACAGTGGATTCTCACCCCATTCCTGTTTCCTCCATACCCTGGCTCCCTCCCAAACATAGCCCGACTAACTTCGGACCATGTTCAATGTACTCCCTTCATCTGTGGGACTCTGTTAAATTTTCAGCGGGCCTAATATCACCTCATCTACCATTAATGTGTCTTACAAATTGCCCATTGTTCCCCCTTGCTGCAAAAACCCTAAGTAATTCTCGTGGTGGATGGAGAATGGTTTCACTGATATTCATTCTCTGTTCACCCCTACAAGAATAATAACATTTGATGCCCTTAGATCTTCTAATGATATTCCCTTACGGGAACACTTTAGTTACCTACAGATCAAACATTTCCTCCAACAGCTTATAAAAGCCCGACCCACTCCATACATGTTGACCCCTTTTGAAAGCCTCTTACATAGTTACATAGTTACATAGTTAGTCAGGTTGAAAAAAGACACAAGTCCATCCAGTTCAACCAAAAAAAAAAAAAAATGTATATACATATATATATACATATACACATACACACATACAACCAGATAATCCCCTATACAATCCTTCACCCACAGTTGATCCAGAGGAAGGCAAAAAACCCCAGCAAAGCCCTCTGTAGGGCAAAGCCACATTCCCCGGGACTACTTTCCCTGATATAGTCAATGATCATTTCTTCAAGGAAACTCACAGTGAAACTGTATCACCTTCAATGGGAGAGGGATTTGGGAACACAGTTGGATCTGGAGGATTGGCAGATCATGACTATAGCTCTTACTAAGAGCTCTAGGAACATTCTCATCTTGGAAAATGCCTATAAAGTATTTTACCAATGGTACTATATGCCGGCTAGGCTAGCCCTTTTTATCTCAACCTATTCTCCGTCTTGCTTCCGAGGTTGCTCCCAGGATGGAACTATGGCCCACATGTGGTGGACATGTCCTAAGGTATGCAGACTACGGGTCAGGGTATATAATCTTCTTAGAAATCGAATCCATTCTAATTTAAAAAGAAGCCCTCCTCTGCAAACTTATCCCAGAGCTCCTTCGCACAGAGCGCCAACTGGCTCTGCACCTTTTTGATGCAACTAAACTAACCATAGCAAAGGCATTGAAAACTACGGTGCTCAGTTTTGAAGCAGTTAAAAAACATATGAATGACCTCATGCTTAATGAGAAATTAACAGCCCTGGTCTCTGACACCCACAATAAATTTCTTAAGGTTTGGCAGCCTTGGATAACATACACCCAACCTTCAAGGTTTAACACTACACTCCTTTCAATTTAATGGCCTCCCAACGCGACTCCCTCTTCTTCTTCTTCCTTCTCTTCTCTGCCCTCTTTTCTCATCTCCCTTCTTTGGGTTCTCACTTTTTCCTTAAACAATCGTCTCCCTCAGCCGCACCTGGTTTCCAGGGGGCGCCTCAGTGAGGATGGTATTAATAGTAAAACTGAATAACTAATGATCATAATATAACTCTGTTAATTATTATCCTTTATGTATATGCAGGACTTTTGTGTGTGTCCTTGCATATATAAATATATTTGAATATAAGTAAGCATAAAACCCTCTACTGCCTGGGGTCGTCCAAGTTTTACACTAATATGTGACAAGGCAAGAGGTCCTGAAGGTAATTATTTTTGTTTAAAGTTATTATCCTCTACTGAGTATGTGAATTATGTAATATGCTCATTACATCCCATTGCAGGGATCTTTCATATGTTGGAAATTATGTTACCGGTGTATTGTTTTGCTATTCTGCTGAACCAATATAATACTTTGTAAAAAAGGTTGTCTGAAGTTGCTTAGTGGAGGATGAGGAATTGTACCACTCACTATTCAGAGCTCTGCTATTACATGCCTGTTTGATGCTATCGTCTGGTAAGCGCGTTTAACCCTCCTCTTCCCTGGGTGGTGGATGTATACACGGTGGTGACTCCTATAGTTCTACATGCCCAGATTTCCTCCCATCATCATATATGCACTGATTAATGTTGTTAATCACAAACAAGGGGACTGTACAACCAATTTTGTTTCACTATTTGCACAGTGAATTTTAACTTTGAGACATTGTCAAGTATTTGGTGGTGTTAGTATTTTTGTATATAGTTTTTTATATATTAATTACATTGCATTTTATGTTACGGTATGTTGATGTTTTTTCTATTCACCCACTCAATTTTTCTTAAGATTGCAGTGCTAGTTGCTGTTGTTCATTTGTGTACAGCACAGTCATTTTTATTAACCTTTTGTTAATTGGTTTAGATTAATGGTTACTACTGTTATGATTTTACTACGCTGAATGTTGGAGAGCGGGGAGGGCCCTCAGTTGCCACCTTTGGAGGTCCTCACCTCCCCATACTTACCCAAGACCACTGGTCTCCTGAGATACAAAGTTATCTCAGGCCTAATGATATTGTTTTTCCATTTTACAGGCCTTTGTCTGACTTTTATAATTCCACATTTGTTTGTTATATTGTTTTTTTTATACATCTTTATTTTACTCTTCAGATATCTTTTTATGATTCAATCGCTTTGAGAGATATTGGGATATACAACCACACTATAGATACCCTACTTTGTCAATGCTATTATGTGCAGTTTACTGTTATGTGATTATGGCTTTGAAAATAATGTCCTTTAATGTCAAAGGTTTAATTTCTATAAAGAAAAGATGGCTGGCCTTGAAAGAGTTTAAAAGCTCTGGTGCGGACATGGTCATGGTCCAGGAGACTCACTTTCGCTCTGCAGGGTCCTTTAAATTTGCCTCTAAACACTTCCCTACTTCTTATGTGGCATCTGACTCAACAAGTAAAGCAGGGGTAGCAATTTTGATCAGGTCTTTTTGTCCTCTGAAGGGGAATCATCCCACCTGGACTCTCACAGGCATTTTGTGATCCTCTCCTGTACATATATGACCTCCCCATCACTATTATGAATGTTTAGGCTCCTAACTCAGGTCTGATGGATTTTCTTGGTGTAGTCCTTCATTATAGTGGAAGGGGATTTTAATGCCATCTACTCTGCATCAAAGGATAGACAGACCTTGTTTAATCCCAATATATCTAACAGGGTACATGCTCTGTCTACCGCCTTTTGCAAGCTCTTTCAAACCAACCGTCTGTTGGATACATGGCGCGTTAAAAACACCCTACCAGCAGACAGTACACATTTTACTTCCCTGCCCACAAAATGTACTTTAGCCTGGATTATTTTCTAATCTCCGCTCCCCTTCTGACCAAGGTGGTGTCCTCTGAGATAGGTCCAATTACTTGGTTGGATCCCTTCCCCATTTTTCTAGATTTGGCCATGCCAGCCACACCCTCTAAAGCATGAATAAATAATGAATTCCTCCTCAGCCATGAAAGTTCTAAAGTACAACTTTCCCAGTCCCTAACAGAATATTTTCAGCTTAATCAGGGTTCGGTCTCGGAGACCACCACCTTATGGGAAGAGCACAAAGCAGTCCTCAGAGGCCAATGCATCTCCATAGGCTCGCATCTAAAAAATGACAACGAGCCTAAAAAATCGTATATTCTAGGTAAATTACGAACCTTGGAGCAACAATTACTCTATCATCCCACAATGCCTCGTCTCCGAGACGTGACCTTTCTCCGTGACCAACTTAAAGCTTTACATGCACACCGTTTTGCCAGATCCCTCATGTGGTCTAAACAGAAGTTTTATTAATATTCTAACAAACCTCATAGACTGTTAGTAAACAAACTCATGCCTCGCCCCTTCAACTCCTTTCCTGATTTCCTCTCCTGATCAGATGGCACTCCCACATATTGTCCCCCAAAAATGGCTACAGTCTTTGGAGACTTCTATCATAAACTTTACAATTGCCTTACCCCCGCTAATAATTATAACTTTAATCAGGATGCATTTGTTGCTTTCTGCTCCACCCTAAAACTCCCTAAACTATCATCTGCTGATAGACGGCTAATCAACGTGGCGATTTCACCTGAGGAACTAATGCAAGTCCTTAAGCATTTACTTGCTCATAAATCCCCTGGCCCTTATGGTCTTCCATATTCTTACTGTAAAAAGATTTTCTCATATTTTATCACCGCATATGATAGCTTTGTAGAACTAATTTCTTAAAGGTCACTCCCCTGATCCCCACTTCTTGCACTCCTTTCTCACAGTTGTTCCCAAACCTGGTAAGGAGGGCCCTTCCCTTTCTGACAGCTACAGACCTATCACACTCTTAAACTCAGACTACACGATTTTTACAAAGATTCTAACTAACAGATTGTCCCAACTATTGCCTAAAATGGTTGATAGGGATCAGGTTGGGTTTGTCCAAGCCAAGCAAGCTGGAGATAACACTAGACGCACCATTGATCTCATAGACTTACTGAATAAATTCCATCGCCCAGCCCTTATACTGAGCTTAGAAGCACAAAAAGCTTTTGACAGGCTTTCTTGGCCTTTTATGTTTGCCACCCTCTCCCTTTATGGGTTTGAGGGTCCTTTTTTGGAAGTACTGAAGGTTTTGTATTCCCACCCCACTTCTCAAGTACAACTATCAGCTTTTTTTCACAATCTTTTTAATGTCTAATAGTACCAGACAGGGGTGTCCCCTATCACCTGTCCTTTTTGTCTTATGCTTGGAACCACTGGCCGCAGCCATACGCCCCCACCCAGACATAAGAGGAGTGTTGATGAGGCAGAGGGAGTACAAGCTTTCTCTTTTTGTGGATGATATTCTTTTAACCTTAACTGAACCGCTCATATCCCTCCCTTCTTTACATAATCTGTTATGCCTTTTTCGTTCCCTCTCAGGATATAAAGTTAATACTTCCAAGACTGAAACTCTTCCCATTCTGCTCCCACCTGATCTCCTAGCCATCTTGAAAAAAGTATATCCCTATAGATGGTGTACCCAATCTCAAGTATTTGGGAGTGAATCTGACATCCACCTACCTCACCCTATATAATGCCAACTACCCCCCTCTCTTTAAAGAAATCCAAAACATGTTTAAACAATGGGATTCTTATCCTATTTCATGGCTGGGAAGGATAAACGTGGTGGAAATGTTCATTCTTTCTAAACTATTATATCTTTTTGAATCCTTACCCATCCCTATACCCCTACCTCAACTCAAAGCCATGCACTGTTGGTTTCTAAAATGTATCTGGCATAATAAAGCCCACCGAATTGCTAGATCTGTAATTTTTTCCCCTCAAACTTGAGGGGGTTTGGGAGCTCCCAGTATTATAAAATACTATAATACCATGCATCATGTACTGTTGTTTCTTGGTCTAGTCAAGCGGCTCCCAATAAATGGACTTAAATTGAAACAGTTGCATTATACCCAGTGCACCCATGCTCCCTGATATGGTCCACATCCCTTGATACAGATCAGGTTTTAAAACACATGTGTTTAGCACCTATGTTGTTTTCATTGCAGATTTGGCGTACCACCTTCAAGAAGTATAAAGGAGAAAAAGCTGTATACAAAAGATTAGGCCCTTTGCATCCCATTAAGTATGCAGCCATGGAGTGCCAAATCTTAGTTCACATAGTAAATAGAGGAGAAAGTGAAGAGCTTGTAGGGTGTTACTGGTCATCTTCGGGTATATAAATTTACACTAATGACCAATATATAAAAAATATTTCCAAAATGTATTAGGCACAGTGCCAGAACACAATAAACATACATACAAACACAGGACTACAAAAGTGGCCCATAAATAGATAAAAACAATTCATTTAGAAAAGGTTGGTGTCGAAGAATATTTTGCCAACATGTTTCATGATTTCTAATATTTGCTTCTTCAAAGCTATAATCCTTCTTACAACACCTATATATAATAAATAGATGTTAGAAAAAAGATAAGAAAACACAACACATGAACAAGAATGGTGCATAAATACAGTGGTGCACGTATATAGAAAAGCTACTTATAGATCTGTACTCCTAAAAAAAAACAGGAAAAAAAAACCACAATAAACACTTACCCCACGATAGTCTGGAAAGTCCAGACTGAGGGGAGACCGAAAAATCAGGACTGACATCTGTGTTAGTACCGCTCCAGGAGAGGATATCTCATTCAATTATACGAACGAGCCCAAAGGGGTAACCACTTAAAAAGAAAATGTAGCATAATATGTTGTTTTATCACTATATAGTCAGATAGCATGGGAAAATGTTTAACAAACACATGAGATAATAAACAATCAGCAGTGTGCATAGCTACCTTTTATCTCATACATATGGCCAAAATGCTGGGTATAGACTAATATGAAGGGTGGAGACCACCTACAAGTCCTAACACTCTGGCAAATTGAACCGCATGTAAATAAATCTTCCAACAGAGCCTAAAAAAAGAGAAACAGAAAGGAGTATGATCCACTTAGACCCGAAGCTCCACATGTGGTATACAAGTACCCTTCATCATATAAAGGTAACACACATACCTTGTGCTCCAAAAAACAAATAGTACCAACAGAAGAAAGACACCACTCTCTCCCTGTTTTGGATATGGCAGCATATTTGGATTCATTATTTATTAGTTCACAATATTGCTTGGCTTTCATGTTTAGGGACTAGGATGCTGATACAGTTCTATATGGGCAATTATATTTGTAATCATCATGTTTTTTACCCCATTTTTGATTACATGCCTCTATTATACATATTATCTAATTATTGCATATGTTTCTCTATCTCTGTATGCCAATGTCTATGATGTACATATTGCCATTTGTTTTTCTATTGCGTTTTTTATTTATCATCTTTGTATCATTATATTTTTCACCACCAATTGTTATTCCCCTGTATGGTTTATTTTTTGGTTTCCCTTTTTAATTTTCCAATTTCTTATTGCCTCTGGTCTGCACGCTTTGGTCCCTCCCGTATGTGGCCTCTGCCGGCCCTGATGTGCTGCTGCCTCTGCTTCTCGTCGCTGGGGGCCCCTGGCGTGCCTCTATCGGCCGCGCATGCGTGCCACCGGTGGGTAAGCTCCACTATGTGAGTGGTACCCTTGCCCACTGGGGTGGAGCTCCTCCTGGTTCCCGACCATCTTCCCTATGGTGGCGGTGACTCATCCGCCAGTGATGCGGCGACAGGTGACGGCATCCCGCCTCAGGGCGGGGCTACGCCGTGTTCCATCGCCTCGGTGAGACGTTCGGCATCCAGAGGGATGTTTGCCTATGTCCCAGCATGCCAGATGGTCGGCATCTCCCACGTGCGACAGATTGGCTTCTGTCGCAGTGCACTGTGCTACTTATACCGTGTGGTGCTGAGCATGTACGTCTCTGTCCACTTGCTCTGCGAGACGTCCATGCTCCGCACGCTCCCCAGGTATGGTCCACCTTGACATGTTTATTAACCAGCAATCCTATCTTGATGGCTGAGCTACCTTGTGGCTGATTAGGGCCACATATATCTTTTTATATTTCATACCCCCTTTTTTACATATACTTTTTCTTGCAAACACTTTTGTTTACTTGCATACCACAGCAATTCATATACTTCTTTTGCTGACGTGGTCACCGGGCATTCGTAGCGGTGGTGTGGCAGCTGCGGCTCTTTGGGGCCAGAGTTTGCCGCATATTGGACTGGACCGATGCGTGCATGCTACTTGGCATATTTGTAAGTGGATGTTAACCCTTGATACCGTATACACATGCCTGTTACATACTATGTACCATATATTTTTTATGCATATTATACAATGTGATTTTTCAAATATATTTTTCTTATATTCTAGAATTGAATAGATTTTGACCCACAATACAATAACCCCTGAAGAAGGATATAACACTACAATAATCTGAAACATGTTGGGATACCAGGTGCACATCCAACACTGCTATCACCACATACAGTATATGGCAGTATATGAGTGCACCAGGCTCAATATATTGTAATCTATACTAGTGGATACCTTGTTTGCAACATTCTCTCTCATTGCTTTTATAGATACAGTATCTCACAAAAGTAAGTACACCCCTCACATTTTTGTAAATATTTTATTATATCTTTTCATGTGACAACATTGAAGAAATTACACTTTGCTACAATGTAAAGTAGTGAGTGTACAGCTTGCATAACAATGTAAATTTGCTGTCCCCTCAAAATAACTCAACATACAACCATTAATGTCTAAACCGCTGGCAACAAAAGTGAGTACACCCCTAAGTGAAAATGTCCAAATTGGGCCCACAGTGTCAATATTTTGTGTGGCGACAATTATTTTCCAGCACTGCCTTAACTCTCTTGGACATGGAGTTCACCAGAGCTTCACAGGTTTCCACTGGAATCCTCTTTCACTCCTCCATGATGACATCACAGAGCTGGTGGATGCTAGAGACCTTGCGCTCCTCCGCCTTCTGTTTGAGGATGCCCCACAGATGCCCAATAGGGTTTAGGTCTGAATATATGCTTGGCCAGTCCATCACCTTTACCCTTAGCTTCTTTAACAAGGCAGTGGTCATCTTGGAGGTGTGTTTGGGGTCCTTATGATGTTGGAATACTGTCTACGGCCCAGTCTCCGAAGGGAGGATTTCATGCTTCAGTATGTCACAGTACATGTTGGCATTCATGGTTCCCTCAATGAATTGTAGCTCCCCAGTGCTGGCAGCACTCATGCAGCCCCAGACCATGACACTCCCACAACTATGCTTGACTGTAGGCAAGACACACTTGTCTTTGTACTCCTCACCACACACACTTGACACCATCTGAACCAAATAAGTTTATTTTGATCTCATCAGACCACAGGACATGGTTCCAGTAATCCATGTCCTTAGTCTGCTTGTCTTCAGCAAACTGTTTTTTGTGCATCATCTTTAGAAGAGGCTTTCTTCTGGGACGACAGCCATGCAGACCAATTTGATGCAGTGTGTGGAGTAAGGTCTGAGCACTGGCAGGCTGACCCCCACCCCTTCAACCTCTGCAGCAATGCTAGCAGCACTCATACTTCTATTTCCCAAAGACAACCTCTGGATGTGACGCTGAATACATGCACTCAACTTCTTTGGTTGACCATGGCGAGGCCTGTTCTGAGTGGAACCTGTCCTGTTAAACTGCTGTATGGTCTTGACCACTGTGCTGCAGCTCAGTTTCAGGGTCTTGGCAATCTTCTTATAGCCTAGGCCATCTTTATGTAGAGCAACAATTCTTTTTTTCAGATCCTCAGAGAGTTCTTTTCCATGAGATGCCACGTTGAGCTTCCAGTGACCAGTATGAGAGAGTGAGAGCGATAACACAAAATTTAACACACCTTCTCCCCATTCACATCTGAGACATTGTAACACTAACGAGTCACATGACACTGGGAGGGAAAATGGCCCAATTTGGACATTTTCAGTTAGGGGTGTACTCACTTTTGTTGCCAGCGGTTTAGACATTAATGGCCGTGTGCTGGGTTATTTTGAGGGGGCAGCAAATTTACATTGTTATACAAGCTGTACACTTACTACTTTACATTGTAGCAAAGTGTCACTTCTTCAGTGTTGTCACATGAAAAGATATAATAAAAATTTACAAAAATGTGAGGGGTGCACTCACTTTTGTGAGATACTGTATCTGTATTATATTTGTATATAAGGGTGTGAAATCAATTTCCTCCTGCTCATTCAATTTTATATGACATTTGTAAATGAATAAAATTATATATTTTTTACACTACTATACTGTGTTACCCTCAAATCTGCTTTTACAGTCCAGGGGGATCATTTGAGTTTGACATCATGCCAACGGTTTTTCGTTCCAGCATTTTGGCCATATGTATGAGATAAAAGGTAGCTATACACACTGCTGATTGTTTATTATCTCATGTGGGTTTTAAACACTATCCCATGCTATCTGAGTATATAGTGATAAACAACATATTATGGTACATACACAGATGTCAGTCCTGATTTTTCGGTCTCCCCTCGGTCTGGACTTTCCTGACTATTGTGGCGTAAGTGTTTATTGTGTTTTTTTTTTCCTGTGTTTTTTTTTTTGTTTTTTTTTATATTAGGAGGACAGGTCTGTGAGTATCTTTTCTATATACGTGTGCCACTGTATTTATGCACCATTCTTGTTCATGTATTGTGTTTTCTTATCTTTTTTCTAGCATCTACTAATCCCACATGCACGGACCGACGTACAAGTACCTCGCTTCGCGCAGAAGAGCGAGTGGTTAAACCTCGATCCTAAATCCTATTCTCAGCAGGATCTGTTCTGTCTTTACCCTGTTCTATCCCTATCTATCCCTATTTTGTTCACATTTGTCTCTATGCATCTCTTAGATTTCTCTCTGGTCTGTCCCGAGTATTTAAGGTGATATTAATGTCTTGTTTTTTTTGTTTATAAATAACAAACATGTTATACTTACCTGCTTTGTGCCGGGGTTTTGCACAAAGCAGCCCACATCCTCCTCTTCTTGGGTCCCTCTTGGGCGCTCCTGGCCCCCTCCCTCCTGCCGAGTTGAGCCACTGCTCTGTATGTCCATGCAGACATGGAGCCGCAGCTCGGCACCCGCTGCTGTGTCTCCCCAGATCAAGAGGGAAAGTTCTGGACAGCCAAGGCTCTCGTGCAAGATCGCTGAATCAAGACGGGGCTAAGGTAAGTATAAGCTGAGGGGTGCTGCTGCAGACTGAAGGTTTTTTATCTTAATGCATAGAATGCAGTTAGAACCACTGTAAGGATGGAAACTAAGCACCAAGCCCCAAGAATTCCTGACAGCACATGGCGATGCTTTAGAAATAGAACCTTGGTGCTCTAAATAAACTTTCAACCTCTATACAGCCAGCTTACAATCCCTCACTATCACTCTGTGTGGCAGCTTTAACATGCCCAACATATAATATTTTAGAAAGAACACTTAGACCCCTTTCACACTGAGGCAGTTTTCAGGCACTTTAATGCTAAATATAGAGCCTGTAAAGTGCCTGAAAACTGCCTCCAAATGCTGCCTGAGTGTGAAAGCTTGAGTGCTTTCATACTGAGGCGGTGCACCTGCGGGACAGGAAAAAAAGTCCTGCAAGCAACATCTTTGGGGCAGTTTGGGAGCGGTGCATACTCCCAACCCGCTCCTGCCCATTGGCATAAAGGAATGGGCAGCTCTTCCGAAGCACTTTTCAGCGCTGCAAAACAGGCATTTTAACCCCTTTTTAAACCCTTCTTGTGAGTTAAAAACTCCCCGTTAGTGGTTGAAAAGCACCGCTTAAACAGCGGTAAAGCTAAAATTAGCAGCACTTTACCGCTAATGGACCTGCCGCCCCAGTGTGAAAGCAGCCTAACCTAAATATGCATGGCAACAAATATTAACTATTTATTTTTTAAGATATTTGCAGGTTTAAGAAACAATTATAAACATTGTTCTGTTCCCCATAGTTTCTGTCCTTTCACCTTCCTATTACAAGCCATCATTGCTGCTGAAAAGTTTTTAATAGGTGTAAATTGTGCTTTTGGAATAAAAAATGACTGTCTCTTTAACTAATAGCATGTCACATCCTTAATCATGCTGATTCTGAATTATTCAGTCACGGTGGAAGTTGCTAGTTGAGAATCTATGGCTCTGTATCTCGCTAGGGGAAGTTTATTATTAGTGCGTCTGACAGCAGAGAGCCCTGGCAGGTTAATTGCTGCAGCAAAACTAGCTGGGAGTTTGCTGTTGATATATGGTGACTAAAGGGAGAGAAGGAGATTGACTATGCCTGTTACAGCACAAATATCTTCATGCGCCTCAGGTTTCTTACAAAGATATGGGAAATAAATGCTTGCTGTTCATTTTCTGTCTACACAATACAAATAGCCCAGGGCTGAACATGGCAACCACAGCAAGAAGAGTATAAAAAAAAGGAAACTCACAAATTAACATTATTATGAACATCTCTGCCTGAAAGTGCTGAAAATCAATTTCAATGCATTTTGCATTTTAATAAGATCCCTCACAAATCAACAGAGTTTATGGAATACATGACTACATGCAGTTTGTTTTGATTACACTTGCTTTTCCTTTATGAACCAAAAACTTAATACATTTTTCAATAATAATTTCAAGTTTATATAGGTTAAATATATAGTAGGAGAAGATTAAAAGGTATATGTGTGCTTAGTACAAGCTGTATGTGTTACAACCTGGTAAAAAGACAAAAAAGGTTTTAATAACGAATGCACAGTAAGAAAGTAGAACAAGAACTTTTTATCATTTTTCTTTATTAATTTTATTTTCTTTGTGCAACATTTTTTTTTATGTAAAGAAGACTCTATCCTGCAAACTACAAAGACTATATAAAGCTTGACTAGTAGTGTTAATCACTTACTGACCATCCTGTTAGTATATTAGTATATTATGAGATTAGAATTTTACCCCTTTAACCGCCTCCCGCCCGCTGTGTAGACAAATGATGGCGGGCAGGATCACCTTTTGTTCGGGGCTGACATCATATGACCAGTGGTGTGCAATGTGGCAATTGTGGGTGTGCTGTGTCCCTGGGACATGGCTCGACCATGACCTTGCTAAAGAGCTGATGACTTGGCTTTTTACCCAGGTGTTTGGCTGTGTCCAATCACAGCCAATCACATGTAAACATGGAAGTGACGGTAATCGGTTCTCCTTGCCTCACACTGACAGGGTGTGAGGGGAGGAGAGCCGATCAGCGGCATCTCCTCACAGGGGAGACCTGTTCTGATCGTCAGTGCACTGATTATCAGTGCAGCCCCAACAGTGCCCAGCAGTGATGCCAGCCTGTGCCCATCAGTGACAAGAATCTGTGCCTATCAGTCACACCAATCTGTGCCCATCAGTGATGCCAATTTGTGCCCATCAGTGATGCAAGTCAGTGCTGCCTTTTAGTCCCCATCAGTGCCTGCTAATCAGTGCTGCCCATCAGTGCCCATTAGTACCGTTCATCAGTGCTGCCCTATCCATGCCACTTATCATTGCCTATCAGTGCCGTCTATCAGTGCCCATCAGTGCCACCTATCAGTGCCCATCAGTGGCACCTATCAGTGCTCATCAGTGCTGTATATCAGTGCCCATCAGTGCTGCATATTAGAGCCTCCTCATCAGTACTACCTCATAAGTGCCCTTCAATGCCGCCTCATCAGTGCCCATCAGTGCAGTCTCCTCAGTGCCCATCAGTGCAGCCTATCAGTGCCCATCAGTGCAGCCTCATCAGTGAAGGAAATTACTTATTTACAAAATTTTCTGACAGAAACTAAGAAAAGCTTCTTTTTTGCCCAAAATTTTCAGTCTTTTTTAGTTTTTATAGCAAAAAAAAAAAAACCAGCAGTGAATAAATACCACCAAAAGAAAGCTCTATTTGTGGGAAAAAATTATAAAAAAATTATTTGCATGACCACGCAATTTTCATTCAAACTGTGACAGCGCTGAAAGCTGGAAATTGGCTTGGGCAAGAAGGGGGTGAAAGTGCCCTCTAGGCAAGTGGTTAAGGCATTAATGTCCTATAGCTCTCCCTTTAAGCAACAGACTTTTGGGGGGCTTAGGAAATAATGTCTTTCCATAATTTGATGCACTGTCAAAGGTATTGAGTTATTTTATATGCTGTTTTGTATCATTTGTACTCAGATGCTATGTCTGTTATATTATTTAGCCCCTTTTAATCTACATGGGATTTTGAATTATATTTTTTGTGCCTTTGTTATCCTTTAGTACTTTTTCTTTTTGTATACCTCTGAAAACTTAATAAAAAGAAAGAAAGTAAATGTAAAGAAGAGCTTTTTAGAACTTATATGACACTGACAATTTACGCAGCACTTTACATATATATTATTCATTCATATCAGTCCCTGCCCTGAAGGAGCTTACAATCTAGGGTTCCTAACTCATATTCATACATACAAATACTAGGGCTAATTTAAACAGGAGCCAATTAACTGCTTCAATACCCCCCTCCGTCATTATATGGCGGTGCTTTGCTGTTGAATACCTTTGTTATGGTAGCAGATAGCTACCATAACCCCAGCGGGCGGTCCTCTTTCATATAAAAGTGGTCTCTGTGGTGGATTCACCGCGAGATCACTTTTATCGGGGGGAGGGAGAGGGCCGCCCTCCCACTACGCTCCGGTCAGCTCCGCTGCTTACCGGAACCCTCCGGTAGCAGTGGAGATGATCTGATCCTTTCCCCACAATGCCTCTGAGCCGAGTGAGCAGAAGATGCCGCCCACTCAGCTCCATAGCATTGCAGGGCAGAAGCGACGTCAAACGTCACCTCCGCCCATAGCTCTTAAAGGGGACATTTTTTTTTTCAAATGTCATTTTATTTTTTATTTTTTGTTTGAGATTGGAGGTCTTTTTGGCCCCCAATCTCATATTCAAGAGGTCCTGCCATGTTTTTTTTCTATTACAAGGAATGTTTAAATTTCTTTTAATAGAAATAAAAGTGATCATTTTTTTTTTTAAATAAAGGACAGTGTAAAAATAAAAAATAAAAAGTAAAATAAGTAAGAAAAA
Organism: Glandirana rugosa; assembly: GCA_018402905.1. Classification (NCBI taxonomy): domain Eukaryota; kingdom Metazoa; phylum Chordata; class Amphibia; order Anura; family Ranidae; genus Glandirana; species Glandirana rugosa. The sequence goes on along the minus strand of BLSH010488615.1, from coordinate 300,173 downwards.
AAAAATGTAAAGCTCCCCGTCCCCGTGTTCAAATCACACATGTGAGGTATCGCCGCGATTTACTCGGCGTAACATTATCTTTCACAATATGGAAAAACTGGGCTAACTTTACTGTTGTCTTATATTTTAACTCAAAAAAGTGAATTTTTGTTTTTAAAAATTGTGCTTGTATGACTGCTGCACAAATACGGTGTGCCATAAAGTATTTCAACGAACAACATTTTATTTTCTAGGGTGTTGGAATAAAAAGTAATTTTGTAGCAAAAAAACCTAATTTTTAACTTGTAAACACCAACTGTCAAAAAGAGGCTCAGTCCTTAAGTGGATCAGCATGTCTTTGGAGCGTGGAATGAAACTAGAGTACCCAGAGAAAACCCACACAGGCACAGGGAGATTATGGAAACTTCAGGCAAGTAATACTGTCATGGTTGGGATGCGAATCAATGACCCTAGTACTGACAGGCAGAAGTGCTAACAACTCAGCCACTATGCTGCCCACTTAGCAAGAAAGGTGACACCTGTATCAAGCTTTTATTTTTTTTAGTGCCCCTGTTTGAAAGAATAGTTCCTCCTTATGCTATACCAGCCCAGCGTGTAATAAGTGATAGCAGCCTTAGCGTAACTCCATCCAGGCCATGCACCCCAACATGTTTTGCCCACCCATGGGGTTTAGTCATGGAGGTAAGGGGTGGGGTGAAACTTGTCAGGGAGCCTGCATGGAGTTAGGTTGAGGCTGCTATCACTTATTACACACTGGGTTTGTATAGTGTGCAGTGGCTGAGATTGTTCTGTATTTGTTTTGTGGATTACATGGAGTCAGGGACATAGATGCTGGAGCGGAGACTCTAAAGTTGGTTTCAGTTCACAGTACTTCCTCCTTCCTTTTCTTTTTGATAGGTGTCAGAAAGAACAAGAAGTAAGGGAAAATCTTCCCACTTCTGTATTTTTGACAGGTGCAAAAAAAATATGAAGTGATGGAAAATCTTTCAACTTGTCTATTTGACAAGCGTCAGACAGAATAAGAAGTGAGGAGAGATCCTCATAGTAGGAACATGGAGAAAAATAATAATACATTTTGTAGCAAAGCGAGGATTGGTTTAAAACCTTTGCCAGTATTTTCTTGCTGCCTGTGTCTCCATTAGATTCCACCTACTTTCTATTAAGATGGCAAGGGTCAAACAGAATAACAAGTGGGGAAAAACTCCTCAACTGAAGTAGAGAATTGAACCCCTCCCCACTCTATCTAAATGAAAAGAAATGATGAAAGTTAAGTTATAAATGTTTGCCTGGTATTCAGCTTGAAATAAAGAGTGGAAAACTACTTTAAATCACATAAAAATAGTGTTGGCTTTATATTGTTGTTACCAGTTATTGCATCTAACTGATTTTGAGCCAGTATCATATGAATGAATCCTACAATGAATCATGGAATAGTCCAAACACCTTCCTAAATGCACAAGATAACACACCCTTTCTTGTTTTTCTAGTTAGTGTTTTTGAATTATCATACGTGATTTCCGTATCTGTAAGTAAACTGCAAGAATCATAGAAATATTTTGTAACATAATTTTGATTTGTTAATCCTTGTGATTCAACCATTATGATTAGTGGCACCGTCCAACTTTAATATTCTTAATATTTGCCAAATAAATGAAAAAAAAAAGAACCACCTGCATTTGCCTAGAGGTGAGTAATTAAATATGAAGTCAATGATTCTTGTAAAACCCCTAGTTTATCCTGTATGTATTGTGTACAGAGGATAACAGAAGACAACCTTTGATGAAAACACCATTAAGATGAAATCCCAGAGTCCTCTTGCAATAGTAAGTTTCATAATTCTGATGTTTCCCCAGAAAAGTTCTGATCATAGTTTTAAAAAAAAAACAAAAAAAAAACAATTTATAGTCGCAGTAAGAATTCACAGCAAGGAGAAATTGAAAAATGTAGATTTATTGTCCTATTTTTATTGCTTGCTGCTATAAGGCTACCTCAATCATAAAAAAAACTCCCAGATGCATAGCTCAGAACATCATACAAGCACATTATCAAAATCTCTTTGCAATAACATTCTTCGGTTCCAAAGGGCCATAGACAGTGAAGCATATAATGGATGGGTCGTAAAACCAAGTTAACAATATCCTTTTCTGCTATGAGATTACTTGAAAAATAACTTAACGTTTGTTTTGTAAAGCAGAAGGATCACCCTTAGACATGGCTCCAAAGCATGATAAATCTGATATATGTTGTACATAACCAGTAACACAACAGTGGTATCAATTTTTTGTCAGGCAATTTAACTTCATGCCAGACTAATTCAATTTTGCTACTGTTTTATTAAGTCCTGCGAAAACCAACTCTTCGTTCCCTACTAAATCATAGTTTTCACAACAAATTTCAGCAGCAGAGGCCTCTTGCTTTGTAATTTTGATATATTAAATATCTTGAAAAGGTTTCACTGGGCCATAAATCTAAAGTGATAAAATAAATCATATTACAGAAAATAAATATTTTATTGCAATTTCATGAGGCTTGGTTTCTTATTTCTATTATTGGTAAATGTTCAAAATGATACAAAATACATCAGAACAACTATCCAAGCAATAGAGTATATGAGTCATATCATATGTCAACATAAACAACTCAAGCACCCGAAGCCAACCTGTCAGTATGTGTTAATGATGGGATTGTAGTTATTACATTATTATCATGACATACTGAAAATAAAATATATATGACACAAATACTGTAAATGACAGCAAGTTGTTTCTTTATACTAATTACTGAGAATTAGGTTTCTTGTAGGTTGTTCTCTAAACCAAGGCAACAGTAATGATGTTAAAAACACATACAAGAGGCTTTTTATAAATGTCTTCACACAAGATTCATACATTTTACATTACAACAAGATTCAAACATTTTTCAAATTAATCCAATTAGAAAAATATGTGAATCTTAGGTAAGAGTTTTGTGAACATTGTGTAAAAATATACTATAAATAGACCATTAATTTAAACTTCTGAAAGATGAATTCTGAATGGGTGCTGTGGGTAACTGCATGTTGTTCTTTGCCCTTATGAATAAGTGCATTAGTGAATTTTATCCACAAAAGGTTCACAAGATACAAGCAAGCATTGCTAACCAACTCTGGGAGCATTGTAGCTAAATATGACCAAACCAATTTCTCTCTGGATAATGGAGATATGCAGATAGATATATGCATACATGTATTTCTTTATCTGCCAATGGTGCAAGGTCTTATTTTCCCTTCTTGACCTTTTTTTTTCTTCCAAATTTTTGGTCTTTTTTTTGTTTGTTTAGCAAAAAATAAAAAACCCAGTGGTGATTAAATACCACCAAAAGAAAGCCCTAAATTACTAAAATCACTGTGTCCTGCCAAATGAAATTTAAAAAAAAATATTTTTTGCTATGGTACATTTCCCCCATGACAGTGTCAAGCCACCATGCCATTTGTTTGACAATCGGCTACCATTGACTTCAATTGGGTTCATAGTCAGCACTCAAACTTTAGTTATGTTAGCTATGTTTGCTGAACCTTTCTTAAACTGAACCCAGGTATCATGGAATCATGGAACAAAGACCTATGTAAGCTTCCTGACACAAATAATGGTCTTATGTAACTAGAACAGGTGTTCCTCAGCTTTTATACCTCCTGTTGAGATATTTTTAACATTGCATTAAGGTGTCTTAAGGTGTAGATATAAATGTTGGGGTATCTTTTGGCCACTCGTTGGAGCTAAAGAAGTGGCTTGAAAAAAGCTCCAAAATGTCCTCAACATTACAGAACAAGTCCAATTGAATGTAACTAACTACTACTAGCCAGTAGAGAGGAGGTTTTGGGTGCTTTAGCAGTGCTGGTTTCAGGACTAGAAAACGTAAACTTTTTAACCCCTTTAGCCCCGGAACGATTTACCCCCTTCCTGACCAGAGCACTTTTTGCGATTCGCAACTGTGTCGCTTTAACTGACAATTGCGTGGTCATGCAACGTTGTACCCAAACAAAATTGTTGTCCTTTTTTCCCCACAAATAGAGCTTTCTTTTAGTGGTATTTGATCACCTCTGTGGTTTTTATTTTTTGCGCTATAATACATTTCCAAAAAAACTATAAAAAAAAAATATATTCATCAGTTTTGACCGATATATATTCTTCTACATATTTGTGGTAAAAAAAATCACAATCTGCATATATTGATTGGTTTGCGCTAAAGTTGCCGCATTTACTAACCCTGAGAATTAATTTATGCTGTTTTTACAATTTTTTTTTTACTAGTAATGGCGGCGATCTGCGATTTTACGGTGGACATGTCGGACATTTTTTACACTTTTTTGGGACCATTGACATTTATAGAGCGATCAGATCTAAAAATAGCCACTAATTACTGGATAAATGTCACTGGCAGGGAAGGGGTTAACCTGTAGGGGTGATCAAAGGGTTAAATGTGTTCCCTGTGTGTGTTCTAACTGTGTGGGGGCTGGGCTGGCAGGAGCATGACAGATCTAATCAGTAAATCAGTAGATCTCTGTGATGCCGCCTTACAGAGCGGGGAACCGCTCACGGATCGTGCGGTGAGCACGCAACTGCGGCTACACGGATCGCCGTTTATAGACGGCGATCTGTGCAGCGGAGACAACTTGCCGCCGTATATCCACACGATACGGTCAGCAAGTGGTTAAACTTATATGAATCGCAGTTTTAATCTACTTTAGGCTACTTTTCTGTTTCCTCTGTGATACTGAAATTGGAACATTGGGAATTATTGGGAATAGGAGAAAAAAGGAATAGAGGAAAGGTGATTGGATCATTTGTCCTAATACATCCCAACAAATGGGCAAAACGCTGACTAATAGACATGTGCACGGCCAAAAATTTTGTTCAGTTTCGTTTCATTCGTTTTCTTTTTCCTGAAATTCGGGAATTTGAAAATATTAATTTTACTTCCATCTTCCCTCCTTCCTTCCCTTGTCAGCAGGGAGAGGTAAGGCAGTAGCAGATATACACACATGTCACTCAACATTATGGGTGTGATGATGTATTTGATTATGATAATTTTGTATATTTTGCAGACCTGATTCCTATGACAAAGCTATCAGTATACAGAAGCACCTCTGAAGAAGGAAATATATCCGAAATGCATTAGTTGCTACTGACGCATGTCGGAACTTCTGTCTTCCAAACTGCTTATTTGTATTTTTCATATTCATTTTATGGATGCTTTTTAATACTATTATAATAAATGTTGTTATTTTAATGTTTATTTTGTGTATGACCATATTTGTGCCCCCCATAATTGAAGGAGTTCTCTTTTCTCTATATACATTTGGGATGTGGCACTTGTAGTCCCTCTGGCAGGTACATTCTTTTGCTACTAAATACCTTGAAATGTCTACTTTCCAAAAAGTTGTCATTTCGCATTTTAGGGCCTCAAGAAATTAGATCATCCATCAGTACATCAGGATTGATCGACTTTAAAATATTTATTCCATAATTTGTAGACTATAACTTTCCTTGGTTATTTTTACCAAAGAAATGAAGCAGAATGCATTTTTGACATTTATGAAGAAAGACTGTTTATTTTCTTATAGACTTCAACCAATATTAATCTGTCCTCCAAAAATACAAGGATTGCCTCCCCACTGCCAAACAAACCTATTTATCATTCTCATTAACACCTTCTCATCCAATCCCACTCAGCTCTTCTCTACCTCTAACACTCTACTCCGTCCTCCGCAGCCTCCACCCATTAACTCATTCACCACCCAGGAGATTGTCAATCATCCCAAATCATCACAAACTGTGGAAAATGTGCATTTCATTTGGAAATCAAGGTCCCAGAGTCTGGAGGAAGAGTGGAGAGGCACAGGAAGTTGCATGAGATTCAGTGTGAAGTTTCTACATTCAGTGATGATTTGGGGAGCCATGCCATCTGCTGGTGTTGGTCTACTGTATTTTATGCAGTTCAAAGTCAGCGCAGCCCTCTACCAGGAAATTCTAGAGCACATTATGCTTCCCTCTGCTGACCAGCTTTAAGGAGAGGCTGATTTCATTTTGCAGCAGGACTTGGTATCTGCCCACACTGCCAAAAGTACCAATACCTGGTTTAATGATCATGGTATCACTGTGCTTGATTGGCCAGCAAACTCGCCTGACTTAAACCCCATAGAGAATCTGTGGGGTATTGTCAAGAGGAAGATGAGAATATGAGAGACACCAGACCCATCAATGCAAACAAGCTGAAGTCCGCTATCATAGAAATATGGGCTTGCCCCCTCTCCCCACTCCTCTTTGCCCTTGCAATCGAACCCCTAGCCCAAAAGATTAGGTCCGACCCCAATATTAAAGGCATTGAACTAGGTGGTCACCACCATAAGCTGAGCCTATTTGCGGATGATATATTACTATTTCTGATGGCCCCTTTAACCTCATCCCCGAATCTCCTCAAAACCCTAGATGAGTTCGGCAAGGTCTCTGGCCTGGTCGTAAATCCCCGTAAATCTAAGGCCTTAAACGTCTCCATTGACCCCCCACTCCTAACCCAACTACAACAGGTACTTCCATTCTCCTGGTCTGAGAGAAGCATCCCCTACCTAGGAATCCATCTCACCACTGATATTGACAACCTATACTCGGCCAACTATACCCCAATACTAAAACATTTGACTAACCTTATGGAGTCCTGGTCTAGACTTCCACTTGCCTGGCTAGGCAGGATCACCGCAGTCAAGATGACCATCCTACCCAAGATTTTGTACCTATTCAGGGTACTACCTATCAACGTCCCTTCCCACTATTTGCGCATACTACAACGACGCGTGTTCCAATTTATATGGGGGAAGTCTAGACCAAGACTGCAGAGGCACATCCTCTTCTCTCCTAAACTGAAGGGAGGTCTCGGCGTCCCAAACTTTCTCAAGTATTATCAGGCGGCCCAGTTAGCACAACTCTCTAAGTACCACGCCACCAAGGAGACTCTGTTATGGGTATCCTTGGAATCGGTTGACTGTGACCCTCTCTCTGTTGCAAACCTGCTTTGGCTGGCACCGAAAGACCGCAAGCATATAGATAATCCTGTGACAACACACAGTTTACGCCTGTGGGACAACCTAAAGTCCAAATATGGCCTGCAATCCCTGCATAACCCCATGCTCTCTTTCTTGAAAAACCCAGCTTTCTACCCAGCATGGGTCTCCCCAAACTCATTTAGCAGCTGGACCAGATCCCAACTTTTCCGAGCTCTTTCATTTACCACACCTGACTCATTTCTATCCTTTCCAGCCCTACGCGAAGCACACAGCATACCTAGCTCTGAGATTTTTCGATACCTCCAACTGAAACACTTTTTCTCTTCATGCATACGTAGAGACCCCTCACTACCTGCTCTATCTCCCTTTGAACACACTTGCCACAAAGATCCCCATGCGAAAGGTCTGATCACGTCCCTTTATAACCAAATTTTAGACTCCCTGCCTTCCTCTTCTATGACCTATATCACCAACTGGGAGAAAGATCTAGAGACACATTTAGAACCCAAGGAGTGGGCCGATATCTGGGAGGCTACTAAATCATCCTCCCAATCCATAGTAGCTGTTGAGACCAATTACAAGGTACTCATGAGATGGTACCTTGTCCCTGCCCGTATCGCAAAGTACATCCCAGCCTACTCCCCTCTCTGCTTCCGAGGCTGCTCTGAAGGAGGTACTCACCTTCATATCTGGTGGTCGTGTCCATTGGTAATAGCCTTCTGGGAGCAAATCTTTCAAATTCTATCACTATTGTTCAAATCCTCCCTCTCCCCTGATCCGTTGGTCGCCCTCCTGAACAAAAAACCGGATGACATCTCTAAGACTCAATTCAAACTTCTCCTGCAGGTTACGACTGCGGCGAAACAAACGATAGCAAAGGCATGGAAAACTCCCCTTCTCAACATTACTGAAGTCAAAAATAGGGTCACAAGGGCCATGATCCATGCCAGAGTAGAAGCCATCATCTTGGACAAAACTGTGCTCCAAGAGAGACTGTGGAAACCCTGGATGGAACACTTTATCCCATCCAACTTTGATCACAGCCTTCTAACCCCTTGACATTGCCAACCACATTAATAACCCAGCCCTCAACCACAATCGCACACTGCATTCTGCAGTGCCCACGACATGAGCAGTAAAGTCTCCCCGGGACACCCCCCCTTCTCCTCTACCCACACCCCCCCCCGCTCTCTTTCTCTTCTTCTCCCCCTATTTTCTCTCGGTTCACCTTCATTGTACCCTATATACTTTACCGTTATAGTCTTTGTAACTCCATTATTTGTAGACCCCCCTCTCTTTCTTTGACTCCATTCCACTTAAGGGCTTACACCCGCACACTGTTAGAGGTTGGTAGCTAACCTCTTGAAAATACATATTACTCTTCGTCTGGACTAGTAAGATTCCTACCACCACACCGTTCGATTTGATTTTGATTCCCTTCATACCTTCCTTTCTCTCCTTTTCTATCGCATCCTTCCACTTGGCTCTCTTTTATCCCCCTCTTCTTCTCTTTCTCTC
>BLSH010488615.1:277687-288147 GCA_018402905.1 Glandirana rugosa | reverse complement strand
GCTAACAAGAAATTGCTTAGCTAACAAGAAATCTCTCAGTAACAAAATTATTTAATTGAAAACAGGCCTTCAGATTACTTATTCATTGACATTTAATCAAATGATTGTATTATCGTTTAAATGTAAATAGATTAGCTGATTAGCTGTCAGGTAGTGCTTAGTGAATCTGCCTCCTCACATGAGTCATCGGTGCTATTCCAACTGTGGTCTGTGACTAAATTTAACTTAATAACAACTTAACTTAACTTAATTTTCATTTTAAAAAGCTGTATATATTCCTCTTCATTCATAATATTAAATATATATTATTTTAACAGATGTAGCATGTTCTTTAAAAGACATTTGGGTTGCTTGCAATTAGGAAATTAGGTTTTATGGTGCATCTGTCTTGTACATATTTGTTAAATACTGAGGGCCTGTTTTGTATAGAGAGGAACAGTATGGATCTATGTCCCAAAAACTGTTTATGGCTGGCTTTAAACAGCTACATAGTTGGTAAGGTTGAATAAAGACAACAGTCCATCCAGTTCAACCTGTGTAGGTGTATGTGCGTGTAGAAAAATAATTTCCCATATACTCTTATCCCCTAATTACCAAACTACAATATGTAGTGCAACCAACAAAAAGAACAACACATGCAGTGACAAGGGGCATAAACAGAGGGCACCTTGGTTCTGAAAAGTATATATTTTGAAATTGGAACTTTTTTTGACATTTACAGACCGTACAGTGAAACTAGCCATATAAGGCATATGTTTTCCTTTGTACTTACTTGATAATGCGCCTTCCAATCTCCCTCCATATCTTTTCTGTTAAGAAAAGTTGGAGGCAAATTTCATCTGCTTTTGTAGGCCAACATCCCTAAAATATATGAAAACAATGTTCTCCCCTGATAATGGCACTTTAAAGGCACAGGCGTGTAGACATAACTATATAGAATATAACGTTTTATTGGTTTCAAAAGTTTGTCATAAAACCATGAGACAATGGTATACAAAAAAAATCAATAAAATCAGCTGAGTGGTCAAGCGCTGTAGTATGTATTTTCCAACCGATGAATAGTATATGAATAGTATTGCGTCTAAATCTGCGTTTACAGTTCCAACATGCTTCAGAGTAACTTCAACTCCTTCATGGGGGATATTTCGTTATGCAGTTTAATGTAAGAACAATCTAGAAAATAAAGAAGAAATTACAAACATATCAAGCATCAAATAGCTGACTGTATGCGAAAAAGTGTCGCAGTCAATGCATAATCACAATGCCAGAAATCCCATAGATCAGAACCAGTCAGCACACTTAAACCAAAGAAGAGTAGATGGCCTTAGGACCACAGCAGGAGCAGTTGGACAGATGAAAATTCACGAAGATGGAATAATGGAGTAGAGAAAAGGAAGATATCCTGGGGAGTGCATGGAGGGCCAGAACAGTGCACACTGGGACCAAATGGTGTCCCTGGTGGGGGTCAGAGTAAAAGAGTTTATCAGGTACAACTATAGTAGTAATGATTCTAATACCACTGCATTTATGTGTAGACACATACCCAAATCTAGTAGATAGTAGAGCACAGTCTCAGGCACTGTTATGTCTGACTGTAGATAGTAACTTCAGATTGGGGGCCATTTAAACACAAAATATTCAGCCAGCTTGTGCCCACGGAGACATCCTTGGGGATCCTAGTCTTGTATGGGACCAACAGGGTGCAACAAAAATATGAAGTGTCCAGCAGGGTCACAGTGCTGAGGAAGCAAAGGGTCTGCCCCAATCTAAGGGAGAATCAATTATAGTGTATTACTATAATGCATATATGATGGTTGGTGCCATTAAAATTCAGTAAGGAGGAACCGCAAGTAAGCATACTTGTGTCTGTCCATCTAAGAGCCAGTGTTGTGGTCCATAGAACACTGAAAGCCATGAAGGGAACCACCCAACCCTCCATTTATATGGCTGATGACTTTTAGCAACCTCCCCCAACAAGGGTGGAGACATAGCTCCACATGTAGAGGCAATGAGCCTCCCGAATCCACCATTGTGATTGGTCCCTCAAATGTGCGGCGCACGGTGTTACCCCATGCCCAAAAGCACAATGGCAATATGGGTGGAGTGACGTCATGCATCACGCTCCTGCCAACACGCAAGCGTGGGTCATGGCATTGCCACAGTGCCAGGGAAAACAAGCCGGATGGCCTGCGTGTGGACGAAAATAGGTCCGTCCTGTGCTAAGAAGACCGGCGTCTGCGTATAATTGCGCAGATGCGCCGGTCCTCAGAAATGGCATAGCTGGATGAGAAAGATGGAAAGCAGGGGGCAAGGCTCCCGTGGTAACCCATCCATGGGGACCATCGCAGAGGGGAAGCCCAGTGGTCACGGCTCCAGGAAAAGATGAGACTCATCATCCCTGGGGTCATGGGCCAAACAACCCACGCATGCTGGGCATGCACTTGTCCAAGCCCACCCCGAACATCCCCCCGGTGTGTCAGATTGAAAGAAGCCAAGGAGGGATACCAAAAAGGGGAAAGAAAGAAAGGAGAAAAGAATAAAAAAAAGTAACATAAAATGGATGGGAAAAAAACATCATATATACATTATAGTGATGCACTATAATTGATTTTCCCTTAGATTGAGATGGACAGCATTGTGACCCTGCTGGACACTTCATATTTTTTATTTTTTTTTAATTAAATTTTTATTAGTTTAAAAAAAAATGAAATTACATTACAGTGCGGTTCATCGAGTACAATAGGAATTATTGAGATAAGATGGCATATGTGCCAAACCAGACTGTGAGTAACATAGGAATAGAAATAGGAATGAGAGTAGAGGGGTAAGGGAGGGAGAGAGAAGAAGGGAACAACGAGTATTAAGGGTTACATTCGTAGATTATTTTAACAATTGCAAAGATTAAAGTTTCTATATTTGCCATGGAAACTCACCACCTAGTTTTATGTGCTACCCTCTCTATTAGGCCAAATTTCCCACTGCTTGTGGAATTTGTCTCTGTTGAGATTTTTGAGAGCTAATATGCGTTCGAAAGTGTAGTGCTGTTGTGTTAGTGAAATGACTTCCTAGAGGTTCAGAGTCTGGTTTGTTTTCCATTTCCTCATCACTAGTTGGCGGGCTGCTAATAGAATGTGGGTGATCACTTTCTGTGATGCTGGGTGGTATAACTCAATTCCAATGTCGAGAATCGCCAGCTGTGGTTTAGGGGGAGTGAGAATACCTGAAAGGGCAGCCATGTGCTTGAAATTTTGGACCCAATAGCTTGTTAGACTTGGGCATTCCCATAGTGTATGAAGTAGATTTCCTATTTGTCCGCAGTTGCGCCAGCATGGGGGGGCGTGTTTTTGGAGAATTTCGCTAATTTGTATGGGGTGTAGTACCATCTGAGTAGAATTTTCAAAGTCATCTCTCCGTGTGTTGCGCAGTGAGATGAGTTGTGTATGGCTTTGATGGCTTTGGACCATTGCGAGAGTGGGATTGTGGTCTTAAGATCTGCTTCCCATTTCAGCATTTGAGTTGACTTTTGGAGTGTTGTTTTATTTTTAAGGGTGTTGTATATCAGTGAGATGCCCCGTTTGGGTGGGTTTGTAGATACATATAATTCCCTGATACGTGCCGGACTATTTTTATTTGGTATGGGGTTGCTCTTCAGGAAGTGAAGCACTCGGGAGCATGTAAATGCCAAAGTCTTGGGGATGTTGAATTTGTGGAGCTTTTCTGTTTATAGCCATGGGATCATGGTTTCTAGAATTGGCATTGGGTATTGCTGTGGGGGTTCTGTTGAGTCTCTCGAGGAATTTTGTGTTAGTGTTCTCCATGCTTTTATAGATGTCTGCATGGGGAGGGGCAGTGTGGATATGCTATTTTGTTTCCTGGAGTCATATATGAGCAGGTGGGTTAAGTTGTTTCTAGGGGCTAAAGAGGCCTCTATTTCTACCCATGTGGGGGGGGTCTGTTGAGTTGAACCAGTGTTTAAGTTGGTCCAGGTGGACTGCGTTGTAGTAGTCCTCTATGTCTATTCACCCTGCTCCTCCTGCTAGTTTATGTGGGATTAGGGCCGTCTGTGTGCACCTAGGTTTTTTACCCTGCCATATATATTCTTTAAGGATTCTTGTTACGTTGTTCAGGAGATATCTAGGTATCGGGACGGGTAGGGTCCTGAATAAGTAAAGAATTTGGGGTAATACCATCATTTTCACTGATGCAAGCCTTCCCATCCAAGACAGGTCTTTGTTCCAATATTGTTTAAGTTGGGCTTCTATTTTGTTTGTGAGGGGAAGGATGTTCTTGGGGAGGAGGTTCTTAGTTTGGTTGGTGAGGGTGATCCCTAGGTAGGGTAAGCTATAAGGGTTCCATTTGAATGTTAGAGAATTCTGTAAACGTGTACTGGTTGCTTTAGGTGTCCCTAAGTTTAGAATCAATGATTTAGAGAAGTTTACCTTGTAATATGAGATTTCACTTAATGCCGAGAGTATGCGGTGCGTCTCAGGAAGTGAAATTGCCGGGTTCGTGAGGGAAAGTATGATATCATCTGCAAATAGTGTGGTTATGTGGTGTGATTTGTTAAAGCGGAATCCTGTAATAAGTGTCGACTCTCTGAGAGCAGCCACTAATGGTTCTATAATGAGATTGAATATGGTTGGGGATAAGGGGCAACCCTGTCTCGTCATGTTCGTAATTTGAAATGTTGTGGACAATAGTCCAGTTGTGTACACCTGGGCGAATGGGTGAGAGTATAACGCCTTTATAGCCGACAAAGATGTGCCTTCAAAACCAAATTTCTCTAGTACTAGAGACATATACCCCCAGTGTACTCTGTCGAACACCTTCTCTGCATCTATTGAAAGAAGCAGAGAAGGCGTTCTTGAGGTCTCCGCAATGCTGATGATATCAATTATTCATCTAGTAGCGTCTGACGTCTGCCTCCCCTTTACAAATCCCATCTGGTCCTTGCTCACCAAGTGTGGAACCATGTCTGTTAAGCGTTTGGCTAGAACTTTTGCGTATAATTTAACATCTGTGTTCAATAGGGAAATCGGTCTAAAGTTAGCAGGGGTTGTGGGGTCTTTGCCCGGTTTGGGTAAAGTTATTATATAGGCTTTGAGCATTTCTTTTGGAAATTAAGCGGTGTTGGCTGCCTCGGTGAACAACATCTGTAGATATGGGGCTAGGGATTTCCCAAATATTTCATAGTATTCATTCGAGAAGCCGTCAGGCCCTGGTGATTTCCCCAAGGGGAGTGTGTTTATGGATTTTTCTATTTCCTCTTGCGTAAATGGGGCATTGAGTTGGAGTAGTTGTTCTTGTGAGAGGGTAGGTAAGTTAATGCTGTTTAAGAACTTCTCAATGCGTTCTGTAGAGGGCTGGGGGCTGTGGGGGTCATGGTCTAGATTGTATAGCTCCTCGTAGTATTTGGAAATTGGTTCGCTATTTCTTGGGGGTTTGTGACCTTGTGGTTAAGAGAGGAGTGAATGAGATAGACGATTCTTGATTTGGTCCTAGCTGCTTTTACCTTATTTGTCAGGAATTTCCCATCTCTGTTTGAGTTTACGTAGGAGTCGTATTTAAGGCGTTTAATGATCCCATCGTATCTTTTAAGTAATAGAAGTCTTAGCTCCTCACGTAATTTGCCTAGTAATGTGGAGTTATTGTGATTTGGGTAATTTTTGTTTAATGATTCAAGTCTACGGAGTTCTAGGGTAAGGTGATCAAATTTTTGATTGTGTTGTTTTTTGGCTCTGGCTCCTAATTTGATCAAGATGCCCCTCATCAATGCTTTGTGTGCATTCCAGAGGGTGGATGGGTTGTTCACAGAGGCAGCGTTTATTTTGAAAAATTCTATGAGGTTTGTTTGTATATATTTAAAATTTTGGGGGTTTTGGAGTATGTTGGAATTGCAACGCCAGATGGGGGTGTGGGGTGAGGCTGACTCTTCTGCAATAGTAATGGAAACAGGTGCATGATCAGACCAGGTTATGTCATGGATTTTAGACACTATCACTTTCTGCAATAACCATTTATCTGTAATGAACATATCTATTCTCGAGTAGCTGTTGTGTCTCGCAGAGAAAAAGGTATAGTCTTTTTCCGAAGCGTGCTGGCATCTCCAAGTGTCATATAGATCTGCTTTGTGAAGCATCTGTTGTAGATTGGGGGATCTTTTAAGTGTCAGGGAGGTAGAGTCCATATTCGGATCTGCAACCATGTTGAAGTCTCCGCATACCACAATATTTCCGTATTTTATCTCCTCAATATTCTTAAGAAGAGGTTTCAAGTATCTGGACTGATGTGTGTTGGGAGCGTATAAGTTTACCAACGTGTAGGATCTTGAATTTATATCACAGGTGAGGATGATATATCTTCCTTCCGTATCCAGGGTGGAGGACCTAAGATGGAATGCAACTGTGTCTTTGATTGCTATTAAGACTCCTTTGCTTTTGCTATCTTTGTTGCATGCCATAAAAATGTGGGGGAAGCTCTTGTGGGTGCATTTGGGGGTTGCCCCTGATTGGAAGTGCGTTTCTTGCATGCATAGAATGTCTGCCTTATGTTTAGTCGCCTCCGACCACATGGAAAACCACTTTGCAGGGTGGTTTAGACCTCTGGCGTTAATTGATAGACACGTGATAGCCATGTTGGGGTTCATGTGGGTTTGGTGTAGGTGCAGTAATGTACTCACTTTTGTTGACGGTCCATCTAGGACTGAGATGTCTTTGCATCATTAATTTTTTGGACGCATATTGAAGGATGAGTCTCGGGATCTTTTTCACTAGATTCCGTGCTGGCAGCTGGGAGCTTGTATTGACTTTAACTCTGGGTGAGAGCTTGGCAACTTCTGTTGAGAGAGTAGTTGTAAGGAAAGAAAACAAACAACGAAAGAGATTAACAATAAACGTAACCTTTGGAGAATGTAGGGTAAAAAGGGGATCTATGTTGAGATCCGTGTGCTGCTCAATGTTAGGTGGGGGGATCATAATGTGGAATTAATCCCATCTTGACCGGGGAGGTTATCAGAATCAGAGATGTGTCGCTGTGGTGTTCCGGAGGAGCTCTTATTGCGGTTTTTACCGGCGCGCTTCCTTGATACCACCTGCCAGTTCGCCTCAAGGTGAGTTGGGTGTCTGTCCCCTGTAGAGAGCTGGGATGGTTCTGGGAGAATGCCCCACTGTCGTAGAGCTTTTATCCCTTCGTCTAGGGTGGAGACAGCAATGGTGGGGTCTCTGGGTGTTATGCAAAGCGTGGCTGGGTATTTCCACTTGTGAATGATTCTGTGGTTTCTAAGAGCTTTAGTTACTGTTGCGAGATTTCTGTGCTTCTGTAGGGTGTGTCTGGATAGGTCTGGGAGTAGATGGGAGTAGATGGAGTCCCACGTATGGTGCAGGTAGACCTTCCGGTTTTCTGGCCAGGGCCATGAGTTGATCTTTTATGTGGAAGAAGTGTACTCTGAGGAGTACATCTCTCGGGGTCTCAGCTGGCAGGAAAGAGGGTTTATGTACTCTGTGGATCCTGTCTATAGTGAGGTCCTGCGGTGTTAGGCTGGGAGCAAGTGTGGAGAAAAGTGAAAGTACATACTGTTGTAATTGTTGTGGCAGGATTGTTTCAGGGATTCCTCTGATTTTTATGTTGTTACGTCTGGATCTGTCCTCTAAATTTGATACTTTATCGAGGGCGTGGCTTGACCAGGGAGGAGAGCGGACGCGCGGATAGAGAGCTCCGGCCGTCCACGACCAAATCCATCACCATCCAAGCTCCACAAAGACATCGGAACGGTAAAACCACCCTCATCACCCTCCCCACTGCACTACCTACAGCCCTATACAAGAAAAAAGCCGAAATTCCGTCCCTTCCCGCACCGAGGTAGGCCGCATTCCGATCCCCGGCCTAAATTTGCGGACACATCGCGCCCGCCGGAGGGGGAACACCCCGATCGGCTCACTTCTCCACCCGATCGGCTCACTCCTTAACCACCCGAGGGCATATAGATGGTTAAACTTCCACCAGCACGAGCCCCCCAACCCCACCTGAGGGGGTGAGGGCCGCATCCCGACCACAACCCAAAGGGTGGCCACATAGAACTCCGGATCATCAAACACAACAACAGCCAACAAGACACTGGGAAAGCAGCGGGACAGGGCTTTACTGGGGACCCAGGACCCATAGCAGCCAATACAGGGACAAACAACAGGGGCTCACCTAAGGATAAGCTGATATTCAACCGCCATCTTGGTACACCTAGTGAAGCCAACATACATCTAAGGGAGCTACACCCGGCCTCTGCATTGTGTAAGCATCCAGCAGACCTGCTAGTTCACTATACACCAGCGATTAACACTATAACCAACCTCCCTGCAACCTCAGCTGTAGCCCACAACAGCAAAAGCCATTCCTGCTATCAACACCCAGTTTACCCCTACACAGGGCCTTTCTCCACCATAAAACTGAGTACAGTGGAAATGGAGGGGTGAACAAAGAGGAGACAGCAGAAAGGAAGAATAATAACTACTAAAGCCTGATTAACCCTAAAACACTCAGGAGTTCACACATAACATGTCCAGAAAAAGAACGGGAGAATTTAAAACCCAAAAGCTGACATCACTCTTCTTTAAACCGGCCCCCTCTCCCAGAGAGGAGCAGACAGACAAACCAGTCAGCGAAGCCTACACGGATCTTCCTGACGATCCCAGTGAAGAAGGACCCCCCCCAGCAGCATCTTCCTCAACATTACATCATATAGAAGAAAACCCTATCACAGGCAGCCCGGCCAAAGCAAGGATGCGGATTGACGCAATCACACTTCCGTCCTCAGAGACAGATCCTAAAACGGACACCGTCAGAACCCAGGAGATACTGAATTCACCAATGGCCGCATTTCCAACCACAGGACAACCAGTCCTCGACACAACCCTCAAAGATATGCTCCTATCCCTTCAATCCTCATTGATGACGGAACTTTCCACCCTAATCACAACACTATCCACAGACGTGAAACACATCGAACACAGAGTTTCGTGCTTGGAATCAGGAGTGGAAGCTTGCGTCACCACCGTTAATAGCATCATAGATGCGGTAGATGAAGTCAAAGAGGAACAATCCTGGATGAGAGCGAAGATAGCTGACCTAGAGGACAGGTCTCGCCGCAATAATGTCAAGCTCCGCGGCATCCCGGAATCAATCCCCCCACAAGACCTTCAAAGATTCGCAAAAGATCTTATACGACTGGTCCTCCCGGAAGCTTCGCCCCGAGACATAATTATTGACAGAATTCACAGGATTGCAAAACCGCACCATCTTGCAGCCTCGGTCCCCAGAGATGTTCTGATGCGGGTCCATTTTTTCCAAACCAAAGAAAAACTCCTGATGGCGATGAGGAAAACCTCCAAACTACCACACCCATACGACAACCTGCAGATCTACCCAGACCTCTCTAAATATACTCTACAGCTCCGCAGAGACATGAACCCCATCACCAAAGGTTTGCACAACCACAACATCCAGTTTAAATGGAAGTATCCGGCCACCCTCCTGATAACAAAAGATGAAACTACACACAAGATAGACAACCTCAAGGAAGGATTGCAACTGCTCCACCAATGGGGAATAATACTGGATCCTCCGCTGGAATCTTCCTTCCTTCAACCTCCTTCATCATCAAAACCACAGCGCAACAGAAACAAAAAAGCTCCAGAGAGAGACCAACAAATACAACACAGGGCACATATCCACTAACTAAATCTTCCACCTCTGCAGTCTTCACCAATCCTTCCCATCCTCCCACACACAAGAACTATACGCCCCAGAGCGGTGACCCTGAATTCTCAGAATAATTCACCGTTTGTCGCCACAATAACCTTACATGTTTTACACTTGTTGTATTATTGACGTTTTTTTTTCATTCCACCAGTGCCCACAGTGACAACTAATAGGTCCATCGGCCTGACGACAAACCTACCAGCCGGTACCAATTGCAATCGGTGGAAAAGCGTCTAACTGTAAGTGCATTCTTTTAAGCACCTATTCACCAACAACACAATGCCTCTAAAGATTCTCTCACTTAACGCCCACGGGCTTAATCACCCGGCAAAGAGACACTCCTTATGGCGCACGGCGCAAGAACACCTACAACCCTCGCATATATAACTAGTCACACATAACGAAAGATAACTCTCACGTATGATCTTAATTTTTAGAAGGAACACCTAGAAGTATAAAGACAACCTCCCTTTTCTCCTGGCACAAAAACTACCGTTACTCATGAGGGGAAAAAAAAAGTCACTTTCTTCGACACATATATACTCCCTTTACAAACAACTCCATGAACCCACCCCTCCTTCGGTTCTTTACACAGAGAACTTGTGTCTCCTACAGTGACACAAAAAGAACGCGGCACGCGGTATTCCTCACAGAGAAACGGCCCACTAATTCGGGCACCCGCAATTCACTCTCTTAGAAATCTCCGTAAC
>BLSH010488615.1:232157-243400 GCA_018402905.1 Glandirana rugosa | reverse complement strand
AACAGTAATATGGCTCTATGCGGCTGGAAGAACAGTAATATGGCTCTATGCGCCTGCAATAGACTTTTCCCACACACTTTGGAGATGATTTTAGAACAGTAATATGGCTCTATGCGCCTGCAATAGACTTTTCCCACACACTTTTGGAGATGATTTTAGAACAGTAATATGGCTCTATGCGCCTGCAATAGACTTTTCCCACACACTTTGGAGATGATTTTAGAACAGTAATATGGCTCTATGCGGCTGCAATAGAATATTCCCACACACTTTGGAGATGATTTTAGAACAGTAATATGGCTCTATGCGCCTGCAATAGATTTTTCCCATACACTTTGGAGATGATTTTAGAACAATAATCTTTCCCTTAAAGCAACAGCTGGAGGCTTTCCCTGTACAACTTGGAGATGATTTTAGAATCTAAAATCATCTTCAAGTTCTATAGGGAGAGGTTCCTACTGTTGCTTAAAGGGACAGATTATTGTTTCTTGCACAAAATTAAAAAGTGCATCTACATTGCTGGTTTAAAAAAAAACAAAAAAATTCCAAAAACTACATTAGCGGCCAGTGGTGCATTTCTTGCACAAAAATTAATAAAACAGCGTTGGCTACCTCCTCCTCCTCCACCGCCACTTTCACCGCCTCCTCAACCTCCAACTCCACATCCACCTCCATTTTTTATTTTTTTATGTGATTTTAGCTTAAAAATTATTTTAAGTTATTTCCCTGTCCCCATTTCTTTGTAGAGCACTTGTCCGATCCTTACCCCCATTTTCCTTCCTTTTGCAGACCTCTAGGACTTTCCAGGACTTTGTTACAGCCATTTTTTGTGCCTAAAAGTTCAGGTCCCCATTGATTTCAATGGGGTTCGGGGTCCCGGTCAAAGTTCGGGTCAAGTCCGGACCCGAACCCGGACTTTGTCCGGAAGTTTGGCTGAACCTGCCGAACCTGGACTTCCAGAAGTTCGATCAACTCTACTGATAACATCCCACAACCCACTCAACTTTGTATAGTATCCCACAGGGTATGAACTCTCAGATCAAGAGGCAAAAAATCCTCCAATATCTCCATTACAAAAAGACGGACATTATTTTACTCCAAGAGACCCACTTCCTAAAGTTGTATACCCTGAAATGTATTCACCCAAAATTTCCAAATTTCTGTGAATGCAGAAAATAAAACGAAAGGAGTGGCCATTCTGTTTTCACACAACTGTAAATTCACCCTGAAATATATAAGGACCCAGATGGAAGGTTCATCCTGATTAAGGGGACCCTGGATGACCCCCTTTACTCTATTATATCCTACACTCCCAAGCGAGGCCAAGCCAACTTTTTTGAGCTCATGCTTAACAAACTCGAACCCTTACTGGAGGGCTTAATAATATTGGGGGTGACTCAAATATAGCTTTTGATGCAGGTCTTGATAAAAACGCCCACCAGGGGCGCAGAGTACTCGCCCGACCAAGCAGAGCCCTAAAATAGCTAGAATCCTCCACCAGAGAGGCTTGGTTGACATATGGAGGGAACTCAACCCCAAGACAGGGGATTATTCCCACTACTTGCACCCATATCAATCTTTCTCAAGAATTGACCACATTTTTGTGTCCACCTTTCTCATCCCCTTAGCAAGGAAATCCTTTATCAGGAAATCCACCTGGTCAGATCACTCTATTTACAGTATATCTTCAATGATCATTAGGCTCTAAGGGTACCAGAATCTGGAGGCTTAAGGAATCAATCTTAAGCGACCCCATAAGACATGCTGAAATAGAAAAGGCCATGAAGGATTACTTCCTTCTGAACAACAACACACAATACTTCCCCGTAAAACTCTATGGGCGGCTCACAAAGCAACCATTAGAGGGAAAATTATTCAAATAGCCTCTCAAATCCATAGGGATCACAGAGCAGACCTGGACCACTTAGAAGCCCAACTCCATAATACCAGCAAACAACATAAAAAAACCCAATTTCTATGCCCATTTCCAAACTGGATGAAGCCCGTCTGGCATTAAACCTGGCACTGGCATTCCAGTGTTGGATTAATAAGGGGATGTATAGAATAGGTCACTTCTTCAACTCTCAGGGACCCCTTTCCCTGGCCCATCGCACAAAGAAACTCGGAATGCCCCCCTCAGAAACATTCAGATTCCACCAAATTTCTCATTATCTACACTTTATTTGGGAGTCGAAATCTTATCCACCTGAAATTACACCATACGAACAATGGTGCGGCCAACTAACGGAGCAGAGGGGGGAATCTCGACGATATACGAGTTTCACTCCAGGGTCAACACCAAAACACCTTATATGTTGGCATGGGAGAAAGACCTGAATCATGAATGGGAGTTGGCTGACTGGCACACAACAATAACTTACTTGATCAAAGGCATCATGAATGTCTCTTTGATGGAGGCAGACTTAAAAGTCCTGACAAGATGGTACTTAGTGCCTTCTAGATTAACAAAATTATACCCGTCAGCCTCTCCCTTCTGTTTAATAAGGGGATGTATAGAATAGGTCACTTCTTCAACTCTCAGGGACCCCTTTCCCTGGCCCATCGCACAAAGAAACTCAGAGTGCCCCCCTCAGAAACATTCAGATTCCACCAAATTTCTCATTATCTACACTCTATTTGGGAGTCGAAATCTTATCCACTTGAAATTGCACCATACGAACAATGGTGCGGTCAACTAACGGAGCAGAGGGGGGAATCTCCACGATATACGAGTTACTCTCCTGGGTCAACACCAAAACACCTTATATGTTGGCATGGGAGAAAGACCTGAATCATGAATGGGAGTTGGCTGACTGGCACACAACAATAACTTACTCGATCAAAGGCATCATGAATGTCTCTTTGATGGAGGCAGACTTAAAAGTCCTGACAGAGTGCTCATGTGCGGAGCATCCGAAATAGAGGTTTGATCCAGAGCTCCGTCTCTCCTTGGCCGATCGGACCCCTATTAGAGACGCAGGGGACAAGGTTCTCGCTCGGCAACCCCCCCAGGGGACAAAGCAGCTGCAGGGACACTTTCGGAAGCGGTAGGTCCCGACCGCGGACTCATGGGTCCGGATTTCGGACTGGATCGCTCACTCAAGGCCATGGCTGTCGCCTGTAAGCCGCCGGTAAATTAAGAGCTCCAAGGCATCAGTCCTGGGATTAGCCCACACCACATCCTGGGGAGAGCTCCTGTCGGGCTCACCCCCATCTAAGCAGGCCCGCACAGGGCCCTTTGGACAGCCTGCGCTCGGAACCTGACAATTAATAGAGGCCGCGGCTTGGGCCTATATGCTGCAGCACAAGTGGCAATATTCAGAAGGGGGGAGACATCCTTCACCACAGTCTCTAGAGAAGTGACAAAGACCCCCATTCGGCTATCCTAAGGGAGCTGTCTGTTTTTCAAGGCCTCCATCCCTTCACCCAGGCACCCAGGGGAGGCGATGGTCTCAGCTTAGAGCCCCACGTTGAAATTATCTCAGGGGTGCCCTCTGACCCGTAGGCCCAATACTTGGACATTTCTGTTGACCCAGCATATGTCAGGACCCCACAACAAGAAAGAGGTACACTGCCAGCTCATTTTTGTGGATCTCCCACTGGAGCCTAATAATATGGCAAATTCCTCCGCTACAGGTGGTGCGGCGGATTTGGAGGAACTCGTTGCTGATCCCCCTTCACCCCAACCTCCCACAGAGACTTTCCTTGGACCCTCCATAAATAACGCAACAAATCAATTACTATCCCTGGCCTCCACTGAATCACTTCTAGGGAGGACAATGGAAGAAATGCTGAACTCCCCTATGCTGAACTCTCCCATGGGCAATGCCCCGGTCCTTAGCACCTCCAATGGCCTCACCATTAATCCACAAGCCACCCCTCTACCACAACAGGGCCTACCAGAACTGAACTTACTTCTCCATAAGTTCTCAGAGATGTTGGCCACTGGCCTTGCACAAACAGTGGCAGAGATAACCTCCTTGATCAAGGCAGACTTGCAGAATTTGGGGGCACGAATGGACACCATAGAACAGGCAGTGGACAACACAATAGCCCGTGCTAACCAGAACACTGCCTGTATTCAAACTTTACAAGACCAACTAGATTCCGCTCTAGCGAAACTTGACGACCTGGAGAATAGGAGCCGAAGGGGAAATTTTCGAATTAGAGGCCTCCCGAAGTCGGTTACAGATGTTAACAGAGCAGTTACAGCACTTATCAAAAATGCAATCCTGGACATCACAAACCAACAGCTTGAATTAGATAGGGTTCATAGAACTCTGCAACCACCACGCCAAGATGGCCTACCAAGGGATATCGTTGTTAAGCCGCATCATTATGGGGTTAAAGAAGAGATTATGAAAAGGTCATCTCACCAACCACCATCCAGAAAAGACGAGCCCTTAAACCCCTGCTGACGGTCCTCACTCAAAAGATACTGGTGGGCCTTCCCATTTCGCTTGTCTTTCCAGCACACAAATAAAACTTTCCACTTTACCAACCTATCGGAAGGAGAGAAACTCTTACTCCAGTTGGGCCTTATCTCCCAGGAATTGCCCCACCACCATCTGGTCACCGCCAAAGCTCTTCCAAACGGCCGCCTCCAGGGAGCCCCCTGAACCCCGTATGGCAAAAACAGAAACCAAAGAGGATCCATGACTCAGTTCCCCCCAGTCTCAACTAAGGATTCCCATCTTTGGAACTTCCTAGGATTAAATCTCCTATGTCTTCCCGTGACACCCCCCCATATCTGATCTGCTTTCTCTTCTCTAAAAGAGAGATGATTCGGGTCTCATACTGGGTCTGCTCACTTTAAGAACCCTCCCCATGGTCCCAAGGGGATTTCTACACACTTTACCATAATCCAGATGCGAAATAACAAGACCCCTTTAGGACAACATTTTGGTTTCTGAAGGGTGACCGATCTTATACCGTATATTAAAACTGGTGGCCCCTTTATTATTTGGTGATTTAAATATATAACACACACTGATCACCTCCCCAGTGTTGCTGGACCTTTGTCTTCCTGTGGGGGGTGGGGATGGAGAACAGGCTAATGCTCCCCTTCTCCTTCTCCTGTAAATTGAAACAATGACCCTATGTCATGTATATTTTGTTGTTATAACTACATAGGGTTTATAGTTTCTGTTGATGACTGTCTGCTCAACTTTTCTTAATGTCTGGCTTAGCTCATACACCTTTCTCACCACGACCGGAAGATTTCTTTACCCTTTTACTATTTAACTAGGGGGGTCCTTCTGGCCGAGGGGAAACAATGTAGCACTCCTACTGCAGGACCCAGGAGCACTTACTGGCCTCGGATACTCAGTCAAGGCGCTCGTATTTGAGCCGCCCATTAATAGGGCTCTGGCTTGCCTAGAGCCCTGGGCAAGGGATAGACTGGTTCTACCCTCCCCACAGGGAACTCAGGACTCTTTCGTCCTGATGCTCCTTCTCTCTTGCTTGCTTCCTTCGCCTATTCTCCTTTATCTGTTACTTAAGTTCTCTGCTCAACTAACCTTATCTAAGTTGCAGGCACCCTCGTGGACTCCGGGCTTTGAATACTCCACACTCAGCTGGGCGTCAGTGGGCTCGTTTGGTCTTGAGGTCTTGTCCCTAGCTTTGGGGGTAAGTCATGTTACTCTGAAAGCGAAGCTCACTCCTCTCTTCCATGGCTGACGGCACAAATACTAAGGCGACCCTCTGGATTGCCTCACATAACGTCCAAGGGTTGAACTCTCCAAGTAAAAGACCTAAGGCCTTTGACTTTTATGACCGCAGAGGGTACGATATTCTCTTTATCCAGGAATCACACTTCCCAAATACTTATAATCCACCCCATATTCATCATAAATATCCCACTTTCTACATGGCCAGTGCTGAAGTCAAGAAAAAGGGAGTAGCAATCCTCCTCTCTAGGAGGATCCCCTTCATTCATAGCCAGACGATTAGGGATAAGGAGGGGAGATATGTCCTAGTTAAAGGGCACATTAATGGGTCTTTACACACTCTCGTCTCATACTATGCCCCTAATCACAGACAAGCTTCCTCCTTCTCTAGGGCAGTGCTTCTCAATTATTTTCTGTCATGCCCCCCCTAGGAAGAAGAAAACATTTTGCGCCCCCCGCGCGACTGTAAATAGTATCATTTGTCTATAAAATTGTTATAAGTACACCTCTGCATAACACTGTATCCTTATTAACGTATAAGAGAATAAAAAAGAAAGAAATGTGGATCAATTTACATTTAATATATATCAATTTAATTGTCAGAAGTTTGTAAAATACAAAGATTAAAAGCATAAAAATGAGCCACACTTACATCAGTTGTGAAGCAATGGCAATAAGGCATAGATGGATGAATGCCCCCTACAGGTCATGTTTCAAAGCATAATAAAAGCCTTTTCATCAGAACACTGACCTTTTTTGGCTGAATCGGCGGTGTCCCCTTTTATGTGTGTTCAACTCCTTTCTTTCAGGCGTTTTTCTGTACAGAGGACCGATTTTCGGGTCTAAAAGTCACACGGGCGGGTTTGGCCAATCAGTGATCGCGCCGCGCTGCTCCCTCTCTCCAGCGGCCAGCCGTAGAGTTGCTAGGCAACCGACCGCTTGCGAGTGAGTCGGATAATGATGCCGAGGTCAAACGAGCCCCCCCTTACGGATCCTCGCGCCCCCCCTGGGGGGCGCGCCCCACTATTTGAAAGGACTGCTCTAGGGGAACCCCCCGGTTCAGGAAACCCCCGAAGCAAAGCCTGCGGATAGCTAGGCTCCTATATTCTTTAGGTCTAATTGATACCTGGAGGGAACTGAATCCGTCTACAAGGGACTATACCCACTACTCTGCGCCACACGGGACACATGCTTGAATAGACCACATATTCGTTTCCACTTCTTTTATCCATCTTGCCAAATGGGCAGATAGCTACGATGTCCCCTGGACAGATCATTCCTTAGTCCTACTGCATTTTGAAGGTACCCCTCTTTCTAGAGGTCCACAACCCTGGAGACTGAATGATTCTATCCTCTCGCACCCGGTTCACTGTACACTCCTTGAAAAGGAACTACGCAAATATTTTCTACTAAACGATAACGATGGGACCAACCCGGAGACTCTGTGGGGAGCCCACAAGGCGGTCCTGAGGTGGAAGGTCATCTAGCTGTCCTCCCATCTTAAACGGGAACGCCAAGCAGACATATTGAATCTCAAAAAATAATTCCTCCTAGCTAGCAAACAGCATAAAAGAAGTCCCACCTCACTCACCCTAGCATCATTAGACACCGCCAGACTAGCCTTAAACCTGGCACTCACCTAGAACTCTGAGAAGCAGGCAGCTTGGGCTAGAGGCCATAATTACCTATCATGTAATCAAATTGGGCCCTTCCTTGCTCATAAATTATCCCCTAAGGTGCGCTCGTACTCCATGCCTAAAATTAAAACTTCAGCTGGACATATGTCCCAGAATCCCCAAATAATCTTGGATGCTTTCCTTGAGTTCTATAAGCAACTTTACTCTAAAAAGGATCTTTACTCTCCTCACAATAGGGAGGATTTCCTCCGCAGGGCCACCCTCTCTGATGCCCACCGAGATGCTCTAGAGTCCCCATTCACCGAGACTGCGGTCAAGGAGGTAATCAAAAATTTGCGAAACAGTTCGGCCCCAGGACCGGATGGATTTTCCTCCCCGTACTACAAAGCTTTTCAGGAGGTTCTCTCTCCCTAACTGGTCCGGTTCTATAATTAATTGCAGAGTGGGAAACATATCAAAGTTAATGCAAACCTAGCCTTTATCTCAGTTATACCAAAACCTGAGAAAGACCCAAGCGAAGTTAGCAACTATAGGCCGATTTCTCTGATAAATGTAGATCTTAAAATGATGACTAAAATACTATCGAATAGGCTGGCCAGCTTCATAAGCTCCTATGTGCACAAAGACCAGGTTGGCTTCATACCTGGAAGGCAGGGACCGGATCAGGTTAGGAGGGCGACCGATATTATCTCCCTTATGAGGTCAGGTTGGGATGGTGGGACCCCCCCCAGGAAGGCTTTCTGCTCTCCTTAGATTTACAAAAGGCCTTTGACACTGTCTCATGGCCATTTCTTTTCACGGTCCTGGGAAAATGGGGTATTGGGCCTAAGTTCATCAACACTTTGAAATCCCTATACTTCTTCCCAACGGCCAGGATTAAGTTATGTGGACAATACTCTGATCCCTTCCCTATAACAAGAGGAACAAGACAAGGGTGTCCACTATCCCCACTGTTATTCGCATTAGTGATTGAAATCCTGGCAATAGGGATTCGGACTAACCCAGACATACATGGAGTACACTAACTCACAAATGTGCGCTATTCGCGAACAACGTCCTTCTTTTTATAACTGCCCCCCTGATATCTACCCCCAATATACTCCACCTCCTCTCAGAGTTCGGGGAAGTTTCCGGTCTCCAGGTCAACATGTCCAAAACGTTGGCTTTGAACATATCTACCCCACAAAGAGAGGTGGACCTACTGAGGGTACGTTTTCCCTTCAGCTGGAAAACCAACTCCATTCCCTATCTGGGTATCCAGCTAACCTCGTCATTCGATCTGCTATACAAATAAATTATCCACCTCTATTTAGGAGACTTAATTCTGACCTTTCCCAATGGGCCCAGTGCAAAATGTCTTGGCTAGGCCGAATTAATGCCATAAAGATGACACTCTTACCACGCATTTTGTACTTGTTCCGCTCTCTAACCACTCCTGTGCTAAAAAGCCAATTAGCTAAACTACAAGCTGGAGTCAACCGGTTTGTCTGGGGGAACTCTGGCCACCATTTTTCTAAAAATATCCTCTACTGACCTAAATCTAAAGGAGGCTTGGGGCTCCCCAACCTCTGGTGCTATTATCAGGCTGCCCAGCTAACACAAATTTCCAATATCTACACCTCTGGGGCTAAACCTGATTGGATAAATATGGAGAGACAGTCTATCCCCAATAACACTATAGACTTTCTGATATGGAGACCCCCCAAATCCAGACCGGCAATCATGTCACCTACCCTTTCTCACTCCATGGCCTTATGTGACTCCCTGTGTAAAACAAGCAAATTAACCACTTGACCACTGGGCACTTAAACCCCCTTCCTAACCAGACCGATTTTCAGCTTTCAGTACTCTCACATTTTGAATGACAATTACTCATTCATGCAACATTGTACCCATATGAAATTTTCGTCCTTTTTTTCCCACAAATAGAGCTTTCTTTTGGTGGTATTTAATCACCATTGGGGTGTTTATTTTTTGAGCAATAAATGGAAAAATACCGAAAATTTTGTAAAAAAAATGCATTTTTCTTTATTTCTGTTATAACATTTTGCAAATTAGCAACTTTTCTTCATACATTTTGGCCAAAATGTATACTGCTATATATCTTTGGTAAAAACCCAAATTTGTGTATATTATTTGGTCTTTGTGAAAGTTATAGAGTCTACAAGCTATGGTGCCCATCACTGAATATTGATCACACCTGATGCACTGAAGGCCTATCTCATTTCTTGAGGCTCTAAGGGCCGGTTCACACTGCAGCGGGGCGGAGCGGCGCGACTTCGCGGCTCGTTCACATCTAGGCGAATTGTCAGGCGACTTGAGTCTCCTGACAATTCGCCTCAATGCTGTGCAAATGGGACCGTTCTAATAGGAGCGAATCGCTTCGCTCCGCCTTAGAAAAATGGTCCCTGCACTATTTTTAGGGCGATCTCAGGCGGCTTGCATTGACTTCTACGATAGAAGTCTCCTAGCAAGCCGCTTTGAGATCGCCTGGATCGCCGCATCGCGCCGCTCCGCGCCGCTCTGCCTCGCTACAGTGTGAACCCAGCCTAACAAGACAGAAAAGAATAAATACCCCCCAAATTACCCCTTTTTGGAAAGTAGACAGTTCAACGTATTTAGTAAGAGGCATGGCAAATTTTTTGAAGTTGTCATTTTTTCCCACAATTATTTGCAAAATGAAGATTTGTTTTTTTTTCAGTTTTTTTTTCACAAAATTGTCATATTAAGAGGTTATTTCTCACACCCAGCATATGCATACCACCAATTACACCCCAAAACACATTCTGCTACTCCTCCTGAGTATAGTGATACCACATGTGTGAGACTTTTACACAGCCTGGCCACATACAGAGGCCTAACATACAGGGAGCGCCATCAGGCGTTCTAAGGACATAAATTACACATATGATTTTCTGACTACCTCTTGCACTTTTGAAGGTCCTGGAGCACCAGGGCAATAGAAACGCCCAAAAAATGACCCCATTTTGGAAAGTAAACACCCCAACGTATATTCTAGGAGGCATAATGAGTCTTTTCAACTGTTCATTTTTTCCACAAGTTTTTGGAAAATGTGGAAAGAAAATGAAAACGCATTTTTTTTTACACAAGGTTGTCCATTTATACAATATTTTTAACACACAACATGTACCCAGCAAAAATGACACCCTAAAATATATTCTGCTACTTGTCCCGAGTATGGCGATACCACATGTGTGACACTTTTACACAGCCTGGCCACATACAGAGGCCCAACATGCAGGGTGCACCATCAGGCGTTCTAGGGGCATACATTTCAAATCCAATTTGACTACCTATTACATTATTGTGAGGCACTGTGGTGGCACTGATGGGCGCTGTAGTGGCACTGATGGGTGCTGTAGTGGCATGAATGTGTCATTGATGAGAACTGATGTGGTATGGATGAACATGAATGAGGCATAAATGAAAACGAATGGGGGGGAATAAGCCATAGATGGGGATGACTGCGCATGGATGGATGGGTGAGCATGGATGCATTGGTGAGTACGGATGGATGGCTGAGCATGGATGGATGGCTGAGCACGGATGGATGGGGGAGCACAGAAGGATGGGGGAGCACGGATGGATGGCGGAGCACGGATGGATAGCGGAGCATAGATGCATGGGTGAACACGGAAGAGGCTGGATGGGTGAGCACGGCTGGATTGGTGAGCATGGATGAGGCTGCATGGGTGAGCATGACTGGATTAGTGAGCACAGACGTAGACACGAGGCGGTAGGTAGATACGAGTGGGTACGTAGACACGAGTGATTAGGTCAGTACGAGTGGGTACGTCGGAGTAGGTACGAGTGGTTAGGTCGGCACGAGTGGGTAGGTCGGAGAAGGCACAAGTGGGTACGTAGATACGAGGCGATAGGTAGGCACGAGGCGGTAGGTAGGCACGAGGGGGTAGGA
>BLSH010488615.1:207607-225543 GCA_018402905.1 Glandirana rugosa | reverse complement strand
TTGTGTGACGAAACCGGTAGGGGAGGAGCTACCCGTACGGACGGAACGGCGAACGAGGATAACACGGCCATCTAGGATGTGGGAAGTGCTGGACGCTTGCTGCTGCTAGTTTTTAAAGGCGCTTTTCTGTCTGAGGACATGTGAGTGTAATGTTTTAAAAGCTTAATAAATCCTTTGTCTATACGTGTTGCACTATGGATTGTTTCTTTGCTTACATACGCTGTTGAAAGCGGAGCAAGAGGAGAGAGTGGCCTGGTGAAAAACATATGGATTAACTCTTTGTTTCATGCGCTAAAAGACCCCTGTAACAAGGGTCCACCTGAAGGGGTAAGAGTCAGTGTGTGCGGTGATGGTGGCGGCTTCTTCACTATTTTCCACTATCTCTGGCTTTAGGAACGTGACTGAAACTCCTCTTGGTGTCAAGGATCGGAATTAAGATTTAATATCAGATGGACTGTTTATCAGCGCTACACCATTCTTTTATATAGGTACAGTCCATCCTCTCAGGGGTTTGCCCCCCGGCCCATACCTTTTCCCCTGGACCCACCTCATGGGGATATTGTTCAAATAATTTTCGCTGTTTTCTTCTCACATAGCTCTTTGAATATCACATATGGTGCCTTGGTTATCTGTGTAATATTGTTGATATACCGTTCTAATTGTATAGTACTCACTCTCAATGAGCATTTTCTGAAAAAAACATATTTGGGATGGATGGTGGGATGGGTTGCCCTCCATGCCCAGACACAACTTAATCCTGTATGAGGTTTCGGATGGCGGGAGACCCCCTCTCATCTCCATTAAAAGCGGAAGTGAGCCTGTAACTACTATTTGCAAATTGTCTTCACTTGGTACGTTACAGATGTTTATACATTTTCAGCACCAAGCTTGTTATGATTTAATGCAGTTGACAAGAAAAGTAATAAAATTTGTATTTTAATGTTGAAACACAATAAAAACTATTGAAATATAAAAGTCCTGACAAGATGGTACTTAGTGCCTTTTAGATTAACAAAACTATACCCGTTAGCCTCTCCCTTCTGTTTCCGGAACTGTTCTCATGTAGGCACCATGATACATGTCTGGTGGGAATGCCCAAAAATAAGAAGACTTTGGAGCAAGATTTCCTCAATGATTAACAAAATCACGGGTCTATCTCCAAATCCCCCCACGTCGCCTTATTGAATTTACCAATAGAAAAAGCTAATAAAAGCGAAAAGGCACTTATCCACTTCATTCTTTTAGGTGCTAAAATGGCCATTGCGAAAGCCTGGAAACAGCCTTCGGTCTCCATCAATAAAGCAAAACGAAAAATTTTGTGGATCATGGTCCAGGAAAAAATGGTTAGCACACTACTTGATACCATTAAAAAGTTTGAAGCGATGTGGGAACCTTGGGCAAAGTTCATGAACATTTCCTTAACTCCTGCTTAGAAGACAGCTACCCACGAGGCAGAGAGTTCCGACAGGGCATCCTTGCCCCCCTCCTCCCGCAGCTTTTTCTAACTTTCCTTCCTTCTTTTCTCTTACAATTACAAAAACGATTTCAGGCTTCGTTTCTATGCACATCTCCACATGGAGGGGAGACCCCCAGCTCTGAGACCTAGCTATGAGCTTGGCAGGAATATATATAGGTGAGACTTTTTCTGATGAGGCTTGGAGGCTAACACACATTCATTCCAACCTGTACTGATAAGCATTAGGGCCTAACATTTAGGAGATATGGGGCTCTAGCCCATTTTACCAAACACGCATTTGTACATAGGCACAAAGTATAGAGGTCATTCTATACCCAGCTTCCTTGAAGAATTACTGCTTAGCGGGGCAAGCATCCAGCCTCACTCTCAGCATAAGTCTCACCCTCATGTTTTTCTATTTCTTGTGACTGATTTTACTGTGTTGTAGTTGACATCTCATAAAAGGACTGAAAGATTTTGGGTCACTAAGACAGGGGCTGCTCACTGCCTTTTGACACAGTGTGTTCCCAAAAAGGGGTGTCAGGGGCGGTGATTGGTCCTGCTTTTACTTATTCAGCACAGGGTCCACCTCTTTCACCTCCCTCTCTCCCTCCTGGAACAAAACAGGAGTAATGTCAAAAACTTAACTCAAGTTTTATGTTTTTGTTAGACAGGATATGTATTTACCAGCTTCTGTATTGTAATACCCTTCTACTGAAAACAATAAAAAAAATTTGAAAGTTAAAAAAAAAAAAAAAAATTCCCAACAGGGTAAGCAAAAGTTGTCACCTCCTTGAAGCTTTAATCAGAAATCTTAGGCTTTTTTGGCTGCAGGGACCCGCAGGGGAACGTTGCAAGGCGCCGTACAGTCTACAAACTTAATAAATCAAAAGAATACATTTTATCTCTCATAAAAGCTGAAATATTAGCGGCAGAGAGATGAAAATAATTATTTTGGATCATACCCGTGATGGGCTACCAGTACATATCAAGTTGTATTTGTAGCTTGTTTCGATTCCCAGAAAAACACACAAAACTGTTAGATGGTGCTGGGCTGTGGCAGGTAGACTGTGTTTGGCACTGTCACAATCGGAGTGACGTGATGGAGGTGAACATCCTATCCATAACCCATCGGTCAGCGCTGTTCTTATCCAATTTGATGCTAGTCAGTTCAGAACAGGAAACATCATGTGGGCTGGGACAGGAACACCCCACAGGGTTGATTGGCCGGGGACTAACATCCAGCCCACATCCATATTCCAATAAATTGGGGAGCCTGAGGTATGGAAGGTGTGCTCTCATGAAGTCAGTTCTAAACTGGGGGGTCTCCATAAATTCTTTGACATACTTCTGTCCAGGGATAAGCTGCGGTAACGTAATGTTTATTTCTGTTTTTATTCCTTTTTATTTTCATAGCAAGTTGCCAATTTTATGTATTGTCAGTTTATCTTTTTGTATTTTTTGTAACTCCTTTTTCTTTGTATATATTTTATGCACTGCCCACTTTCGGGATATTAAATGTGAAAATTAATAAGTGACTTCTGTGTACTAACCTAGGACTCATATCTCTAGAGAGATTGTTGCATTTTAGTGCCTAAATATTTGGTCTACGCTACGTGCCAATTGGTATGTGGGCAGATTGCATGCAGATTGTATACTAACAGGTCTGCCAGACGGACATCTGTGTGTGTGCAGTGGATCAGCAGACCAGTCTGCTGAGAAACTGTTGAGTGGTGACAGGCTATTGTTTATTGTGGGTCTGGCGTGGGTGTGTGGACAGTGGAAAGAGTGATTAGCACTGGGGTTTTAGCTTGCAGGATAGCTAGGGAAACCCTAGAAGTGTATATTAATAGCTAGACTGCTCCCCAACTCTTAGAGTGCACCAGATTGTATGTAAGATTCATATTTGCCTCTGTGTGGTCAGCAAGCTGGATTGTAGTGGAGTCTCCCTCTAGTGGTGGTCAAAGGTAGTGCGGGCTGTGAAAGTACAGTGAAGTCTTACTGCAGTATAAGTTTTCTCCTTATTCCCTCATATAACCCCAGTCACAGAAACCACGACTCGGTTAGCTAGTCGCGGCGGGCGTGTGTGATCCCTGGGGTGTTCCCTTAGTCTACCTGTAAAGTGGCAGATCTGTACCATGTCTAGAATCTTCTGCTGCAATAATTGCATTTATAAAGCCAAAAAAATTACATTTTCCCTGCAAGCTGCCTTTATTTTGCTCAGCAACAGCTGAGTGTGTATGATGAGGCCACAATGTAGTGCACTGGGAACATATTTAGAGATTTTTTGGATACATTCTGGTGTCACTTTGACTTTGCAGAAAAATTGGGCTTTGGGTGTTGGTGGCACTTTCCCACAGTAACCCTATGGAGGTGCTCTTGATGAAGGCAAAAAAATTGCAATGATATGCACCTGTCAAACAGGTGCTGAAAAATTGTTCTTTGGGTGTTAATTGTGCCCATATAACCTATTCCAAAAACATTCTTCCAGATGAAATGATTGAACACCCTCAAAGCTAGGCAGCCTTGAAGTCCTGCAGAGATTCCACATGCCAAAAACACTTAATCAGTGACATCGGCATCAGGGGCTTCATAGCTGGTAATCCAGGACTGATTCATTTTTCCAATGGTCCACGGAGTCTGTGGACAGACGCATTCTATGATCAGTAATGAAACCTCCTGTAGCACTGAATGCCCAATCTGAAAGCACGCTGGATGCAGGGCAGCCCATCAACTCAAAAGCATACTGGGCACGTTCTGGCCAGTGGTCTATTCTCATGACCCAGTAAGCCAGTGGATCGTCAACTGGAAAGCCATGTCCATCTCTGTTTTGGCCCCGAGTTAATTGTCCACCATGTGATGCAGATGCTGCCGATGGAATGTGGAAGTTGACAGACCTGGGTGGCGGGGACTAAAAAAATTCCGAAATACATCACTTAGGCGTACGCCTTCTCCAACGCTCCTCTCTTGACCAACAGAAGACTCAAAACTATGTTTTCCACGACACTGTAACCTACTAGAGTGGGGAAAAATTTTCAATAAAATCCACTTTAATGTGTCCTCAAGAGATTTTATTTTCTGAACTCTCTGTGGGGACGGGATGAGTTCTGAGACCTTCCCCTTATAGCGGTGGTCAAGGAGGGTTGCCAACCAGTAATGATCATTCTCCTTTATGTCTTGTATTCTTGGGTCCTTTCATAGGCTTTGAAGCATAAGGGGCCCATGCTCCTCAAATTTTCAGAGACTTGAGAAAACAGACTCCTCTGAGTCACTCAGGATGACAGCATCTGGAACTTCCTCCTCCCAGCCATGTACAACTCCCAATAGTCCTGGGGTTGGAAAGCCATCGCTTACAGATTGACGCATGTCTTTCTCTTCTTCGAAGCCTACGAAAGTGCCAGAATCCTCCTCCTCATCCTCCTCCCCTCTCTCCTCCTATGTGTTTTGTGACATAGGAATGATGGTGTCTGCATAAAGTGGGCCTTGAGAGGAAAGGAAGTCCTCCTCTTCCTCCTGCTACTCTGCCTCCAGTGCCCTGTCCATAATGCCACGCAGAGTCTGCTCCAGCAGGAACACAACAGGGATTGTGCCACTGATACATGCACTGTCACGGCTCACCATCCTTGTGGCCTCTCAAAGGTAACAGTACAGTGCATGCATCCTTAATGATCAGCCACTGATGTGGGGAAAAAAAGCAGAGGCGGCCTGAACCTGTTGTCATGCAATACTCACACAGGTACTCGTTGACGGCCCTCTGATGCATGTATAGCCACTGCAGCATTGCCAAAGTCGAGTTCCACCTGGTGGGCATATCACAAATCAGGTGGTTTACGGGCAGGTGGAATTCCTGCTGAATTTTAGCCAACCGAGCACTGGTTGTGCCTGAAATGTCTACAGACTCTTCTGGCCAGCTTTAGCCCATCTTCCAACCCTGGGTACATGTTTAGAAAACATTGCACCACCAAATTGAGGACATGTGCCAGGCATGGCACATGTGTCAACTTTCCCTGTCCAAGGGTAGACAGGAGGTTTGAGCTATTATTGCACACCCCCATTCCGGGCTCCAGCTGGCATGGTGTGATCCACCTCTGGGTCTGTCCCTGCATAGCTGAAAGAATCTCTGTTCCTGTGTGGTTCCTGTCCCCTAGACACACCAGCTGAAGCACTGCATGGAACCTTTTAGCCTGACTCATGCAATAGTCCTTTGAACGCCTAGGGGTACCCGATGATCAAAGGACAATTCTGCAGAGGAGAGCATGGAGGTGGTGGAGGAAGAGGAGGGGGTAGAGCTCACAGGTCTGGCATCATCACCACCAGCTGTATAGAGACGTGGGGGTACAACAAGCTGCAGCACAGAGCCCTGTTTTGCATCCTTCTGAGTTGCAAGCAACATGACCCAGTGTGCTGTGAACAAAATATATCGTCCCTGCCCATGCTTGCTGGACCACATGTCAGCAGTAAGGTGGATTTTATGTCTGACTGCCTTGCCCAATGATGCCAGAACATTCCCTTCCCCGTGATGATAGAGATGATGGAACGGCCTTACGTGAAAAGTAGTAGTGACTGCGAACCTGCCATTGTGGTACAGCACATTGTGCGAATTCACGAAAGGGGGCAGAATCCACCAGGCTAAAAGACAGAAGCTGGAGAGCCAATAGCTTTGACAAGCTTGCATTTAGATGCTGGGCATGTGGGTGGCAGGGACTGTATTTTTTTTTTATGCTGCAGCAGACGGGGCAGAGAAATTTGCCGGCTACAGTCTACAGCTGGTGGTGTGTTGCTGGCAGATGTGCTGCTAGGACCTGGGACACCCTGTGCTATACCATTATCCCTGTCAGTGGAGGCTGCTGAGAGGTAATGACTCAGTATAGCAGGGGCAGACTGGAGTGGGTAAGGAGGAGGAGGAGGGACAGATTTGTGCCCCTTTTGTGTGGCTTTTAGGTACTCTTGCCAACGGGCTGAGTGGTTGGACGTTAAATGCCTTGTTAAGCATGTGGTACCCAAATGGCTGGTGTTTTTGCCACATTGTGCCTGAGACACAGTTTCCAGATAGAAACAGTGCGATCTGCTGCAAATGTGCTGAAAAAGGCCCAGACAGCTGGGTTTTGGGAAGTGGGCCCGGAGATAACAGCTGCAGAATGTGATGGAATACGGTGGCTGCTCTCTACTCTTTCTTGATGTCGGCCTCCTGGAGTCGTGCCATCTCACCTTCAGTTTTCTCCTCTGCTCTATCTGTCACCCAAGTCACATCAGTGACCTTATCATCATAATCATCTCCATCTACTCCATCTTCATCATCATCATTACCACTGGAGACAACTTGGCAATACGCTGTGGCTGGGGGAACATGAATGACAATTTGTCTATCAGTGTCCTCCCCTCTCTCTAGGCTCATATTCCTGTCCTCCTCAACCTCAGAACCAACATCTGAATCCAGTAATGGCTGAGCATCATCAACGAGCAAGTGGCTGACACTGTGGTAAAATACCTCAGCTGACTCCTCCCTGGCTGATGTTGAGGCTATGGCAGGAATAGATGTGGACAAGGAGGCAGGTTTATCTACTCTGGAAACTGCAGGGAACTGTACACTTGTCTCTGCTCGCGTGACAGAGGATGAGGAAGGTTTATTAAGCCAGTCCACCACCTCCTCTGCATACTGTGGCTGGATAGCATGGGCAAACTCACTAAACAGAGGAAATGATGCCCTGCCTGAGGACTGATCACCACGTCCACCTTTGCCTGTGGACAGATTTGTTGCTGGCCCCCTTACAGTGCCTCTCCTTGTTGTCCTCCCAGACATTATTGGGAGGGTGGGGGCGGTGCTTATTAGCAAATGTAAATAAAAAGTGGAAATCTGTATGTAGATGCACTTTAATCAATGTGGGTTTTGGTGCACTTTAATTTGACTACTCACACTACACAGACACGCTCCACGGATACACTATAATATACTGTAATATAATGCGTCAAGCGTACTGTGACGCACAGAACAATGTGGCGTTAAACTTGCAGTAACGCACACAGAAGTAAATGGCGTTAAACTTGCATTAATGCACAAAACTAAATGGTGTTAAACTTGCAGTAACGCACAAAACTATCTGGCGTTAAACTTGCAGTAACACACACAGAAGTAAATGGTGTTAAACTTGCAGTAACACACAAAACTATATGGCGTTAAACTGGCAGTAACGTACACAGGAGTAAATGGCGTTAAACTTGCGGTAACGGACACACAAGTAAATGGCGTTAAACTTGCAGTAATGCACAAAACTACATGGCATTAAACTGGCAGTAATGCACACAAAACTATATGGAATTAAACCGGCAGTAACGCACACAGAACTATATGGTGTTGTACTTGCAGTAATGCGCAAAACTATATGGCTTTAAACTGGAAGTAAAACACACTGACCGAAATGGCGTTAAACTGGCAGTAACGCACACAGAAGTAAATAGTGTTAAACTTACAGTAACACACACACAAGTAAATGGCGTTAAACTTGCAGTAACGCACACACACGTAAATGGTGTTAAACTTGCAGTAACACACACACAAGTAAATGGCTTAAAACTATATGGTGTTAAACTTGCAGTAACGCACACAAAACTATTTTTCATTAAACTGGCAGTAACGCACACAGAACTATATGGCATTAAACTTGCAGTAACACACACACAAGTAAATGGCGTTAAACTTGCAGTAAGACACACACAAATACATGGCTTAAACTTGCAGTAACGCACAAAACTATATGGCGTTAAACTTGCAGTAACGCACACAAAACTATATTTCGTTAAACTGGCAGTAACACACACATAACTATATGGCATTAAACTTGCAGTAATGCACACACAAGTAAATGGCGTTAAACTTGCAGTAATGCACACAGAACTATATGGCCTTAAACTGGCAGTAACCCA
Source organism: Glandirana rugosa (assembly GCA_018402905.1). Classification (NCBI taxonomy): domain Eukaryota; kingdom Metazoa; phylum Chordata; class Amphibia; order Anura; family Ranidae; genus Glandirana; species Glandirana rugosa. The sequence goes on along the minus strand of BLSH010488615.1, from coordinate 217,166 downwards.
CACAGACGTAAATGGCTTCAAACTTGCACACACAAGTAAATGGCGTTAAACTTGCATTAACACATGCACAAATAAATGGCTCTAAACTTGCAGTAATGCACAAAACGATATGGCGTTAAACTGGCAGTTATGCACACAGAACTATATGGCGTTAAACTGGCAGTAACCCACACAGAAGTAAATGGCATCAAACTTGCAGTAACACACACACAAGTAAATGGCGTTAAACTTGCAGTAATGCACAAAATGATATGGCATTAAACTGGCATTAATACATACAAACTATATGGCGTTAAAATGGCAGTAACGCACACTGAAGTATATGGCATTAAACTTGCAGTAACACACACAGAAATATATGGCATTAAGCTTGCAGTAACGCAAGCAAATATACGGTGTTCAACCGTCACTACACTGACGCTATCTGAACTGACCCTACTCTAGCTATACACTAATATAAAGATTAGTGACACGTAGAGTTGAGCAAACCCAGACTGTAAAGTTTGGGTTCAAACTGGACTTTAGGGTGTCCATGTCCCAAACCCGATCCCGGACATTTCAAAAAAAGTCCTGGATCGGGATCGGTATTCGGGTATTTTTTGGTGCCTGTTGAATAGCTGCAGGGCAGCCAATCAACAAGAGTTTCACTCATTTGCCCTTAGAAGCCATCACAGCCATGCCTACTAATGGCATGGCTGTGATTGGCCAGTACACCATGTGACCCAGACTATTTTTGGCACCTGTGGAATAGCTGCAGGGCAGCCAATCAACAAGCGTTTCACTCGTTTGCCTTTAGAAGCCATCACAGCCATGCCTACTAATGGCATGGCTGTGATTGACCAGTGCATCATGTGACCCAGCCTCTATATGAGCTGGAGTCATGTAGTGCCGCGTGTCACATCGGCTTGTAATGGAGTAGGGAGAGGATGCTGCCGCTGCTGTGAGGGAGAGATTAGCGTTCTAATATCATCTCATCCTGCATTAGAGACAGGTTCCCGGCGGTGCTGTAAGGGAAAGATTAGCGTTCTAAAACCATTTGATACAGGAGTAGGTACAGGTTCCTGGCGCTGTGAGGGAAAGATTATCATTCTAATATCATCTGATACTGGAGTAGGTACAGGTTCCTGGCGCTGCGAGGGAAAGATTAGCGTTCTAATATCATCTGATACTGCATTAGGGACAGGTTCCTGGCGGTGCTGTGAGGGAAAGATTAGCTTTCTAAAACCATTTGATACAGGAGTAGGTACAGGTTCCTGGCGCTGTGAGGGAAAGATTATCATTCTAATATCATTTGATACTGGAGTAGGTACAGGTTCCGGGCGCTGTGAGGGAAAGATTAGCGTTCTAATATCATCTGAAACTGCAATAGGGACAGGTTCCTGGTGCTGTGGTGCTGTGAGAGAAAGATTAGCATTCTAATATCATCTCATACTGCAGTAGGGACAGGTTCTTGTCGGTGCTATAAGGGACAGATTAGCGCTCTAAAATTATCTCATACAGGAGTAGGGACAGGTTCCTGGCGGTGCTGTGAGGGACAGATTAGTGTTCTAAAATCATCTCATACTGGAGTAGGGAGAGGTTCCTGTCGGTGCTGTAAAGGAACATATTATCGTTCTAAAATCATCTCATAGTGGTGTAGGGAGAGGTTCCTGTCGGTGCTGTGAGGGACAGATTATCGTTCTAAAATCATCTCATACTGCAGTAGGGACAGGTTCCTGTCGGTGCTGTGAGGTACATATTATCGTTCTAAAATCATCTCACAGTGGAGTAGGGAGAGGTTACTGTCGGTGCTGTGGGGGACATATTATCGTTCTAAAGTCACCTCATAGTGGAGTAGGGAGAGGTTCCTGTCGGTGCTGTGAGGGACATGTTATCATTCTAAAATCATATTATGGTGGAGGAGGGAGAGGTTCCTGTCAGTGCTGTGAGGGACAGATTATCATTCTAAAATCATCTCATACTGGTTTAGGGAGAGGTTCCTGTTGGTGCTGTGAGGGACAGATTATCGTTTTAAAATCATCTCATTCTGCAGTAGGGACAGGTTCCTGTCAGTGTGGTGAAGGACATATTATCGTTCTAAAATCATCTCATAGTGGAGTAGGGAGAGGTTCCTGTCGGTGCTATGAGGGACATATTATTCTAAAATCATCTCATAGGGGAGGGGGAAGAGGTTCCTGTCGATGCTGTGAGGGACGGATTATCGTTCTAAAATCATCCCATACTGGTGTAGGGAGAGGTTCCTGTCGGTGCTATGAGGGACAGATTATCCTTCTAAAATCATCTCATAGTGGAGTAGGGAGAGGTTCCTGTCGGTGCTGTGAAGGACATATTATCATTCAAAAATCATCTCATACTGGTGTAGGGAGAGGTTCCTGTCGGTGCTGTGAGAGACAGATAATCGTTCTAAAATCATCTCATTCTGTAGTAAGGACAGGTTCCTTTCGGTGCAGTGAGGGACATATTATCATTCTAAAATCATCTCATCGTGGAGTAGGGAGAGGTTCCTGTCGGTGCTGTGAGAGACATATTATCATTCTAAAATCATTTCATAGTGGAGTAGGGAGAGGTTTCTGTCGGTGCTGTGAGGGACATATTATCATTTTAAAATCACCTCATAGTGGAGTAGGGAGAGGTTCCTGTCGGTGCAGTGAGGGAAATATTATTCTAAAATCATCTCATAGCGGAGGAAGGAGAGGTTCCTGTCAGTGCTGTGAGGGACAGATTATCATTCTAATATCATCTCATACTGGTGTAGGGAGAGGTTCCTGTTGGTGCTGTGAGGGACAGATTATCGTTCTAAAATCATCTCATTCTGCAGTAGGGAGAGGTTCCTGTCGGTGCGGTGAAGGACATATTATGGTACTAAAATCATCTCATAGTGGAATAGGGAGAGGTTCCTGTCGGTGCTATCAGGGACATATTATCGTTCTAAAATCATCTCATAGTGGAGGAGGGAGAGGTTCCTGTCGGTGCTGTGAGGGAAGGATTATCGTTCTAAAATCATCCCATACTGGTGTAGGGAAAGGTTCCTGTCGGTGCTGTGAGGGACAGATTATCATTCTAAAATCATCTCATACTTGTGTAGGGAGAGGTTCCTGTTGGTGCTGTGAGAGACAGATTATTGTTCTAAAATCATCTCATTCTGCAGTAAGGACAGGTTCCTGTCGGTGCTGTAAGGGAAATATTATCATTCTAAAATCATCTCATAGTGGAGTAGGGAGAGGTTACAGTCGGTGCTGTGAGGGACATATCATCGTTCTAAAATCATCTCATAGTGGAGTAGGGAGAGGTTCTTGTTGGTGCTGTGAGGGACAGATAATCGTTCTAAAATCATCTCATTCTGCAGTAAGAACAGGTTCCTGTCGGTGCGGTGAGGGACATATTATCGTTCTAAAATCATCTCATAGTGGAGTAGGGAGAGGTTCCTGTCGGTGCTGTTAGGGACATATTATCGTTCTAAAATCATCTCATAGTGGAGTAGGGAGAGGTTCCTGTCGGTGCTGTGAGGGAAATATTATCATTCTAAAATCATCTCATAGCGGAGGAAGGAGAGGTTCCTGTCAGTGCTGTGAGGGACAGATTATCATTCTAATATCATCTCATACTGGTGTAGGGAGAGGTTCCTGTTGGTGCTGTGAGGGACAGATTATCGTTCTAAAATCATCTCATACTGATGTAGGGAGAGGTTCCTGTTGGTGCTGTGAGGGACAGATTATCATTCTAAAATCATCTCATTCTGCAGTAGGGAGAGGTTCCTGTCGGTGCGGTGAAGGACATATTATCGTACTAAAATCATCTCATAGGGGAATAGGGAGAGTTTCCTGTCGGTGCTATCAGGGACATATTATCGTTTTAAAATCATCTCATAGCAGAGAAGGGAGAAGTTCCTGTCGGTGCTCTGAGGGAAGGATTATCGTTCTAAAATCATCTCATACTTGTGTAGGGAGAGGTTCCTGTTGGTGCTGTGAGAGACAGATTATTGTTCTAAAATCATCTCATTCTGCAGTAAGGACAGGTTCCTGTCAGTGCTGTAAGGGACATATTATCGTTCTAAAATCATCTCATAGTGGAGTAGGGAGAGAATCCTATCGGCGCTGTGAGGGACATATTATCGTTCTAAAATCATCTCATAGTGGAGTAGGGAGAGGTTCTTGTTGGTGCTGTGAGGGACAGATAATCGTTCTAAAATCATCTCATTCTGCAGTAAGGACAGGTTCCTGTCTGTGCGGCGAGGGACATATTATCGTTCTAAAATCATCTCATAGTGGAGTAGGGAGAGGTTCCTGTCGGTGCTGTTAGGGACATATTATCGTTCTAAAATCATCTCATAGTGGAGTAGGGAGAGGTTCCTGTTGGTCCTGTGAGGGACAGATAATCGTTCTAAAATCATCTCGTTCTGCAGTAAGGACAGGTTCCGGTCGGTGCGGCGAGGGACATATTATCATTCTAAAATCATCTCATAGTGGAGTAGGGAGAGGATCCTGTCGGTGCTATAAGGGACATATTATCGTTCTAAAATCATCTCATAGTGAAGTAGGGAGAGGTTCCTGTTGGTGCTGTGAGGGACATATCGTTCTAAAATCATCTCATAGTGGCGTAGGGAGAGGTTCCTGTTGGTGCTGTGAGGGACAGATAATTGTTCTAAAATCATCTCATTTTGTAGTAAGGACAGGTTCCTGTCGGTGCAGTGAGGGACATATTATCATTCTAAAATCATCTCATCGTGGAGTAGGGAGAGGTTCCTGTTGGTGCTGTGAGGGACATATCATTCTAAAATCATTTCATAGTGGAGGAAGGAGAGGTTCCTGTCAGTGCTGTGAGGGACGGATTATCATTCTAAAATCATCCCATACTGGTGTAGGGAGAGGTTCCTGTCGGTGCTGTGAGGGACAGATTATCATTCTACAATCATCTCATACTTGTGTAGGGAGAGGTTCCTGTTGGTGCTGTGAGGGACAGATTATTGTTTTAAAATCATCTCATTCTGCAGTAAGGACAGGTTTCTGTCGGTGCGGTGAGGGGCATATTTTCGTTCTAAAATCATCTCATAGTGGAGTAGGGAGAGGTTCCTGTCGATGCTGTAAGGGACATATTATCGTTCTAATTTCATCTCATAGTGGAGTAGGGAGAGGTTTCTGTTGGTGCTGTGAGGGACATATTATCATTCTAAAATCATCTCATAGTGGAGTAGGGAGAGGTTCCTGTTGGTGCTGTGAGGGACAGATAATCGTTCTAAAATCATCTCATTCTGCAGTAAGGACAGGTTCCTGTCGGTGCGGTGAGGGACATATTATCGTTCTAAAATCATCTCATAGTGGAGTAGGGAGAGGATCCTGTCGGTGGTGTAAGGGACATATTATCATTCTAAAATCATCTCATAGTGTAGTAGGGAGATGTTCCTGTCTGTGCTGTGAGGGACATATTATCATTCTAAAATCATCTCATAGAGGAGTAGGGAGAGGTTCCTGTTGGTGCTGTGAGGGACAGATAATCATTCTAAAATCATCTCATTCTGTAGTAAGGACAGGTTCCTGTCGGTGCAGTGAGGGACATATTATCATTCTAAAATCATCTCATCGTGGAGTAGGGAGAGGTTCCTGTCGGTGCTGTGAGGGACATATTATCATTCTAAAATCATTTCATAGTGGAGTAGGGAGAGGTTTCTGTCGGTGCTGTGAGGGACATATTATCGTTCTAAAATCACCTCATAGTGGAGTAGGGAGAGGTTTCTATCGGTGCTGTGAGGGACGGATTATTGTTCTAAAATCATCTCATTCTGCAGTAAGGACAGTTTCCTGTCAATGCGGTGAAGGACATATTATCGTACTAAAATCATCTCATAGTGGAGTAGGGAGAGGTTCCTGTCGGTGCTATGAGGGACATATTATCGTTCTAAAATCATCTCATAGTGGTGTAGGGAGAGGTTCCTGTCGGCGATGTGAGGGACGGATTATTGTTCTAAAATCATCCCATACTGGTATAGGGAGAGGTTCCTGTCGGTGCTGTGAGGGACAGATTATCATTCTAAAATCATCTCATACTTGTGTAGGGAGAGGTTCATGTTGGTGCTGTGAGGGACAGATTATTGTTCTAAAATCATCTCATTCTGCAGTAAGGACAGGTTCCTGTCGGTGCGGTGAGGGACATATTATCGTTCTAAAATCATCTCATCGTGGAGTAGGGAGAGGTTCCTGTCGGTGCTGTGAGGGACATATTATTGTTCTAAAATCACCTCATAGTGGAGTAGGGAGAGGTTCCTGTCGGTGCTGTGAGGGAAATATTATCATTCTAAAATCATCTCATAGCGGAGGAAGGAGAGGTTCCTGTCGGTGCTGTGGGGGACGGATTATCGTTCTAAAATCATCCCATACTGGTATAGGGAGAGGTTCCTGTCGGTGCTATGAGGTAAAGATTATCACTCTAAAATCATCTCATACTTGTGTAGGGAGAGGTCCATGTTGGTGCTGTGAGGGACAGATTATTGTTCTAAAATCATCTCATTCTGCAGTAAGGACAGGTTCCTGTCGGTGCGGTGAAGGACATATTATCGTACTAAAATCATCTCATAATGGAGTAGGGAGAGGTTCCTGTTGGTGCTGTGAAGGACATATTATCATTCTAAAATCATCTCATACTGGTGTAGGGACAGGTTCCTGTCGGTGCTGTGAGAGACAGATAATCGTTCTAAAATCATCTCATTCTGTAGTAAGGACAGGTTCCTTTTGGTGCAGTGAGGGACATATTATCATTCTAAAATCATCTCATCGTGGAGTAGGGAGAGGTTCCTGTCGGTGCTGTGAGAGACATATTATCATTCTAAAATCATTTCATAGTGGAGTAGGGAGAGGTTTCTGTCGGTGCTGTGAGGGACATATTATCGTACTAAAATCATCTCATAGTGGAGTAGGGAGAGGTTCCTGTCGGTGCTATGAGGGACATATTATCGTTCTAAAATCATCTCATAGTGGTGTAGGGAGAGGTTCCTGTCGGCGCTGTGAGGGACGGATTATTGTTCTAAAATCATCCCATACTGGTATAGGGAGAGGTTCCTGTTGGTGCTGTGAGGGACAGATTATCATTCTAAAATCATCTCATACTTGTGTAGGGAGAGGTTCATGTTGGTGCTGTGAGGGACAGATTATTGTTCTAAAATCATCTCATTCTGCAGTAAGGACAGGTTCCTGTCGGTGCGGTGAGGGACATATTATCGTTCTAAAATCATCTCATCGTGGAGTAGGGAGAGGTTATTGTCGGTGCTGTGAGGGACAAATTATCATTGTAAAATCATTTCATAGTGGAGTAGGGAGAGGTTCCTGTTGGTGCTGTGAGGGACATATTATTGTTCTAAAATCACCTCATAGTGGAGTAGGGAGAGGTTCCTGTCGGTGCTGTTAGGGAAATATTATCATTCTAAAATCATCTCATAGCGGAGAAAGGAGAGGTTCCTGTCAGTGCTGTGAGGGACAGATTATCGTTCTAAAATCATCTCATACTGATGTAGGGAGAGGTTCCTGTTGGTGCTGTGAGGGACAGATTATCATTCTAAAATCATCTCATTCTGCAGTAGGGAGAGGTTCCTGTCGGTGCGGTGAAGGACATATTATCGTACTAAAATCATCTCATAGTGGAGTAGGGAGAGGTTCCTGTCGCTGCTATGAGGGACATATTATCGTTCTAAAATCATCTCATAGTGGAGGAGGGAGAGTTTCCTGTCGGTGCTGTGAAGGACGGACTATTGTTCTAAAATCATCCCATACTGGTGTAGGGAGAGTTTCCTGTCGGTGCTGTGAGGATCAGATTATTGTTCGAAAATCATCTCATACTGCAGTAGGGAGAGGTTCCTGTCGGTGCTGTGAGGGACATATTATCGTTATAAAATCATTCATAGTGGAGTAGTGAGATGTCCTTGTCGGTGCTGTGAGGGACAGATTATCATTCTAAAATCATCTCATACTGGTGTAGGGAGAGGTTCCTGTTGGTGCTGTGAGGGACATATTATTGTTCTAAAATCATCTCATATTGGAGTAGGGAGAGGTTCCTGTCGGTGCTGTGAAGGACAGATTTTCATTTTAAAATCATCTCATAGTGGAGTAGTGAGAGGTTCTTGTCCGTGGCATGAGGGACATATTAGCGTTCAAAAATCATCTCATAGTGGTGTAGGGAGAGGTTCCTGTCGATGCTGTGATGGACAGATTATTGTTCTAAAAAATCATCTCATACTGCAGTAGGGACAGATTCCTGTCGGTGCTGTGAGGGACATATTATTGTTCTAATATCATTCATAGTGGAGTGGTGAGATGTTCCTGTCGGTGTTGTGGGGGACAGATCATCATTCTAAAATCATCTCATACTGGTGTAGGGAGAGGTTCCTGTTGGTGCTGTGAGGGACAGATTATCTTTCTAAAATCATCTCATTCTGCAGTAGGGACAGGTTCCTGTCGGTACAGTGAGGGACATATTATCGTTCTAAAATCATCTCATAGTGGAGTAGGGAGAGGTTTCTGTCGGTGCTGTGAGGGACATATTATTGTTCTAAAATCATCTCATAGTGGTGTAGGGAGAGGTTCCTGTCAGTGCTCTGAGTGACAGATTATTGTTCTAAAATCATCTCATACTGGTGTAGGGAGAGGTTCCTGTAGGTGCTGTGAGGGACATATTATATTTCTAAAATAATCTCATACTGGTGTAGGGACAGTTTCCTGTCGGTGCTGCGAGGGACAGATTTTCATTTTAAAATCATCTCATAGTGGAGTAGCGAGAGGTTCTTGTCGGTGGCATGAGGGACATATTATCGTTCAAAAATCATCTCATAGTGGTGTAGGGAGAGGTTCCTGTCGGTGCTGTGACGGACAGATTATTGTTCTAATAAATCATCTCATACTGCAGTAGGGACAGATTCCTCTCGGTGCTGTGAGGGACATATTATTGTTCTAAAATCATTCATAGTGGAGTGGTGAGATGTTCCTGTCGGTGTTGTGAGGGACGGATTATCATTCTAAAATCATCTCATACTGGTGTAGGGAGAGGTTCCTGTTGGTGCTGTGAGGGACAGATTATCTTTCTAAAATCATCTCATTCTGCAGTAGGGACAGGTTCCTGTCGTTGCGGTGAGGGACATATTATCGTTCTAAAATCATCTCATAGTGGAGTAGGGAGAGGTTTCTGTCGGTGCTGTGATTGATAGATTATCGTTCTAAAATCATCTCATAGTGTAGGAGGGAGAGGTTCCTGTCGGTGCTGTGAGGGACAGATTGTCGTTCTAAAATGATCTCATACTGGTGTAGGGAGAGGTTCCTGTCGGTGCTGTGAGGGACATATTATTGTTCTAAAATCATCTCATACTGGTGTAGGCAGAGGTTCCTGTTGGTGCTGTGAGGAACAGATTATCATTCTAAAATAATCTCATACTGAAGTAGTGATAGGTTGTTGTCGGTGCTTTGAGGGACATATTATCGTTCTAAAATCATCTCACAGTGGAGTAGGGAGAGGTTATTGTCGGTGCTGTGAGGGACATATTATCGTTCTAAAATCATCTCATTCTGCAGTAGAGACAGGTTAC
>BLSH010488615.1:168137-187636 GCA_018402905.1 Glandirana rugosa | reverse complement strand
AAATCAAAGAGCTCATAAAAAGGCAGGAGATGGGGTAAACCGACGCGTTTCGGCACCAAGGGCCGTCATCTGGGGTCTGATGACGGCCCTTGGTGCCGAAACGCGTCGGTTTACCCCATCTCCTGCCTTTTTATGAGCTCTTTGATTTTTATACACATGTGAGTATATTTTAACCCGACTTCTGTAATAAACCTTTTTCAAAACGGTATTACACGATTGGGTGTTTTCTCTTCCTCCACTCATGCATATCGGAATCTGAGACACCGGTTGTTCTGAAGTGCGACCTGAGGTTCCTTTGGACCCCCCTCCCCCCTCTCCATAATTGGATCAGGTGTAACGGACCACTAGGACCCAGGACCATCCCCCTACAACACCAGAGGTCGTACCAGGAAGGATTCCTCCTTGGACCAGACACCAGCGGATGTGACGACCCTTAACCATTGATGACCAAATATAAAACACCACGCATATTTTACCATCATCTGGTAAGCCTCCACCCATTGTTTTACATCAAGATTTTTTACTGAACATCTATAAGAATTTGTTATACCTGTATTTCAAGTGAAGAACTATCATTTTTCTACCTCATTTCTGGCGCTGCATATGTTGCTTATATATATATATACATACACTGCATTCAGTGTAGACTATATATACAGTGCATACGGTGGTGTACATTATATCATCCACTTCAGGCAATGTGTGTATATATATATATATATATATATATATACAGCCTAGTATATACAGTATCTCACAATAGTGACACAGTGTATTGTAGTGGTTAAGGGGAACCCCACAGCAATTTTTTTTTTAAAATGGCGTGGGGTCCCCCCCAAAATCCATACCAGGCCATTCAGGCCTGGTATGGATTTTAAGCTGAAACCGGCACCGAAATGAAAAAAAAAATGGCATGGGGGTCCCCCCAAAACCCATACCAGTCCCTTATCCGAGCATGCAACCTGGCAGGTCAGGATGGGGGGATGAGCGAGCGCCCCCCCTGAACCATACCAGGTCCCATGCCCTCAACATGGGGAGGCTGCTTTGGGGTCCCACCCAAAGCACCTTGTCTCCATGTTGATGGGAACAAGGCCCTCTTCCCGACAACCCTGGCCATTGGTTGTCAGGGTCTGCGGAGCGGGGGGCTTATCGGAATCTGGAAGCCCCCTTAAACAAGGAAGCCCCCAGATCCTACAGTATCATACTCCTACCCATTCACCAAAAGGTTGTGAAATGTAAAAAAAAAACCGAGAGCCGGGTTTTGACAAGTCCTTTATTTAAAAAATAACTCTGTCTTCTCCCGAGCTGTCTTCTCCTGATGCCATCTCTCCCAGTGCCATCTCTCCCAGTGCTGTCATCTCCCCGAGCCGCCTTCTCCCATTGTCTTCTCCCGCAACGCTGTCTTCTTCCTCTCTGCTGCTGTCTTCTTTTTCGCCGCCGGTTGCCCGCTGTCTTCCTCTGTTGTGACATCTCTGCTGTTGTCTGACAGCTCTTATGTAGCCTTGTGATGTCACAAGGGGCGGGCTTTCTAGGTGACATCATCAGATGGCCATGTCTGTGGCTACAGAAGGGCTGTCAGACAGCGGGGGACATCACAATGAAGGAAGACAGCATGAGGAGAAGTGAGTGAGTAGCAGATAGTGGCGGTGAGGAAGAAGACAGCAGTGTGGGAGAAGAGCGCAGGAGAAGCCTTCTTGGGGAGAAGATGGCACTGGGAGAGATGGCACCAGGAGAAGACAGCATGGGGAGAAGACAGAGCTATTTTTTTAAAAAATGACTTGTCAAAAACTGACTTATTTTTACATTTCACAGCTTTTTTTGGTGAATGGGTAGGGGTACAATGTACCCGATATTCATTCACATAGGGGGGCTGGGATCTGTGGGCCCCCTTCTTAAAGGGGGCTTCCAGATTCTGATAAGCAGACCCCAACAACCACCACCCAGGGTTGTCGGGAAGAGGCCTTTGTTCCCATCAGCATGTGGACAAGGTGCTTTGGGGTGCCCCAAAGCACTCACCCCCCCATGTTGAGGGCATGTGGCCTGGTACTGTTCAGGGGGGGCACTTGCTCATCCCCCCCATCCTGCCCGGCCAGGCGGCATGCTCAGATAAGGGTCTGGTATGGATTTTTGGGGGACCCATCACCATACTTAACTCTATATAAATTTTCCAAAACATTAGAAATTGACCACAAATCATTAAAGTCTGCAAGTAATTACCATGTTTTTGTTTTAACAGAAATAATGAAAACAACAAATTTTGAACTTGTGGAAATTATGCTGTTGGTCATTAATGCACTTTCTCATAGTTCTTGTATGTCGTAGTTGAAAAATGAATATATGAAACAGTATGAATAAAATATAGCAGATGAGATGACTTCTTTGCTTATATAATAACACTGAAATGCATGTAATGTATCAAAGTCAAAGAAAATTAACCCCCTGGAGTAAACAGGATCTTGTTTATATGTATTAAATACTGATATAAAATATACATTTGACTGAGTCTAGTATAGAAATTCAATATGGGACATAGACCTGAAAGAGTAGGCTTTGATATGTTTGCTATTCGGGAGGCATGCATAATTGCCTACCAGAGTAATGATGTTTATTACTTGTATAGCCAGATACAACTTTTCAGCAGTCAGAGGATCGCACACAGATATTTCCCAATTGACCCTCTAGTGATTATCTTTTGACAGTAACTTAAGATTTGAAATTATCATTTCTATGCTTTCTTTATGCATGTCCTGTGTTTTTGCCCTATGATAAAGAAATCAAATATTAGATTTATGTGCTTTGCACTTTACAAATGACTCACTCATTATTTGCAGATCAACTTGCTATCCATAGGCATGAAAGTTTCATAGGAAAATTAAGGTTTTCTTTACTCATTGTGCTTTGAACGGAGTAACTGTAAACAATATGCTAAGTTAACTACTTCTGGACTGCCCGTCGTCATTATATGGCGCTACTTTGCAGTTGAATACGGTTGATATGGTAGCAGATAGCTACCATAACTCTGGTATCATTTTAAACAGGGGGCGGCCCGCTTTCAGATAAAAATGGTCTCTGCGGCAGATTCACCGCAAGATTATTATTGTTATTATACAGGATTTATATAGTGCCAACGGTTTGCGCAGTGCTTTACAAAATAAAGAGAGACGATACAGCAACAGTACAATTCAAAACAAGAGGGTTAGAGGGGCCCTGCTCCTGCAAGCTTACAATCTAAGAGGGAGGAGCTGGTGAAACAAAAGGTAGGGAATGTGAGAGATGAACTGATGAGAGGAGTAGAAGATTCCGTTGTTAGCTGAAGGCAGGATAGGCCTCCCTGAAGAAATGAGTTTTCAGGGATTGCCTAAAAGTGGACAGAGTAGGAGATAGGCGGACAGATTGGGGTAAAGAGTTCCAGAGGATGGGAGAGGCTCTGGAGAAGTCCTGGAGATTAGCATGGGAGGAGGAGACAAGGGAGCTAGAGAGCAGAAGGTCTTTGGAGCAGCGAAGAGGACGGTTTGGGTGATATTTGGAGATAAGATTTGTGATGTAGCTTGGGGCAGAATTGTAAATGGCTTTGTATGTCATGGTAAGGGCTTTGTTTTTTTTTTTTTTTGGAACTGGGAAGCCAGTGGAGGGATTGGCAGAGAGGAGTGGCGGACACCGAACGGTTGGTAAGATGGATGAGTCTAGCAGCAGCATTCATGAAAGACTGAATAGGGGATAGCTTGCGGAGAGGTAGGCCAATTAGGAGGGAGTTGCAATAGTCAAGGCAAGTGATAACAAGGGAGTGAATAAGTTGCTTAGATCACTTTTATCGGGGGCGGGAGAGGTGCCCCCCCTCCCGCCACTTTCCTGTCATCTCCACTGCTTACCGGTAATGGCGGAGATAATCGGGTCTGTTCTCCTCAAGAGTATGGATGCTCAGTGAGCGGAAGATGCCGCCCACTTGGCTCCATAGCATTGAAGGGCGGAAGCGACGTCAAACATCACTTCTGCCCAATGCTCTTAAAGGAGAACACTTTTTATTTTTCAAATGACATTTACTTTTTTTTCTTTATTGCATTTTAGTGTAAATATTTAGTGTAAATATGAGATCTGAGATCTTTTTGACTCCAGATCTCATATTTAAGAGATCTTGGCGTGTTTTCTTTCTGTTGCAAGGAATGCTTTCATTCCTTGGAATGGGAATAAAAGTGACCCATTTTTTTTTTAAATGGACGATGTAAAAATAAAAAATTGAAATTAAAATAAATAAGAAAAATAAATTTACAGCGCCCCATGCTGCCGAGCACGCACACAGAAGCAAACGCATACGGAAGTCATGCCCGCATATGAAAACAGTGTTCAAAACAAATGTGTGAGGTATCACCACAATCAGTAGAGCAAGAGCAATATATCTAGCACTAGACATCCTCTGTAACTTTAAACTGGTAACCTGCAGAAATTTTTAAATGTCGCCGATGGAGATTTTTAAGTGCCAAAGTTTGTTGCCATTCCACAAGTGGGTGCAATTTTGAAGCATGATATGTTGGGTATCAATTTACTCTGTGTAACATTATCTTTCATAATATAGAAAAAATTGGACTAACTTTACTGTTAAAATGACATTTTTCCTAAAATATTGCGATTGTAAGACCGCTGCACAAATATGGTGTGACATAAAGTATTGCAACAACCGCCATTTTATTCTCTAGGGTGTTAGAAAATATATATATATAATCTTTGGGGTTTCTAAGTAATTTTATAGCAAAAAAACCTGATTTGAACTTGTAAACACCGAATCTCAAGAAGAGGCTCGGTCCTTAAGTAGTTAAAGTATACTGTATCTAAAGCAAAAAGGTCATAGTTAAAGCGGTTGTAAAGGTTTTTTTTAAAAAAAAAAAATATCACTCATGTTATACTTACCTGTGCAATATCCTTGCAATGAGCAGCTTTGAATATCCTCTCCTGGAGTTTCCAGCCCATGTTGTCTGCTTTTCCACTTCTTTGTCTACACCCATAGCAAACTGCTTGCTCAGGAGCTAGGGGTGGTGTAATGGAGAAAAACACTTAGTGGTGTAAATATATTCACAAATATCATAACACCTCTTGAATATATTAAACAAGCAAAACTTTATATGGTAACGGTTGCTATGGGTAAAGGACCATGTGAATGGTTGTGCTATATAAATTTGGCAAACAACTCAACATGCATTTTGTGGTGCAACATCAGCATGTCCCTGAAATATGGATTGTGTAAATGTTGGCATGTGTTTTGGTTTTAATATGTTACTAAAAGCCCTATTATTGGTGCGCATGTGCGGGAGCTCCGATATGGCAGCCTAGCTCGGAGCTCCGCACCTTCGTCCGGCTATCAAGCCAGCAGCGCAGCAGGACAGCGACCCAGGCGATCCCCCCGAAAGACCCTAAACCTCCGCACACCGAGCGGCCCGGTGGCTTGCTCGTGCAAGCTTACAGCCGGCCTCGAGCGTAATTTTAACGAATAATACCGGCCGCAGGGAGCTCCAAGATGGCCGCGGCTGCGGCCTACAGATTGCTATGACCCATCCCGGGTCTCTGACAGCTCAGGGAAAGGACCAACAAACATTGACAGACCCCCCTGGCCCTCCGGTCTCTCAGGATAAAAGTAAGAGACTTTACTTTTTGTACATTTTCCTCCACAAGAGACTATATGAACGGCCGGGTGTACCAAGATGGCCACCGCTCGGGCCTTCAGCCTATCTATACTACCATACTATGCTGAGGCTTCCTCTAACACGCCCTCGGGGATCTAGGGCCCTCACTAATTCCCTCTGAGGCACTCTCTAATCAGGAGCTTCGACTTCAATTATCTATACAGTCCTCTCAAAATACACACATTCCTCTTCTATCTCTCCAGACCCGGATCGGCGGCCCCTCTCCCAGCAACTGAAATTTCTCTTCTCCAGCAAATTAAGGACTTATACCCCTAAAAGATTATCCTAATTGCCAGACAGGACACTATTCTCCCCCATGTTCGGGCCAACGGCCAAAAAGGACCTCAGCCAGCTATTTGCTGGGGCAACACCACAGGGGTCCACAGGTGCAGTCAAGGCCCCAGGTATGGCAGTGGTAGGCCAAGAGAACCTAAGCAAGGACGGCCCCCACTTTGAGAACTCAGGACCGTCGGGGCGTCTGGATACTAGACCAGTGCTTTTCCCTGTTCTCTTAAACTATACACCTGGACTGAAGGGAGGACAACCTCAACCACCCATCCTTTCCCCCTCGTCCACTGAGTCTCTACTTGGCCGGTTTCAGGGCGAACTCTCATCCCCTCAGTTGAACCCTAATAGCCCAGTCCCAGCCTCTCCGACCCTTCCTAACCAGGACCTGTCCATACAAGTGGAAGACCTTTACCACAAATTCTCAGCACTTCTAGAAAGGGGCCTAGCAAACACGATTGCCACCATAACGGGGGAGATCAAGTCGGATTTTCAAATGTTTGGAAACCGGATTGAAGCAATTGAAAACAAGCTAGACTCCACCGCAGCCACCTACAATCAAAACTCGGACCTTATATGTTCACTACAAGATCAGCTAGACACGGCCCTGTCAAGAATTGACGACCTAGAAAACAGATCTAGAAGATACAATTTCTGAGTGAGAGGTCTCCCAGAAGAGGTTAAAGATATCCCAGACGCGATACAAAATCGAATCTCTAACTTACTTCCAGACACCCCCAAGCACCGCATGGAGCTGGACAGGGCCCATAGAGCTCTGGGCCCCTTGCGGAAGGACGGTTCCCCGAGAGATATAATAGTCAAGCCCCACTATTACGCTATAAAGGAAGGGATCATGAAACAATCCAGAAATTCAGACAAGATCCTGTGCAAAGGGCACTTGGTCCAAATCTTCGCTGATCTAGCCCCATCTACCATTCAAAAACGGAGAGCTCTCAAACCTCTCCTTACAGTGCTGATGGAGAAGGATATCAAATACAAATGGGCCTTCCCATTCGCCGTCAAATTTTCTTTGAAAGGAAAGGAGTACGCCTTCTCCTCCCTTCAAGAGGGAGAGAAACTCTTTCTTCATCTCCACCTGATATCTCAGGAATCTGAAATGGACACCACTAACAACTCCAGCTCCTCCAAGAGACAATCTCCAACCAGCCCCAGGACCCCCCTTTGGAAAAAAGCTAAGCCCAAAAGAGGCAAAGAAAATGGTCCTCCGTGATCTGACTTCTCCCATGAGTAACTTTGAGCCGCTTCTTTGCCACCATCTGGCTTTAATAAACGACATCTGCTTTGATCCTTTATTGCTCCCCGGGACTTGGATCGACTTTATTGCCACATTTCCCTCCTAAGACGTTGGATATCCCTGCCTACCAGAGACTAGTCTTCACACCGTTCCTTCATTATCCTCGCTCTAGCAATGCAGAAAGAAGTTACAATTAACTGCACCTTTTTGAAAAATTTCTGAACAATTTTTACTTTCAGACTTATTTCATTCACAAAATAACCCCTGAGCAGATTCCCTCCTCAGAAGGGATGGCACCCTCCACTCGACAGGGAGAAGGTGGTTCTCCCAGAAGAGGATGAACTCTGACAACAAACTATTAATCCTTCAAGGGTACAGTTTAAGAGTTAAACACATTGTGCTGACTGTTCTCCTTATGCTGCTCTCCTCTTTAACTAAAGGGTGAGAGGTGGAGGGGAGGTGGGGGGGGGGGTAATTTCCTCTGATTACTATAATCAAGTTGTTCCCAACACAACCCTTTATTTGTTTCTCTGGGCTCCTGGGCGGGCGAAGGCTCACTTGTGCCTCCGCCCCTCTCCTTCTGACCTTTCCAGGCAGATTGGAGATGGGCTGTCTGGCCAAAACCGCCAGACCCTTAGATTACTTTCAAGGGGTACCCAAGGGGCTCTATGCTTTCTCCCCCCTTGGACACACAACCCTTAGTAGGAGAAACAGGCCCTTTTTAGGGCCCTTTATTAAGCAATTTTGGTATGCATATGGCGTTTTTCACCTCATATTTGTTCTCTGTCTCCTCTCTTCTCTTCTCCCTTTCTCCCTTTTCTTTTTTAGAGTGGTTGATGCTCAAAATACTGGCTCCGAGATCATTCGAGGTTCCTTGATTTTTGTATGCTTCCAGGTTCGGGTGAGTGGTTTCTTTGTCATAAGTAGTAGATGTCTTTGTAATGATGGCTGACCACCCACAAGGCCCTTTAAGGGTAGCCACCCACAATGTACAGGGACTAAA
Source organism: Glandirana rugosa (assembly GCA_018402905.1). Lineage (NCBI taxonomy): Eukaryota > Metazoa > Chordata > Amphibia > Anura > Ranidae > Glandirana > Glandirana rugosa. The sequence goes on along the minus strand of BLSH010488615.1, from coordinate 179,421 downwards.
TTCCCCTATTAAGCGCAGAAAAGTAGGAGACCACTACAAATCACTGAAACTGGACATAATAATGCTACAGGAAACTCACTTTCCTGCTAGCTACAAACCTAACTTTATGCATTCTCACTTCCCCAAATTCTTTCTAGCCAGTGCCGAAACCAAAACTAAGGGTGTAGCTATACTGATCTCAAAATACTTCACACTGCTGTCAGAAGTAAAGGACCAGGAGGGCAGATCTATCCTTGTAAAAGGCTCCATAGACGACCAAATCGTCTCTCTTATTTCATACTATGCTCCAAACAGGGGCCAATTGGGATTTTTCCGGAAGATGCTGGATGCCCTCTCTATCCTTTTGGAGGGCTCTATCATTTTCGGGGGAGACTCAAACTCGGCCTTTGACCAATCTCTGGACAAATCTAGGCCCCTGGGTAGCCAACTAATGCATCCTTCTAAAGAAAGCCTGAGGATAGCCAAACTCTTACACGCACACACAATCTAGTGGAGGTATGGAGGGACAAACATCCGACCAAAAGAGACTTCACTCATTTCTCTAGCCCCCACAACTCATACTCGAGGATCGACCACTTATTGACTCCCTGCTATATTCTCTCATCTATCTTAGATGCCAGTATTCGTGACACAGTCCTTTCAGACCATTCGATAGTGATAATGTCCATATTACTCAGGTCTAATTTTTTTCCCAAACCACATTGGAGACTCAACGAGTCCCTTTTATCAGACCCAGTAACAAAGGTTGAAATTGATAAAAATCTCCAAGAATTCTTCTCCATTAACGTGACTGATGAAACTTCAGTGGAATCAGTTTGGGCCGCTCATAAATCCTTTATCAGAGGCAAACTAATTCAGTTAGCTTTCCGGATCAAAAAAGAAAAAGGCATGGCACTGCTAAGACTGGAGGAATCCTTTGTAACACTTAAAGCAGAGCATAAGTCTAACCCTTCTCCTGTACTCTTAGACAAACTAGAGAAAGCAAAATTAGAGCTAAATCTAGCACTCACTACCAGAGCAGATAAGGCCATCCGCTGGTCCAAAAATAAATTCTACTCTCAAGACAACAAACTGAGCTCGCTCCTTGCTAGAAAACCTTCCCCCAGGACAAGACATCTTACGATGCCTAAAATCAGGGCGGACGGAAAACCCCCCACCTCCAACCCTAACAAAGTAATAGGGGCCTTCCAAAGATACTATGAAGAACTTTATAGCCTGGGAACCAATGAAAACATGGAAAATATAAACAAGTTTCTTGAGTATGTGTCTTTGACCCTCCTTTCAGATGAACATAGAAAATTAATGGATAAAGCAATATCGGAGGAGGAGGTGGTGGAGGTCATCAAAAACCTCAAACAAGGATCGGCTCCCGGGCCAGATGGTTTCTCAGGCCCCTATTACAAAACTTTCTCCGAAACACTAGCTCCCCACATGATTCGATTTTTTAATGCTAAAATGAAAGGTGACCCTGTCGAAAAACACTTAAATACAGCGTACATTATGGTAATCCCTAAACCAGGGAAGAACCCTGAAGACGTAGACAATTATCGGCCTATCTCCCTTATAAATAATGATTTGAAAATTTTAACCAAGATAATGGCTAACAGACTGGCTTCTTTTATCAATCAATATATTAACAGAGATCAGGTAGGATTCATCCCAGCACGTCAAGGCCCCGATCAAATTAGAAGGGCTATTAACCACTTCAGGCCCGGAAGGATTTCCAGCTTTAGGACCGGAGCCCTTTTTGCGATTCGGCGCTGCGTCGCTTTAACTGAAAATTGCGCGGTCGTGCGACGTTGTACCCAAACGAAATTTGCGTCCTTTTTTTCCCACAAACAGAGCTTTCTTTTGGTGGTATTTGATCACCTCTGTGTTATTTCTGATCGCCGCTATAAACAAAAGAAGAGCGACCATTTTGCAAAAAAACCCAAATTTCTTACTTTTTGCTAGAATACAAATCAAAAAAAAAAAATATAAAAAAGCATTTTTTTTCACCGTTTTTGGCCGATTTATATTCTTCCTCATATTTGCAAAAAATCGCAATTGGCGTTTATTGATTGGTTTGTGCAAAAGTGGTCGCGTTTACGGATCATGAGAATTCATTTTTGGGTTTTTTTTTTTTTTACTAGTAATGGCGGCGATCTGCAATTTTTAGCGGTACTGCGATATTTCAGCGGACATGTCGGACTATTTTGACACTTTTTTGGGACCATTGGCATTTATACAGCGATCAGTGCTATAAAAATGCACTGATTACTGTGTAAATGTCATTGGCAGTGAAGGGGGTTAACCGGCAGGGGGCGCTCTAAGGGTTAACTATGTTCCCTGGGCGTGTTCTAACTGTAGGGGGACTGCACTATCTGGGGAAGGGAAGTGGTCACAGCCTTCGTATACAGGAAGGCTGTGATCAAAGCCCTTCCCCCTTCACACAGAGCGAAGGTCCGTGTTTACATACACGGACCTCCGTTCCTCCACTCGGGGGGGCCATCGCGGGTAGCCGGCGGCAATCGAAGCCGCCGCACCCGCTCTCTGGCCCTCCCCGAACACAGTGAGCACGCGGGCGCGCCTCCGGCGGCGCGCGCGCGCTCACTAAGCTCGATCCCGCAGCCGTCGTCGTATGACGGCGTTTTGCGGGAACGAACCACTTTGCCGCCATCAGATGCCGATCGGCGGTCGGCAAGTGGTTAATATAGTCTCTATTCTGCAATCCAACTGGACGGGTGGTCTGGCCCAAAAGGGGATGCTCCTCTCGCTGGACTTACGTAAAGCGTTTGATTCAGTCTCTTGGTCCTACCTATTCTCCGTGCTGAAACACTGGGGTTTCGGAGCAAGATTCTTAAGCCTGATTGGGTCCCTATATTCTTTCCCGCAAGCGATGATCAAGATGCAGGGCTTCTATTCCAACTCGTTCTCAATTAAGACGGGCACAAGACAGGGATGTCCGCTATCCCCATTACTCTTTGCTATTGCAATAGAGACTCTAGCTACAGCTATTAGAAATAATCAAGAAATTAAAGGAGTCTTTTGTGGTAAGCAGGAACATAAATGTGGGTTATTTACGGATAACCTCCTAGTGTTCATAACGTCCCCATTGTCCTCGCTTCCCTGCCTCTGTAGGCTTCTTAATATCTTCTCCGAGATCTCAGGCCTTCGGGTTAACTATGCCAAATCTCAAGCACTAAACATCTCTCTACCTCCGGAGGTTATCTCCAAACTTCAATCAGACTTTAAATTCAAGTGGAGTGACTCATCAATTTCTTACTTAGGGATTAATCTCACCTCCAAATATGAAAGTCTTTACAGTGCCAATTACCCCCCCTCTTCCGCAAACTTGAAGCAGATCTTAAAACTTGGTCCAGGCTAAATATCTCCTGGTTAGGAAGAATCAATTCAGTCAAAATGACATTACTCCCTAGGCTACTATACCTCTTCCGTTCACTGCCGGTCCCAATCAGAAGAGACCACATTACTTCTTTTCAGAGCAAGATTCTTAAATTTATTTGGGGCAACGCAGGATATAGGATCCCCCAGCAAACCCTATTCCTCCATAGGCGTAGGGGTGGTGTGGGTCTCCCTCAGTTAGAGAAATATTTCCAAGCAGCTAGACTAGCCCAATTTTCCTCCATATACTCCAAACAGGAGAAACAGGACTGGGTTCGGATTGAAAGAGAAGCTACCCCTCATCATACCCTGGATTTCCTCCTGTGGTGCCCTCCTAAAGAGAGACCCCCTATTTTAGCTCCCACTCTGTCCAATGAACTAGCCCTCTGGGATAAAATCAAACACAACTCCTCCCTGGTCTCCCCTATCAGACCATTAGCTCACCTATTCAATAACCCCGAGTTCCCTCTGGGTTTAAACATCAAAGCCTTCCAGTGGTGGCTTAACAAAGGTATGGTACGTATAGGACACTTCTTTTTAACTACGGGTCCGCTCACGCTTGAACATTGTGTAAATGCCTTAGAACTCCCAAATTCAGAGTATTTCAGATTCCACCAAATATCGAACTTCCTTCAGAAAATCTGGTCTGAGAAACCTCTCCCACCCAGCTTCACATCCTATGAACAGTGGTGTGGTCAGCCATCATTGCAGAAAGGGGGCATCTCACTTATTTACGAAGCTCTCACGCTACCTTCCAGGAAAGCATCTTTTATGACCAATTGGGAGTCAGAACTGCAATTTGAATGGGAGGTAGATAAATGGCAAACAGCCTGTTGTAGATCCTTTAAGGGCATACTTAATACCAACACCACGGAAGCCAGTTTAAAAGTAATGATGAGATGGTACCTCACCCCGCTCAGACTTCACAGGTTTATACCAAATTATGACCCATGCTGCTTCAGAGGTTGTAAGCTTCAGGGTACGTTCGCTCACATTTGGTGGGAGTGTCCACGAATACGTTCATATTGGGCCAAAATTTTCCGTATTATCCACAAGGTCACAGGCAACAGACTCCCAAGGACTCCAACTATTGCCCTTTTGAATGATCACATCCCCAATTCCACTAAAGCCAATAGAAAATGAATCCAATTCATTTTGTTAGATGCCAAAATCACGGTGGCAAAAGCCTGGAAACTAAAACGAACCTCCCCGAAGGCAGCCACCCGAAAAATATCTTGGCTTATGACTCAGGAAAGGTTAACCAGTATCCTTCAGGATAACCTTCATAAATTTGAAATGGTCTGGGAGCCATGGGCTAACTTTGTAGGTATCTCGCTAACTCTAGGCCTCTAGAGTACCTGGTCTGCTAGTTTACAGTATGGAGCTACAACCACTACCGTTTCCCTACCCAATCTACCTCTATTCTCTTTCTTTCTCTTCCCCTCTCTTCTCCTTTTTTTTTTTCGAGCTTATACACTTGCCTTTTGCTTTAAGATTTACTCTTATAAATACACGGTGCCCTCTGTCCTACCCCAAAGCAGACTGCTGACTTCCTGGCCAGCAGACATGGCTCCCCACCCCCAGGAGAGTGCACAGCCTGACCTCTACAGGGACACGTGGGTCAGGTACCTGGGATATGCCAATGAAGTTGGAGAGTCCTTTCGTGCCTTGGTGCCTAAAGCCCTAGTTTGGGCTACGTATGGTGTAGCCACAGCCTATGTTGCTGCAGATGCTGCAGATAAAGGACGTAAAGCAGCAGAGCTAAACAAAGGCAGTCCAGGAAGAACAAAGGGCATTACAGTGGCAGTGATAGATACTTTTGTCTGGCAAGCTCTTGCATCTGTGGCTATTCCAGGGTTTACCATCAACCGAATATGTGCTTCTTCACTATATATAATGGGACGCGTAACCCGTTGGCCTCTCCCAGCACGAAAATGGGCTACTCCTGCAATAGGTCTTTCTGCTATTCCAGTTATCATAACACCAATAGACAGGTTTGTGGACATCTTGCTGAATTCCAGTCTTCGTAAACTCTATGACGACACTCATTCAAAAAAGACAGATGGCCCCCGCACTTCTTGACAAACTGTACAGGAAGCAACACCATCCTACCTTAAATGCTGTACAGCACAAGTTGGACTAAAAGGAACACCAAAAAAAAGGGAGACTGTGAAGATATAAATTATTACCACTCTATCAACAGAATTTCCCCTTCTAGCCTCAAACAGCAATACTTCAACACAGCAACAAAACAAAGATGTTCATTAAAATGAAATATTTTAAGATTTTATGGGGGTATTTGAAGTGGCAGTTGCAATAAAGGACAAGTGAAAGCTAGAAAAAAAAAAAAAAAAAAATACACGGTGCCTTAATAGGCTTTGAAAGATCCCTTTCCCAAAAGGTTGATCTCAGTATGGTCAGTTGTTCTAATGTTCAGTTTTTTGTTAAAGTTAACCCATAACTGGGCAAAGATTTTACTTCCGCCCGAGGGGAGACTTTGGGGATGGGACACTCTTCTACTGACACAGCGAGACGCCAGGTGGGTGTCGGGGGGGGTGGCCTGTTTCCTGGGGCCCTCCGGGCTAGGCTCACTACAGGGGTGGCCAGTAGGGCCTACCCTCACTGGGAGTCACGGTTTTGGGACAGCCACTGCGCCACAAAATATTCCTCCAAGGGCAGATATAACCTCCTCCTTAGGATTCCAGTTACTATTATTAATTTTTTCTTTTTCTTTTTTTTGATTAATGACTTCCTAGTGGTAGGGGACTCCATCTCCTAAGCAACAGTTGCCTATTTTGGATTCTTTATTATTGTCTTTTCAAGCTAAAGTCTAAGTGGTTGTATACTCTAAATGGGCCACAACTCATATCTAAATCCTATTTTGACACTAATGTTTTGTTATACAAGCGCTATGTAGGTCACTTGTTCATTGTGGTTGTTGACATTCCATTGCATTGTATGAAAACCTTGAAAACCTTAATAAAAATTTATTGAAATAAAAAAAAAATCCCTATTATTTAAAAAAAACTAACCAGCATCCTGTGAAGTCCTGGACAATTCTGCTTAGATAGAAAGTGTTCCGCAATGCTGACTACAGGAAAAAATAGCTCAGTCTTAGGCCGTCCATACATGGGTCATATTCAGAAACAATTTTCTTTCGAAAATCTTATCTAAGAATTTTTGTTCAAATTACGCACCATTAGTCAGCTGGAGCAACAGCCAATTTGAGTGCAAGTATTGAATTTGAGTGATCGGGTATGTTGGAAATTTTTTGAAAAGCGAACAATTTTCTAAACAATGATGGGAGAAGCGTATGAGAAACATATTCGAAAAACAAATGCACATAAGCGCAAGAAAATTAAATTCCCAGAAAGAAAATGGAAAATTTATGTCAAATACAGTACTTACCATAATTTTCCTTTACTGATAGACTCCATGGCAGCATACGTGTGGGTGGCTCCACCTCAGCAGCTACCCCATAGGACACCTCTCCCATAAATCTTTGCTCTAACCAGCATGCCGTGTTCCATAACTAGCCTACTCCAGCATTTGGGAGGGTACTCCTGCTGCCATGGAGTCTATCAGGAAAGGAAAATTACAATAAGTATTTGACATAAATTTTCCATTTTCCTGACATACTCCATGGCAGCATATGTGTGGGAAATAACTCGCTACACACACATGGGTGGGAAATGCTGATAACCTAAAAGGTTTAATTATTATTGTCAACTGACAACACTTGAAACCCAAAATTCACAGAAGACAGAGCAGCAGGTTCAACACAATAATGTGCTGTAAAGGTGTGTATAGACGACCATGAAGCCGCTCTACAAATCACTTCCAGTGCAACATGGCGCAACGCTGCCCATGAAGCCGCGATCCCTCGCGTAGAGTGCGCTGTCACCGCCTCAGGGGGAACCATGCCCTTTGATCTGTATGCCCACTGTATGGTCTGCACAATCCATGTTGATAATGATCTGGTTGAAGCTTGTAAGCCTTATTTTTCCCCTGGAACAGAACGAAAAGATGCTCCAATCTGCAGAAAGGAGCCGTAGCCTCCAGATATCGTCTTAGGAAACAAGCCACATCCAGAGGGTGGACTTCACCATCAACTGCTGCTTTGAAGGTAGGGAGCACGATCTCCTGATTTTCATGGAAGACCGAGGTTACTTTTGGTCTTGCTCCTAGCATGGGCACCAACTCTGCTATCAGGAAAAAATGTCAAAAAGGGTTCCACTGACCCCAGGTCTCTAAGTTCTGACACACACTTGGCTGATGTAATTACCACTAGAAACACTGTCTTCATGGTAAATTCCTTCAAAGACATAGGTTCTGGAGAAGTGGAAACTTGCTGCGACAAGGCATCCAGGACAAGGGGAAGATCCCATTTGGGAAATCTTGGTTTCCTCTGAGGCTTAAGCCTAACTGCACCTTTGAAGAAATGATGAATAAGACTATCTCCAGTCCATGAAACACCAGTGAAAGCAGAAAAAGCCGAGACCTGGACTCTAAGTGAACTGACTGAAAGGCCCAGGTCAAGGCTCAACTGCAGAAAACTCAAAACATCCATGATGCTTGCAGCGCTAACAAGGCCAGGTCTTGTACTCATATGGAGTGAGAATTTTGCCCAAATGCGCTAATAGACCTTGTTAGTGCTTTCCCTCCTGGCGTTCATGAGAGTTGCAATAGCTTCTTGAGGGCAACCTAGGGCTTCCAGCCTTCTCCTCTCAATGAACAGGCCTTGAGGTGTAGATATGCTGGGCAAGGATGCAGATCTTTCTCTTGAGACAGAAGATCCGGCCTGACTGGAAGGGGGACCGGATCCCTGAAGCTGAGAATCGTGAGCAAAGGGAACCATGGCCTGTTTGGCCAAAAGGGAACCACTGCCAGGAATGTCACAGGTCCCACCTGAGCCTCCGCAAGAATTGGAGGATCAGAGGATCAGAGGAACCATAGGAAACGCATAAGCTCTGTGGAATCTCCACTGATCTGAGAGTGCGTCTATGCCGTACGCTGTCGAGCTGATGTGTGGATAGAAAATCCGCCTGGGAGTTCTGTACCCCCGGAATAAAGACTGCAGAGATGTTGTTGAGGTTTTCTTGCGCCCAATCCATTATTGGCTGTACTTCCCTCAATAGTGACCCGCTGCGGATCCCCCCTTTTCTCCTCACATAGGCCACTGCCGTCGTGTTGTCCATTTTGAGCACAACCAAGGCGTTCTTTATTAGATGTTGAAAGGCTAGTAAGGCCTTGAATGCTGCTCGCAGCTCCAGGATATTGGAAACTATCTCCCGTGAGAAAAAGTCCCACTTGCCCTGGGCTATCTCCGACTGACAGTGGGTGCCCCAGCCTGTGCTGCTGGCATCCAAGGTTATTGTTACCCATGTGACTGGCTTCAGGGAGTGGCACTTGGAGAGATTCAATCTCTGAAGCCCCCAATAGAGAGACTGTCTCATGGACTCTGTTATCCTTATGCATTGTGACTTGTTGTGTGACCTCCACTGCTGCAGGAACCCCCTCTGAAAAGGACGCATCCTCCACTGAGCCCATTTCACCATTGGAATGGACGCTGTCATTGTCTCAATCACCCTCAAACAGTGGGGAGCTGATAGCCATGATGACGAGAGGGCTTTATGCAATCTGTCTCTGACCTTGATTTTCTCCTTGGGCAGAGAGATGGTACCTATCTCCGTGTTGAAGAGTGCTCGTAGGAAAATTAGGGACTGAGACGGCTGAAGATGACTCTTGTCCACATTTATCAACCATCTGAATTTTTCCAAGGTGTTGATGACCATGTCCCAATGAACCCCCTGATCCTTAACAGTGCCACTACTGCTAGCAGAACCTTGGAGAACACCCTCGGTGAGGTTGTCAGGCTGAATGGAAGGCAGGTGAACTGATAGTGACACTGGCCTACGACAAACCGCAGGTAGCACTGGAATTCTGCTGCACCACCTGTTGGATAGAGCTTAGAGACTCCATCTTGAACTTTTCCTTCTTGATGAACTGATTGAGACGAGTTAGATCAATTACGGGTCTCTAAGAACCATTTTTCTTTTGAACTAAGAACAAGGGGGAGTACATCTGTTGTCCCTTCTCATCGTCCGGAACCGCCTTGACTGCTTCTTGCTCCAGAAGTGTTTTTACATATGTAAAAAGAATCTTTCTTTTTCTTTTGAAGAGGGAATGGTTGTAGGAGTGAACCTTAACTTGGGGCTCTTGCTGAACACCCAAGAATGACCTGTGGACACTGTCTTGACTGTCCAATGGAATTGAGGCCACCCAGACATGTTGAAAGTGACCTAGACGAGCACCCACTGGGCATGCCTGAGCGGCTCCAACCTCAAAAGGACTTTGATGGTCCTTGTCCACTTGAGAAACTGCCTTTTGAGGTTTTCTGGTTTCCTGACCTTCTTGTTCTCCAAGACTAGTGTTGAGCGAACCCGGACTGTAAAATTCGGGTCCGTACCGAACTTTTGGATGTCCGGGAGCCGGACCCAAACCCGGACTTTTCATAAAAAGTCCGGGTTCGGGTCCGGGGTTCTGGTAATTTTACCAAAAGTTCTGAAAATTGCTGTAAAAAAGTCCAGGAAAGTCCTAGAGGTCTGCAAAAGGAAGGGAAATGGGGTTAAGGGTGAGACAAGTGCCCTACAAAGAAATGGGGACAGGGAAATGACTAAAAGCATTTTTTAAAAAATAAAAACATAAAAAAATCAAAAATGGAGGTGGATGTGGACCATCTTCAAACTGGGTCTGAAAAGTATTAATTAACGGTAGAAGCCATATAACTGTTCTAAAATCATCTTCAAACTGTGTCAAAAAAGTATAAATAAGCCGGGAGAACCCATATCACTGTTCTGCAAACATCTGGAAACTGTGTGTAACACTTTAACAAAAACTGGGCGAGCCCATATCACGGTTCTGCAAACATCTGAAAACTGTGTGTGTCACTTTAACTAAAACCGGGACTAACTGAACTACTGTTCTGCAAACATCTGGAAACTGTGTGTGTCGCTTTAACTAAAACCAGGACAAACTGAACTACTTTTCTGCAAACATCTGGAAACTGTGTGTAACACTTTAACAAAAACCGGGGCGAACCCATATCACTGTTCTGCAAACATCTGGAAACTGTGTGTGACACTTTAACAAAAACCGGGCGAACCCATATCACTGTTCTGCAAACATCTGGAAACTGTGTGTGACACTTTAACTAAAATCCGGGACAAACTGTTCTGCATCTGGAAACTGTGTGTGAAACTACAGCATAGAGAACAGGGATATGGTTTCGCTCTGCTATAGTTTCACATAGAGTTTTTAATTTATATCACTGTTCTAAAGTCATCTAAAAACTCTATGTGAAACTATAGCAGAGCCATATCCCTGTTCTTCTCTATGCTGTAGTTTCACACACAGTTTCCAGATGTTTGCAGAACAGTGATATGGGTTCACCCCGGTGTTTGTTAAAGTGTTACACACAGTTTCCAGATGTTTGCAGAACAGTAGTTCAGTTTGTCCCGGTTTTAGTTAAAGTGACACACACAGTTTCCAGATGTTTGCAGAACAGTAGTTCAGTTTGTCCCAGTTTTAGTTAAAGTGACACACACAGTTTCCAGATGTTTGCAGAACAGTAGTTCAGTTTGTCCCAGTTTTTGTTAAAGTGACACACACAGTTTCCAGATGTTTGCAGAACAGTGATATGGGTTCGCCCAGTTTTTGTTAAAGTGTTACACAGTTTCCAGATGTTTGCAGAACAGTAGTTCAGTTTGTCCCGGTTTTAGTTAAAGTGACACACACAGTTTCCAGATGTTTGCAGAACAGTAGTTCAATTTGTCCCGGTAGACGTTTGTAGACCTTTGACACACACAGTGAAATTGATTTTGGCCCTGTTTGACTTGAT
>BLSH010488615.1:147001-158656 GCA_018402905.1 Glandirana rugosa | reverse complement strand
TCCCTCTAAGCAACACCTGGGAACTCTCCCTTTTGAACTAGGAGATGATTTTTGAAAAATAATGTGTCACTTACAGCAACAGCTGGCCCTATAGGAGTAGGCAATGGTTTTGGAACAAGAATCTGTCCCTCTAAGCAACACCTGGAAACTCTCCCTTTTGAACTAGGAGATGATTTTTGAAAAATAATGTGTCACTTATAGCAACAGCTGGCCCTATAGGAGTAGGCAATGGTTTTGGAACAAGAATCTGTCCCTCTAAGCAGAAGCCTCTACCTAGTGCAGTCAGATCACTCAAAGCAGCAGTATGTGAAATCTCAAATTACTTCCACAATATGATCGCTGTGTACGATCCCACAATCTGATTGTTGTGTACGAACGTACGATCGTTTCTTTAGACAGAGTTTAATCTGCAATCTCCAACTCTAAGCAGCAGTATTTGAAATCTCAAATTCCCCCAACAATCTGATCGTTGAGCAAGATCATGGTGATCGTTGTTTTATGCAGAGTTTGAGTTGCTCAAAGCAGCGGTATTTGAAATCTCAAATTAGTTCAACAATCTGATCATTGAGCACGATCGTAGCGATCGTTGTTTTATGCAGAGTTTGATCTGCAACTCAAAGCAGCGGTATGTAAAATCTCTAATTTCTGCTATCTGTCCTCAGAGCAACAGCACAGACAGCAGTAGTAAAGTAATCTATCTCAGGATGCAGGATCAGATCTTAAAATGTCTCTAATTTCTCCCTCACTCTTTCAGCTTCCTTTCCCTACACTTACCCAAGGAGCATGTGACTGCAGCACTGTGACTCCAGCTTATAAAGAGGCTGGGTCACATGATGCACTGGCCAATCACAGATGGCTTCTAAGGACAAACCAGTGAAACGCTTGTTGATTGGCTGCCCTGCAGCTTCTCAACACGTGGAGTAAAATAGCAGAACCCCGGACCGAACCCGAACGATTTTTGAAATGTCCGGGTCCGGGTCCGTGCCCTGGACACTCGAAAGTTCGGTACGGACCTGAACGTTACAGTCCGGGTTTGCTCAACACTACTGCTAAGAAGGCCCTTAGCTTAAAAATGTTACTACATTCCTATTCTTGCAATAAACATTGAACAGAGGTACTCTAACTTAATAAACTTATTTTTTAACTGAGGTTCTATATGCCCTAGTGTATTAAGAGCTTGTGTGCTTATTAATGCACATTTCTATATCAGACCATACAGTATTTCTATTTTTTCTCATGTATTCAAAGCTTCAAAGGTACTATGAACATCATTATTAGTAACTGCCTGGTATTGGTTGGTGTATTGTATTGACCACACTTTAGTGGTATTACCACCCCATCACTGATTGTTGGAGTAAAATTGCTGCCGTGGGAGTGAATATTTTGATTCCGATTCTGTGTGTCAAAGCACGTACAATTTCATTACCCCTTCTTTCATTAGACAACAGAGAGCATAGACAAAATGCACAGAGCCAATCAGAGTAGCTCAGTGCCTTGCGATTACTCTAATGGCCAATTACAGTGATCACAAATGTACACAGTAGTACTGTTTACATTGGAGAGCTCACTCCTAAAACAGAGGTAGGGGAAGGAGGAGGATTTAAAATGTGAAACCATTCATTAAATCCCTTGGGGTGCAGCAGAAAAAGGCTGTGAATCAAGGTGGTGGGGAGGGGGGTTTAGAGGAGGTAGAGGGGTTTACGCACCATTATTGTGGGATAGTTTTTTGGAATTTAAAGTACCAGTGACCTCCAGTGGGCAAGGTGGTGGGTTTTTATCAATCAATGTTGTGAAATTGTTTTGAGAGGTGTATAAATTACCACTGACCACCATTAATCGGGAGATTTAAAATTTCACTAAACTCCAATGACAGTGGGATTTTTTTTGTATATTTTAAAGAGCAACTTACCACCAAGGATTGTTTTTTGTTTTTTTTTGGGGGGGGTGTTAAAGTGTTTTATGTTTATCATTGACATCTAGCCATTACACACAATGCAATTTCAGTGCAATGCAATGTTATCCTCCATGGATCTTCTACTAATAACAGAAGACTTGTACTTGGTTTCAGTAGGCAACTTTTAAGCATACTCCAATACAAACATGTTTCTTTATTTCTAAAAATTGTGGCAAGAAATTAGATCACTGTGGGCATGTCCAATTTCCAACACTGGGTCATTTTGGGAATGTTTGTAATTCTGCATTTTTATTTAAAATGTTTCATAACAGAAAGTAAGGGAAACTTTTTTTTTCAAAATGTCTAGTCTTTTTTCCTTTATATAGTAAAAGGTAATAAAAAAATGAATTGTTATTAAACACTGAATAAATACAGTATTTATGTAAAAAAAAATATAAATACATTTTATCAGAAGGAGATGGAGAGGGTAGTTGGTGGTGTCCCCACCCCTGGAAATTTCTGATGTCTGAGAAGGCTTCCTGATCTCTCTGTACTCTTAGCCCTTTAGGTGATTGGGGCACATAGAAGTGTGGGAAGTGGATTAAGATAACCGTTTGATGCCCTTAGGTGACATAAACATCCAGTTACCAACCTCTCCATACACAGTTCCAGATGACTTTCATATTTACATGTTGGTGTTTATACTGGCTATTTCAGGATGTACTTACAATCTTGATGTCTTACTGGTAATAGACCTTTGTTCCCTTCTTATTTATTCTTTATGGTGATCATAGTTAATCACCATCACTTTATAATAGGAATTGTTGACATTACAACATGTATTCCTTTTTCTCTTCTTTCAATCGCATATTGTACTTGAAATTCTCCTACTGTACTTCTGTTAATAAAATGTTTATGCAAAAAAAAAATATATATAATATTCCTTTGTGTTCAGTGTTGTATGACAAAGTTATTGTCAATTGTCTATTGCCATTGAACCCTGAAAAATACCCTGGAAAGGCAAGTATGTAATATTGTATGTTGGTATTGAGGTGGTTACATATAAATTATTTTGTGTTCACTTTGTAGGAAAAATATGTTGCACAGTAATAACTAGAATACAGGATATACATACATCTTTCACCTTTGCATAAAACATCTAACTCTATAAAATTTATTTTGCCATTTTAATTTAAACAGACATTCGGATTTCATGTTTATACAGCTTCCATGCATAAAAAAAGACTTTAATGCAGTCTAAAGTAGGGCATGCAAGGTGTTTATTTAATTTTTTAAAAAAAAAATTCTGATGTTGACATTTTCGTACTGAGATCTGGTTTGCTTGGACTTAACACACCTTAGAGAACACAACACATTTTGCACTACATAATCCTTCATAAAAAATTCAACTTTCATTTTAATGCGATTCACACTAAACTTGAGTGTGTTTGACAATGAACTGAACTTGGGCAGACTTTAGGCACTGAATTATTCAGAAGATAATACAGAGTAGAGGATAAGGGGATAAGCTTCTGTTTTTATTTTAGTTTGTGCTAGCATTCAATAGAATAGACGTATTTACTGTTGTGTAAAGTACTGTATGTAAAAATAAGATTTGCTTAGCAAAATCCGTTTTCAACTTGCAATATATTATTGACATCTAAAACTTTTTTTAAAACTAAAGAAAGCGTTAACGAAAAACAAATTGATTTTTACTCATTATTTATTAATGCACTTTCATTTCACCATAGTTTCGATCAGTTGGTCCTTGGTAATATTTTTAATTAAAAATCTTAAAATGCAATTTGATTTCATACATGATTCTCATGTGGGAAGCCAGCTCTGTTTTATTAATAAGAGTTTGTGAGAACTGGCACTAATTCATTATCCTAACAGGACTGAATATAAATGATTCCTGGTAAAACATATGTGGTTTTGACTGACTATTGAAAATCATTCAGAAAATGAATGGCATACGGAACTAATTACTATTCCCATTTAAAAAATACATGCAATCTAAGACGTGTGCAAAAATAGGACCATTGTGCAGTCATTTACATTTATAGGTTCTGTTTCAGTTACATGTTTACAGATACTGCCATGTGCAAAAGAGTTATTAAAAAAAAGGTCTAGATGTATGAAATTTAGGTGGACATTAAAGGGTAAGATTAACCACAGAATTCCTTGCACCAGCCAATAAATTGAAATTAAAATGTATTTACAGTAAGTAACTTTTTTGAGTTTCAGTGTAGATATGCATATTCCCTTGCCAATCACAATACATACTGTATATATACGTTGTGGTTTGTAAGTGGTTTACCGGAGTTCAGCCAAAACCACAGTACCTTTTTTTTCAGCCGGCGGCTGGCTTTCTCATGAAAGCAATCTAAGAGGCTCATTAGCCACTGGATCACTATCCAAAGTGGCGGGAGGGGATGTTCTCCCCCTCCCTTTGCTCACCGGTGTTTTTCGGGCTTACCGTTTCAACCGGTATGCATGAGAAACGACCTGACAATGCGGTCGGCTGGCCACAGAGACAATGAAAGTCTAGATCATCGCTGATTGCCTCTATGGCCTTGGAGGACTGAATAAATGTCGCTTCTGGTCTAGGGCGGAAGTATACTTTTTTTTTTTTTAAAGCTAAAGGAGATATTTGGGGTCTTTTTGACCCCAGGTTTCTCCATAAAGAGGACCTTTCAACTTTATTTATATTACAAGGAATGTTTACATTCTTTGTAACAGAAATATAAGTGATAAAAAAATAATTAAAGGGACAGTGTAAAAATAAAAAATTCAATAAATAAGGAAAAATGTATGCACGCATATGTAAACAGTGTTCGCACCACACATGTGAGGTATCGCCTCTGTAATTCTAAACAGGTAACCTGCAAAAATTGTAAAATTGTGCCTGTTGAGATTTTTAAGTAATGTAGTTTTTCTCCATTTCACGAGCGTGTGCAATTTTAATGCGTGACATGTTAGTTATCTATTAACTCGGCATACCATTATCTTTCATATTTTATTAAAAATGTTGTATATATTGTGTTTTTTCCAAAACAAATGTGTTTGAAAAACAGCAGCGCAAATACAGTGTGACATAAAAAATTGCAAAAACTAGGGTCTCTGCTAAAAAAAATATATATATATGTTTGAGGGTTATAAGTAATTTTCTAGCAAATAATACTGATTTAAACTTGCAAACAAAAAGTGCCAGAAAAAGCTTGGTCTTCAAGTGGATATACAGTATTTTGAATATTGCAATTCATACACAGATTTGTAAATTTACCTCTGGTGACCTACTGTATATCATGGAATGAGGTTAGTATCCTTACCTAAAGTACATGTAAACCATGAGTGACATCTAATTTGTAGTACTGTAGCATTTGGAGTACTGTGGATCATAAACAATTGCCATTCAGTTTATTGCTTTTCTTGTTCACACCTTTTTTCATCCTTTGTTGCATCTGTGTTTCCTTTTTTCTCAATTATAAAGTTAGGACTGCAGTACACTGGGGTGCCGTGACGTGGGCACTGCAGATTACACATATGTTTACAAATGTGTGTAAACTAAACCCCTTATTTTTAATTAAACTGTTAGACAAGATCAGCTTGGTTTGTTGCAGGCTGGCTGGTATAACCTCCTTTATGTGAGCTAATGGAGGAAAAAAAATGGATTTCCTTTGAGTTGGAGCAACTTTTCTTCATATGCTTAATATGCCAATCTGAAAAATCAGAAGCATATATTTCTGGTGAATGAATTCACATTGAGAGAGGCTGGATGTAATCACTGGAATCACATTGGTGGAAGTGGTTGTGGCGAAGACAATTTGTTGTGAACTTTTTGTTTTGTTTTGAGGAATCACTGTGGACATTTAAAACATATTTTAATGTTGAGGTGTATATATTGAAGTTTGAGTTATTATAATAGTGGTATTACTAATACATGACAACTTCCCACTGTCAAAGGTGCCAGAGGGTGCAGGCATCACTGAGTCTTTAACAACCAGTAGCATTACCGGCTCCATTTACCTTTTTTACTGTTTATCCTTGGCCATGTAAGCAGTTGAGCCAGGTTCACCAATTCATAACAGGCCCTTTAGGTCTGACATTAATTTTATGGGGAACCTAACAAACAGTATGAGATTCCCCCAAAAATCCATACAACGTCCTTATCCAAGCATGTAGTTCTCCCATCTTGAACCATACCAGACAACATGCTCTCAACATGGGGGGATACTCCATACCTAAAGGGCCTGGTTTGAATTGGGGAGAAGCTCCATGCTTTTTTGTGTGCCGGTACCTCCATTAACATCTATACCAGATCCTCATTTAGGAAATGATCTGGTATAGATGAAGGCAATTCCTGGCCAATTTTGTTTGTGAACATTATTTTTATTTTGGTACATGTCCCACAGGAAAGTGCTCAGCTCCCCGTGCAATTTGTTTAACAATCCCTTGCCTATTAGTCCAGAAAATGGCCATTACTGTTTTTTAACTTTTGTCTCCTATTCACTTCAATGGAGTTTGGATTCAGCATCCAAACTTTAGTAATGTTTTTTTTAAACACAGCTTGAACAAAACATTTGAATTATCACTAGTCTTCAGTCAGGAAACCAGATCATAGCTGATGTCCAGACTCATACTACAGCTGGGTATACACACCAATATGGTGGGAAAACACCAATAATAAAAAAAACAATGATGTGGGGCCCCCCAGAATCCATACCAGACCCTTATTCAAGCATGCAGCCTGGCAGGCCAGGAAAGGGGGGGGACAAGTGAGCGTCACCCCCTCCCGAACCATACCAGGTCATATGATCTCAACATGGGGGGATGGGTGCCCCAAACATGGATCTGCCCTACCACCCAAAGCACATTGTCCTTATGTTGCTGGGTGGAGGTTGTGGGGGTCTGCAGGCAGGGGGCTTATCAGAATCTGAAATCCCCCTGTAACAAGGGGGCACCCAGATCCCACAGTAGACTTTTTTGACAAAAAAAAAACAATGTCCCCTGATGTAGAGCCATCTCATGCCATCTACTGCACCTGAAAAAAAAAAAAAACCTTGAACATTCTCTGCAGACTGCTTGCTCCTTCATCTGACATTTCTTAACCACTTCCCACCCGGCCACTGTACATATACGGCCGGGTGGGAGCTTCCCCATTCTGACAGGACGTGTATACACGTCCTGCAGAATGGGAGCTCGCAGCGCGGCCACGCGGCGCGCTGCAGCTGGATCCTGTGATCATTATGATCACAGGATCCAGCTGAGCAGAGATCGGGATATGGACGCAGTGACTGGCTCTCCCGATCATGTGACGGCTGTGTCCAACATTGTAACATTGTAAGCAGAGACGAACGTCTCTGTCACAGTTCTCCCCCCTGCCGAGCTCAGTGCGGGGGGGGGAGGGGGAATCTGCAGCAATATGAAAGCTCTCTGCATGATGAGGATTTCATGCAGAGAGCTGTCACAGATCGCCCCCCACACAATGCACCAAGCACACTGATACCCCTGTCCCCATACACATAAGTGTCCCCATAAAACAGTCCCCAAAACATCTGTTTGTCCCCCATCACATCTGTCACCATACACAAAACATCTGTCACAGTCCCCAAAACATCTGTATGTCCCCAAAACATCTGTCACAGTCCCCAAACATCTGTCTGTCCCCGTCACATCTGTCACCATACACAAAACATCTGTATGTCCCCGTCACATCTGTCACAGTCCCCAAAACATCTGTCTGTCCGCCAACACCAAATAAACTCAGATTTGGGTTATTTTTACCAAAGAAATGTAGCAGTATACTTTTTGGTCAAAATTTATGAAGAGAAATTACTTATTTGCAAAATTTTATAACAGAAACAAAGAAAAATGCATTGTTTTTGAAAATTTTCAGTCTTTTTTTAATTTATAGCGCAAAAAATAAAAAACCCAGGGGTGATTAAATACCACCAAAAGAAAGCTCTATTTGTGTGAAAAAAATGATAAAAATTTCATATGGGTACAGTGTCCCATGACCACGCAATTGTCATTCAAACTGCAACAGCGCTGAAAGCTGAAAATTGGTCCGGGAAGGAAGGGGGTTTAAGTGCCCAGTATTGAAGTGGTTAAATAGCTAAGGGGTGGAGTCACCCAATGACATCAATGCCAGGTACAATACAAATATGAAGATGTGGTCATACTGAGTGCTTGTGTGTCCCAGCACAAAGAGAGTGCACAGCACAACCCATGTGAGATATGTTAACCACTTCCCGACCGACTGCTCTCAATGTACTGTGGACGGAGGGCAGGTGCAGGCATTGACAACCAACATAGGGCTCTGTAGAGAGAGAACAATCTTCCTGTTTCTCATCCCTGCAAAGCAGGGATGATAAACTTAGAGATCTATTAGTAAAAGCAGCACACTGTACACAGAGTACACATAGTTAGAAACCCATTTAACCCCTTGATGTTAGATGTTAACCCCTTCCCAGCCAGTGTCATTAGTACAGTGACAGTGTATAATATCACTGATCACTGCATTAGTGCCATTAGTGATGTCAGTGGCAGTTAGTTCACCCAGCGTCAGTTAGCGTCAGATTGTCCATGGCACTATTGCATTCGCATTATAAGAAATCAAGAGAAAACCGCGCTCCCCTCATAGAATTAATAATCACAAATATGATCTCCACACCAAGGCAAAGTGACATTGAAAACTTAAATACTAAAGTGCAAATGCTGAATCTCATATCAGTGTGATCTGCATAGGAGCTGGATATGCTCCACACAAATCGCACAAATGTGCAAAATTTAGGTGAAATAACAAATATCGCTATTTGTGCGAAAACGTGCAAGGATAAAATTGCTAGAAAAATAAAGTGCAGCAAAAAGTCTCAATAAAGTGATAGCATCAGGGGACGCCATAAAGCAATCCACCTACTTTGCAGACAGCGGAAGTGATGCAACCGTGATGCAAAGTAGGTGGATTGCTTTATGGCGTCCCCTGATTGTATCTGCATGTAGCTGCACAAATAAAACGAACGTACAACACCAGATTGGATCTTCTGGGTCTGTTTGTTCTTCTCCCCATATCGAGCACCAGGGCGTTGTTTGCCAGCAGTACCATTCTTAGTGCCTGAGGAGAAAGAACCGTCAACCTACCAAAGCGAGGATGATTCCTGTAATGGGAATCTACCACTTCTGGTAAGTAGGTTGTGTGACCAGTGTGCCAGTTGGTGGGACGTCAACAGTATCAAAGTGCTACAGCAGCTGGTACCGGCCCATTCTAATATTGGCTTTTGAAAAGTTGGACTTACCATTCATCAGATTGTCCGAAGATTTACCATTTTGGGATTGTTTTTGGATTTTTTTTTTCATTGCTATCACTTTATTGAGACTTTTTGCTTGCACATTTTTCTAGCATATTTGCACAATTTTATCCTTGCACGTTTTTGCACAAATAGCGATATTTGTTATTTCACCTAAATTTTGCACATTTTGTGCGATTTGTGTGGAGCATGATGCATATCTATCTCCTATGCAGATCGCACTGATATGAGATTCAGCATTTGCACTTTAGTATTTAAGTTTTCAATGTCACTTTGCCTTGGTGTGGATATCATATTTGTGATTATTAATTCTATGAGGGGAGCGCGTTTTTTTCTCGATTTCATATTTATTTTGGTTTTCCATTACACGTGCAGCCCCCCCCAGTGCTATAAATTCATTTAATTATTGATTCATTTATACATTGTTTGTGACATCACTCACATTTTTGTTTATAATTAATTAGTATCACCCACATCTTTGTTCACAATTAATTATAATTAAGTAATATTATTATTTTCTCCGTTGCGCTGGTTTCACACACATATTCATTCGCATTATAAGTCGCTGTTCACCACCATTAGTAGTTAGAGTTGAGCAAACACCTGGATGTTCGGGTTCGGTGGGTTCTGCCAAACATCGGGAAAAAGTCCGGGTTCGGTACCGAACTTGACCCGAACTTTACCCCGAACCCCATTAAAGTCAATGGGGACCCGAACTTTTCGGCACAAAAATGACTGTAAAAGAGTCCTGGAAAGTGCTAGAGGGCTGCAAAAGGAAGTAAAATGATTTTAGAACAATAATCTGTCCCTTACAGCAACAGCAGGAACCTGACCCTATAGGAGTAGGTGATGATTTTAGAACAATAATCTGTCCCTTACAGCAACAGCAGGAACCTGACCCTATAGAACTAGAAGATGATTTTAGAACAATAATCTGTCCCTCTAAGCAGTAGACTCTACCTAGTCCAGTCAGATCATTCTGTAATGCAGGATGAGATGTTATTAGATCTGCAATCTGTCCCTAAAAGCAGTAGTAGTAGTAATCTCTACTTAGTCGACAATCAGATCGTTCTGTAATGCAGGAAGAGATGTTCTTATATCTGCAATCTGTCCCGCACAGCACCGGCAGCATCCTCTCCCTACGCTACCCAGAGAACATGTGACATGCAGCACTAAGTGACTCCAGCTTATAAAGAGGCTGGGTCACATGATGCACTGGCCAATCACAGCCATGCCATTAGTAGGCATGGCTGCGATGGTTTCTAAGGGCAAACCAGTGAAACGCTTGTTGATTGGCTGCCCAAACCTTTTTTTAAATGTCCGGGTTCGGGTCTGGGTCACGGACACCCCAAAGTTCGTTACCGACCCGAACTTTGTAGTTCGGGTTCGCTCAACTCTATTAGTAGTATTAAAAAAATAAATACAGTATACTGTATATACCATAGTTTGTAGATGATATAACTTTCACGCAAACCAATCAATATACACTAACTGTAATTTTTATCAAAGACATGAACCAGAATAAAGAATAAATAGATAAAAGGAGAGGGAAAGAAGGCCCCAGGCATCCAGAAGCCAACATGGCGTTGTCTCAAATGCAATGGCTCTGGATACAATACAAAAGTCTAGATCACTCCCAACCTACCCCACAACTAGCCCTCTTAAATTTAGGAATTGAGGTTTACCCTAATATATACAGAACAATTGTAGCTCATTTTCTGCTAAACCTGCTATGGAGCCATTCATCAAAAAAGTGATCCTTAGAACCAAAAAGGAAAATTTTGCCCATGGGACTTAGAAGAGTTGTGACAAAATAAGACAGATATGTGTTGTTAAAAAAGTACAAAGTTTATTTCATGAAGAGATTAAAATCACATCAAAATAAACACTGACAAGTGTAGGGATGGGCGAATGGTTTGGTCCAAAAATGAGTTATTGGCTTTTTCGACTGTGCGCCAAACAATCAAATTATCGGGGCCTTTGACCATTTGTTTGGCCCACCAAACTACCACAATGCACTGTGCCTCCGCACAGTGTATTGAAAGCCCTGATTGGCTGAAGCAATGTTAGCTTCGCCCAATCAGGGAAAAGAGCACTGTCAAAGCCATGATTGGATGCTGTCATGATAACTCTATCCAATCATGGCTCATTGCTCTTAGTCCCACCCCACACTATAAAAGCATTCTTTATAGTGGCCATTTTTAGTGTGATATCGGTGTGGAGAGAGATAGAACAGGGCTCTGTTCAGTGCTACTGGACAGTTAGTGTGCTATTGTGATTCTATTGTCAGTTTTCAGCATCAGCCACTTGCTCCTTGACGATGCACAGCCATTACTTGATTCAGATGTTTGTTCTGAGGTTGAGGAAGGCAGGAACATGAGCCTACAGAGAGGAGAGAACACTGGTACACAAATTATCAGTCATGTTTCGGTTAGTCCCGAAAGTTATGTG